>JAGPOW010003685.1:13183763-13204479 GCA_030014935.1 Caiman crocodilus
CTTTATGCCCTAATTGGGGCCTCAGCCTTGCCAGCCTCTGCCCCTTTTCTCTTGCTGGTTCCCTTAGCCTAGGCCTACTGTACTGGGCCTGACTCTGGGTCCTAGCCTGAGTCTCACCTTCTCAGGTTGCTCCCTGCTTGGGCTCCAGGCCACTGGCCCTGATTCCACCCCTCTAGGACTGTCCATCTCTTTCACAGGCCACCCTGACCATGGTTGTGCCCTCCCTGGGCATTAGGCTGCCTCACCTTTGTCCACTTCTTGTCTGAGCTACACTCCAGCCTCTCTCTCTCTCTCTCTCGGCATTTTAGACCTAATTATTGGGTCTAAGCCCTGAATCAAGACCCTTAGCAGGGCTTTAAACACTGGCACCCCACTGTGGGTTAAACCCCCAGGTGCCCTGCTGTGGCCTCTGCTCACTTCCCTTTCAGCCATATCCAAACCACCAGTTGAAACTAACCAAGGAGGGGGTTCTGGCAAACACAAACCAAAGCCCCTCTGGATACAGACAAAAAAACTGGCTACCTGCCTGCATAACAAGGCTTCCCCTTATCCCAGGTAATGTTCCCCTGTAGGGCAGTAGCACTCTGTTCAGCTTCCTTAAGATAGTCATGGTGCCAGCTGGGAGCAATCCTGCATTCTCCCTGCTTTGGAGCTCTTTGCCTCTGGGGCCAGGCTGCCCCTCCTGACTCTGGCCCTGTGTTTATATACCATCCTGGCCCTGCCCTCTGCCAGTCAGGTGCCTCCCTGAGCTGCCATAGGTGTCTCCTGGTTCAGCTTCTTGGCTCAACTGCAGAGTTACTTACTACTCTTGATCTCTTCTTTGCTCATATCTCATCTATGCTGGGCTCTAGCCCATGGTGCTACTGCTGCACAGCTAGCTCTTTGGTAAATACTTGCATCAGATTAATCCCCAGGTACCTGGTCCCTGGTAGCTTATAATGAGCAGCTTTCCCTGCCTGAGGCTCTCTGCTGCCCCTTCACCCTTAAAGTAACAGGAGCCTTTGGCTCTCTGTTACAATGATCAAGTAGTAACATTAAGAAAGAAAGGAACTGTATAGCTAGATAACTATAAAAAAAACCCAAATGCTTTTTTTCCCCATTTTCATAACTGCCTTGAAAATGGCAAAGCATTATAATCATAACACACTTTCTTCATTTCATCTTACCTCTTAATGAAAATGTTATAGGTTGCCAAAGACTCCCTTTGTAATTTAGTTTCTTTTGAGAAATTTCAAATATGTAAGTATCAAGTTATTTTTTCCCTTAATTATCTTTTTAAGTACCATATATGCACGGCTTCTATATTTATAATTTGTCTGCTTTGTTATGATTTTACCCAGATGTTCAAGTATGAGCTCTTTTCCTTCCTTCCTTCTTTTGTACAGTATTCTGTTTTGGACAGACTGGGATGCTAATTTTCCTCGCATTGAGTCTGCTTCCATGAGTGGTGCAGGAAGAAAGATCATATATAAAGACATGGGTACTGGAGCTTGGCCTAATGGTCTTACTGTTGATCATTTTGAAAAAAGAATAGTCTGGACAGATGCCAGGTAAAAACAGTTACAGTATGAATTATCAGTTTTCTAGGGCTTGTTGTTATAAATGGAATCTGATGTAAACTGCAGAAGATATGCTACTTTACCAATCTTAAATAAATGTGTTATACATGAGCTGTCCAAAGTTTGATCTTGAGCCCATTAAAGCCAGCATTTAGCCAATGACTGCAGCATGTACAGGATAAGGTCCTTAATATACATTTGAAATTATTATGAATGAATAAAATACTTAAAAAAAAGATATACAATAGAGCAAATCCTACTTATCTTCCTGCAAAAAATAGTCATTGACCCATTTAGGAACTACATACATGTCAAAGGTCCTATTGCTAATATTTTTAAAATATATTTAAAATCATGTGATTAAAAATTAGTGGTTTTGTTTTTATATTTCAAATCAATTGAGATATCTCAAAATCAAAATACAAGTTAATACAAGCAGAAAAAAAAACCATTAAAAGCAAGGAACCCTAGTTCATGTATGCTTGAGCCACCCAAAGGTAATATTTGCTCTATCTGAGTTTGTAATAATTATATAATGGAAAAAGTCTTTAAAAAGTGAAGAATATTCGCTGCAGAGCTGAATTATTTTCTCATATTGGCTAAGCTGTCTTGATTTCATATTGGTTTCTTTTAATTTGGTTTTTCTTGTAGGTCAGATGCTATTTATTCAGCATTATATGATGGAACCGGCATGATAGAAATCATACGAGGTCATGAATATCTTTCTCATCCTTTTGCTGTTTCTTTATATGGGAGTGAAGTATACTGGACTGACTGGAGGACCAATACATTGTCAAAAGCTAATAAATGGACAGGCCAAAATGTCAGTGTGATACAGAAGACAAGTGCACAGCCTTTTGACCTTCAGATATATCATCCAAGTCGTCAGCCACAAGGTAACCTAAAAATAATGATATGTTATTTGTTGGAGTAAATGTATACTTATGATTCATATGCTGAGGCATGCTCACTTGCCCTTCTCAGGCATTATCCCATTTAATTCCAATGTTTTTAATTGTTTTTTCTCAGCACACTTGCCTAAGAATATGAGCCAGTCTTGGTTACTGTTATGCTCTGAAAATTACTCAACAGATTAAACGACATCAGTTTTTATTATGCTTTCATCTCTGTTCTTTAGTGTTTAACTGAAATTTATTTTTTTTATTTTTAACCAAAGTAAATGTAGTTAAAATAACATTTGGGGTCACCTAAGCCTTGCTTCTTACATTTCTGTAGGAAAATATAATTTTCCGTGAATTATATAGTTCTTCTCCACATAAAGTCGTTCTCTCTCACCCATAGCCTTCTTGCCTACTTCTCCCAGGACCAACAGACATCCTTCCCGCCCAGCCCCCTCTACCCTGACCCCTCAGTATTCCAGATGAGCTGTATAAGTGAAGTTCTGTCCAGTTGTAACTCTGTGCACCTGCTGGCAGGTTCCTTGAGTTTATTCAACAACCTATTCTATTATACACTTATACATTTCAATTTGTATAATGTCTTCTTAGAAGAGTAAACTCAATAGTTTGGGGTAGGAGCTTGTGCAAGGTTTGCTTTTTCTCACTACCTAAATAAGAACCAAACAGTTTCTTGTTAAGAAGCAAAATCTAAACAGAGGTCACACTGTAATAGTGTCATCTTCATTTACTTGGAGGGGGAAAAAGTAGCTGTGAAATACCTTTTTTATTTCTTCAGATTCTTCTATTTTGATTTTCTTGTTTGAACTTCTTTTTGTTATCTGTATGAAAATTAGAAGTTGATTCATATCCACTTTATTCCTTTCAGTCTTGTAACATTTCAGGTACCAAACCCTAAACGTGTATTTACACCAAATTAACCCATGTACATATAAATGGAATATGGTTCCTTTTCAATTTAAAGAATAATCTTGGTATATTTTAAGTTATAATCATTAAGTATTAAAGATTCCCTAAATACATAACAACCGTTGAATGAAGTATTGTACCTAAGACTTAATGGAAAAATAAGTTTACATCAAATTATTTGCTTCCAAGAGCAAAACTGTGGTGGATGCCTTTCATTTTGCCTTAATATAGGAATAACAAATTATCTATAATATTATTTAATATTTCAGAGACAAAGTATAACAAAGCTGTAAATCTTTTTTTGCAATTATGGGTACATAATCATTTAGTTAGAAGTATTGGTATTAATGAGGCCATGCATGTGAATAACTAGTGTGAATAAGGGATTCGTTCATCAGAAATTACAGTAATACTATTTAACATTTTTATAGATAATGAATACATATGTAATCTTTAAATTATTAGAATAAGTTTTAAGTTTAATTTTTTAAGGCTTAATTTATGAAAAATTAATAGACAAGTTTTTTTAGGTAAATCTGACAGCTTTTATTAGACTAACTAAAATACAGTAGTTGGAAAAATTCTTTTTGCAAACTTTTGGGTACAAACATCCTTCTACAGGCAGAGGGAGCATCTTCAGTTGTTTTATGCACTCCTAATGGGATAGAAGCCAGTATGCAAGAATCCAGGTCAGTGAAAATACCAGTGCATGACAGTGAGAATCAGAGGGGGTGAGAGACAGGTGGCAGGGGGAATTGATTGTGTGTCTTATACACACAACCACAACTGATCTCAGTTGCATGATTTCCTATAAGCAAGCTACTTTAGAGCAGGAGTGAACAGTATATGTGTTCACCCTTTGCGGGATACAGGCAAGCAGGCATCCTGTGCTGGTCAAAGTCTGCAGGTTGGGGGCACTCCTTCCCACCTCCCATCATAACCTGTGGGCTTCCAGGGCTGCTGAAGACTGCCAAGTGCAGCCAAATTTTCAGGTCACCACCAATTGACTGCTAGGCATGGACAAGCATGCCCCACCCACTTCTATGTCACCTTGGACTCCCACCACCACCCTGAAGCTTCGAGAAAAGCCCCAGATAAAGTGCCCTCTCTCATGAATTGCATGTGCCTCCATGTCCCAGCCTACCACCATCCAGCTATAGTGTTCCACTGCCTGCATCCAAGCACATAGACCCAAGACCAGTGGTTTGTCCTGCTTCTCATCCTGTGCAACTCTTGCCAGAGGCTACAGAACAACACATGCAGCCATTTGGACATGATCCAGCAATTGGTCACTATGAAACATGGCTTCTTGCCCATTAATGAGCAGTCATATGTGGGTCCACCTACTGCACCCTCCAATCATCCTGGACTGGCCTACCAACTTCTGCACAGCCATCAAGGATGAGGCCACCCAAGATGCCAGTGTGCTCTGGCACCACCTCCAGACCATTGGATGCTGGTCCTGGCCCTGCATCACCAGCAGCAACTGATAGGAGCAGATTGTCCTAGGCACCCAGGTTGATAAACAGTGGGGCCAGACCTTTTGCATGTGCTGGGCCGCCTTCATGGAAATCATCACCCAGGTGGCTCTCTACATCATGTGCCAGGAGGTCAACATGTGGCCATCCTTCACTCCAGACAAGTGGGTGGTCATCACCATCATGAAGTTGGCTACCCCCAGCAGTCTCCACTATGTAGTCAACCAGCTTGGCGTGGGCAAGTCCGTGGCCAGAGAGGCTGTCATGGAGGTGTGTCTGGTCATTCAGAATGTCCTGGCCAACTGCTTCATCTGCCAAGCCAACCTACAAGAGATGGTCTCTGGCTTCCACCAAATGGATATCTCCAACTGCGTGGGGGCAGTGGACAACACCCACATCCCCATCTTCTGCCTGCTCCAAGGCAGTCAGGTATTCATTAACTGAAAGGACTACTTCCCCATTGCCCTGCAGGGCATTGTTGACCACCAAGGTAATTTCATCCTCATCTCCACTGGCTGACCAGGCAGCACCTATGATGTCCACATCTTCCAAAACTCCCTACTGCCACAGATAATGGAGAGTAGATGCTATGCTCCTGGAGTACCCAACTATATCAGTGCTGTTGTCCCTCCCCATATCATTGGGGATTAAGCCTAACTTCTCCTGTCTTGGCTCATGAAGCTCTACATGGGGCAGCTGGACCACCAAAAGGAGCACCTCAGCTACTGCCTAAGCAGGTGCCATATGGCTGTGGGGTGGGGAGGTCTTCTGTGAAGCCTGGGCAAAACAGGCACAGTGCACAGACCAGTCATGGTGCACCATGCATGCCCAGCACTGGCCCCTCAGCAGCCTGGGTATAGGTATCCCCAGACAATGGATGCCCACCCCCCAACATGTGGAGTTTCTTCTCATGCCAGTCCCACAGCTCCTGGTGCCAGGAATAACCTATGCTTGCTGTCACTCAGAGGCAGTGTCCAAAGCCTCCAGAATCTCCTTCTTGCTTCTTTGATGTCTCCAATGGTGATCTCTCATGCTCTTTGCAGCTGTGCAGCCCCCTGTCCTCGAGCTAGGATCACATCCTCCATGCACTGTCCTCCATTGCACAGGTGGTATTTCTGCTGTTTGAAAAGGAAGAAACAGAGCTTTTGTATGAACTTGCATTGTTTGCTAATAAAATGAAGTATAAGGGCAGGAACCTTAGACCCCACCCAAGGCACTTCCCTGGGCACTTATGCAGAGATGATCAGGTGATTTCAGTATGTCCTCTGTCTTGACTCTGTCTCTCCCCCAGCCTGAGGCCAGGAGCTGTTCTGCTGCTCTCCACCCAGCACAGCAGAGACCAAAGTCCCAACTGTTTTGTGGGTGGACAGCAGACCCTGCAGTGGTGCTATGGGCTAGGTTGCTAGGATAGAGGAGGCTACATCCCCCTTCAGAAACTGTGGCAGGCATCTGCTCTAATCCCTCAGAGGGTCTGGGGTCCTGGATTCCTGCAAAGATTCATACCATCCCTGGTGAAGGCATGGACTGACCACTCTGGGAGATGCTGGCAAAGCTTTTAAACCACTCCCTCCTTCTCTTGCAGGAAAGATGTTTTAGCCCTGTATCCATGCAGGAGCAGTACTTTGTTCCTGACATTTCCTTGGCAAGAGTTGGCTGGTCCTGGAAGGATGAGGTTCATCACTGTTAGGTTGCAAAGTAAGCTGGAATGCTAGAGGACTATGATCTAACTTGAATTGATAAGGAAACAGTCCAGAAGGTCAATGCATCAGTCTAACCTAAATTGATCTGAACTAAGTGCACCTTACAACAGGTCTGTCTTAGACCACTTTTGTCATTTTTAGACTGGTCTATATGCACTGAACATTGTATGGTTGTGGATTTAGATCGATCCACTTTCTCTTAAACTAGTATAAATTTAATGTATGTATGTTTCCATACTGTAGGCTTGAAAATTCCATTTCCTCTATCTGTCCTTCCCTCACTTTCTTGTTTCAGTTTCACTTTATTTTACTCGTATTCATTCTTGCAATATACAATTTAGAAAAGATAGGGAATAAGAATTTTGCTTTTGATTGGTGCATTCTCCAAGGAAACCAAGGAATAAGAGATGAACTTTAAATGATCAGAAATCTTGATGTTTGCCATTTCATTATAATTTCATTTTGACATCTGATTTCCATTCATTTGAGGCTGTTTCCACCCTAAACATTGTTTGTTTGTCATTTTTCCTGAGAAGTGGCTAATAGGGAATACACTGATCAAACTAAAAACAGATCAGCAATCTTGATCAAAAAAAGCCTTAAAAAAATTCTGATGTCATTCATTCAATTAGTCTACCTTTCCTCGCCAACATTTGCAGCCTATTTTTTCAGCATATAGCAAAAAACAAAACAAAATAACAAAAAGGTTGTAGAATTATAGGGGGTTATAGTAGGTCACAAACATGGTGTAGCCCAAGTTGAATACTAAACAACAGTGTCATAGTGTTACAACAAAAGCTAATAGCATGCTGGGATGTATTAAGAGGACTATCACAATGGGTTATGGGAATTGATACTTGTATTATAGTCTGCATTGCTAAAGCTTCACCTGGAGTATCATGTCCCCTTCTGATCCATGAAAAACATGGACAAATTAGCAATAATTCAGAGGAGACTAACAAAAATTATTAGAAAATTAAAGAACATGATATAAAAAGATGTTAGGTAAAATTAGGATTTTTTTTTTCTATTTGTAGTTTGGACAAAAGAAAACTGGGGAAAAATCTGATAATAGTTTTCAAACACAAGAAGGGTTGTTATAAAGAAGGTGATGCTCAATTCATTTCTTTGTACATACCAGAAAGGATGAGAAATGATGGCTTTGCATTAAAAAGTTTGATTGTATTCCACTAGTATTTTCTAAGGTGTTTTACAGTATTTTTAATTTACTATACTAAGCAGTTTGTTGAAATGCAAAACTTTAGGATGCCTGTACATGAGTGTGGAGGCGGCTCTGACATGCTGTAATTACAGTGCATCAGAGCAGACTCAATCGAGTCTACTGGAGCATGGTAATTAGCACACTCTGGCAGCATCCAGCATCTCATGTATCAGTGTCCCTGCATTTTAAAATGGTGACAGGACACTTGAAGTAAAGCTTATCAAATAAGCTTTAGTTCAAGCACCCCCACCACCATTTTGAAGTGTGGGGAAACTGATACATAAGATGCTGTGGCACTTTAATTAGAGTGGCTCTAAAAGCCACATTAATTAAAGTGCCACTCCCTCCCCCTACCCCTGGAGCACATATTAAAGCCCCCTTAGTGTCAAGAATCTTTGATATCAAATAAAACAGATTTACTAGCCATAGTATTAATGCATCTGGATTTCTAAGATGTGGTTCCATGGCTTCGTGATTTTTTTGAGGGAGTTCACAGGAGGAAAAAAAGGCAGGAAGCATTACAGTAGAACTTTTTGTTCCAGGTACATATTCGGAACAAAAGGTTAGATACATGGCTGCCCTTAAACTTATTGATTTTACTTCATATTTAGTGTTTAGGGACTCTGTACAAAACCTTTGAAGTCACTAAGAGCAGTTTCATTGGCATTAAAGTATCTGGATTGTATTGAGGTGTCCAACTGTGGATTTAAAAAAATAGTATATTTTTTGTTATTCAGAAATGTATTGTGGTTCGGATTGGTTTGTTTTCTGTATTTTTCCCTTTACAAGTGAGGGATAATAGTTTCAGGTTTCTAAATTCTCAGATCTTGGTTCCTTGGAAAAGAAAGAACATGTTGGGTGTCACAGAGTACAGAGGTGCCCTGCTCCTAGGGGGTGGAAACTTCTGGAGAAAAGCCCTAGCAGTGGATAAGGAGCACAGCTGCGAGTTGTCAGGGCAACTGCAGGCAAACAATGACCCACACCTGACAGCGGTCAGCTGGCTGTAAGAGGCAGGGCCTGGCTCTTATAAAGCCCAGAGCTGAGGCCAGGCTGGCAGTTCTCTGCCAGCAGCCAGAGAGGCAGGGACTCTCTCAGCCATGAAGCGAGAAGCAGTGAGAACCACAGGTACTGCCTAAGCCAGATAAAAGAAGGTAGCTCTAAGATGTCAGAGCAATGTGGTTATAGCCAGGCAGCTTATAGTTACGTTGTAGCCTAGAGGCTTGTGTTTTGTTTTGTTATTACACCGGTGGTTTGGGTGAGGCTATTAGGGGTTGGAGGAGGCCTCAGGGGAACCCCAGTACATAGGGCGCAACCTACTCACTGGGGACTTGCAATGAAGAGTGTGAGGACCCCAGCATCCATGTGGGCGCAGCATACAAATCGGGGACTCACAGCACAGTGTGAGGACCCCGGCGCCAGTGAGGGCACATCTTGCAGGGTGCTTGCACCTCAGCATCGGAGAGGGCACTTTTGAGAAGCCCCAGTGCAGGTGTGGTGAGCCCCAGGAAGGGGGCAACTTTGAGAAGCCCAAGTTGGGTACAACAAGCCCCAGGAAGGGGGCAACTTTGAGAAGACCAAGTTGGGCACGGCGAGCCCCGGAAAGGGGAGTGCCTTATTGAGAAACCCAGTGTGGGTGTGGTGAGCCCAGAGAGGGGAGCGCCTTATGGAGAAGCCCTAGTGTGGGTGCAGAGAGCCCTACAAAGGGGGGCAACATTGAGAAGCCCAAGTGTGGGCACAGAGAGCCCCAGAAAGGGGCCGTTATTGAGAGGCGCCAGTGTGAGCGTGGCAAGCCCCAGAAGGGGACAGCACTTGAAAAGGCCCAAGAGACGGGCAGTGTATGTATAGAGACAGACCAACGTCAATTCCATCTGCGAGGCTTGGGGCGTGGTATCGGGGGTGGTTGGAGCCATGCATAGCCCATAAGGCTAGGGTGCCCCAAAGTACCCATTCATAAGACAAGACCCACAAGGAGTCTGGGAAACCAAGGGTTCCAAGTCAACCTAGAGACGTGTCCACAGAGATATAAGGCAGCCTCCCAACTGATTCAAACATCAGAGACGTGGTGGGCGAGATATAGAGGGTGCCCTTGGGCCAACCTGGCACAGAGGGGGCCTTAAGGAGATCATGGCCCTCCTGTAGGACCCTGCTGTGACATTGGGTTATGTAGCCATTTGCATGCCGTGGTTATGTTAGGAAGTCACACTTTTTTAAAAAGACACTTTCATACTTGGGCAACCATGAAAATGAGAACATTTGTTCAAAAGTAATTTACTTTGGCAGTAATGTTCAGTGTACCCTTTTATATTTGTATATTTGTCACAGTGTAGGGTTCCCAGGCGTGGCCTTGATACCCCTAGGGCTCTTTGACCATGCCAATCCTGCCCCACTGGCACTTTCTTTCTCTCCTGCCATGTCTTGTTGATAATTCTAATAAATCGGGATGCTGCCCTCAAGCTCGTATTCTGTACACATTCTTGATGGACCCAATGAACCCTGTGGGTTCTTAAATCCCTTTTGTGTCCCACTTTAAAATGGATGCCTTCCAGGACACCCTCAGCTTAATGGGCTACATGCCTTGCTCCAAAACCACCCTTTTACCATGCCCCAAGCCTTGCTAATGGTATTAAATGTTCTCTCTCCTGGGGCCTTGCTATAGTTCAGCCTCTTGTCCTCACCAGGCTCTCTGCAGGCCTGCCTCTGTGCCCCGCACTGGTGCTGGGCTCTCTGCAGCCCCACACTGGCACTGCAGTCTGTTCACCTGACCTGCTTTGGCTGTGCTCCCTCTGGCATTGGAGACTGCTCACCCCCTCACCACTGCACCCTTCTCTGGTGCTGGGGTCTCTGTGCCCCACACTGGCGCTGGGGTCTTCTCATCCATTTGTTGCTACTCACTTCTCTCGCACTGGGGTCTGCTCACCCCCTTATTGCTGCATTCTTCTGTGGTGCTGGGGTTCCCACACTGTAATGGGATCCCAAATGAGGCCGCGTCCTTCCCCAATAGCCTCAGCTCGAGCCACTGGTGTATAAAAAATCAAACTTCTCCCAGCATTAAGTGCCTTATAGGTCAGGGTCTCTGGTGACCTCCTGGAGCCCCTTCATCCTACTCAGAGAAGAACTGGCAGGCAAGCCTCTCTAATGAGCTTCTTCTCTGAGAGCTCCTTCCCCCTTGGCTGCTGACAGAGAACTCCCTCTCTAGTTCTAGCCCTGGGGTTTATATAGGCAGTTTTAAATTGTACCCCCCCACCTCAAAGCATATGTAAAAATGCCTGATGTGTTTAAACTGACTTAATTAACGATAAGAAATGTGGTACAAGTGATTGGAAGGAATACAATACAAAAGCACAGACCTATTAACCAATTCTTGCTTTGAGAAGCTTTTAAAACTGTATAATAATAAAAGAATGCTGTGAACATATGCTAAAGTTATTCTTAAATTTTGTATCTTACAGCTTTGATTATAACATATGTATTAAACACATTTAAAATGTTATTATTTATTAACTATTGATTGTAATGACATGTTCAGATACAAGATAAAATATGTAACGAATTAAAAAAACCCAAGAAGGCTAATCTAAAATATAGAAAGATGCACTAGAATCTACTGAATCCTTGGGACATGCACTTCTGGTGCTTTTGTATTGAATCAATTTTTGTATTTGAAAACACAGTGCACATGTTAACAGACCTAGAATTAGAACACCATTGTCCCTAAAAGCCTCTAGTCATATCAGTTGAACTGAACAAGTAATTCAGTTATATACACACATGCACACAAGCACATGTGCACGTACAGACACACATGCACACATATACATACGTGTGGGTATTTATATATGCGTGTGGATCTATATATGTATGTGCTTTCCTTTCCTTATAAGACTTGTTTTCTTGTCCTCTGATCACGTGCGTGGCTCTCCTCTCGATTCTCTCAAGCTTTTCCACATCCTTCCTAAAGTACAGAGCCTAGAACCGAATTCAGTACCCCATATGTGGCCTCACCAAGGCTGAGTACAGTGGTAGGATGACTTGCTGGTTTTGTTTGAGATGCATCGGTAGATATAAACAAGGGTTTTGTTTGCTTTGTTGGCTGCAGCAGTGCACTCATGGCTCGTGTTCATCCTGTGGTCAATTATGACCCCCCCCAAGTCCCTTTCATTCATGGTGCTAGTGATTGTAGCTCTGTCAAGCCTATAAATATGATGTGGATCTTTTTCCCTGAGGTGGAGCACCTTGCATTTCTCAGTGTTAAATGCCATCAGGTTTTGATCCACCCACCTGGCAAACCTGTCCAAGCCGGTCTGAATCACCAGCCTATCCTCTAGTGTGATCACACTTCCCAAAAAAAAAAAAGAAAAAGAAAAAGAAAAAAAAGTACTAGTCCAAGTATGGAACCCTGGGGGTGCCATGTTGACATGGTTCCCTTGACTGTCACTCTTTGGGTCTGATCATGGAGAAAGGTCCTGAGCCATCAGACTGTGAAGTTGTCAAGGCTGCAGTTCACCAGTTTAACCATGAGGACTTCATGGGAGACCAAGTAAAAGGCTTTTTTGAAATCCATGTAAATTATATCAGCCTCTTCTCCTTTGTCCAGGTGATGCATCACCTAGTTATAGAAAGAAATAAAGTTGTTCAGCATGACCTACCTGCAACAAAGTGATGTTGGCTATTGTTCAGAATGTCACACTCCATTAGCCTGGTGTTAATGGTTTCTTTGTTTTTTTTTTTTTCCCAATATTCTTCCCACTTGGGGTGCATTTCATCCAGGCCAGCTGATTTTTGGGTGTCAAGCCTCTCACAAAGTCCCCTTATGAAATCTTTGCCAATATTGGGTGTGCATATGCCCTGGCAATCCTGCGTTTTGTTAGGCAAGGTGGTCACCTTGGGCTCGTGGAAACCAACAGAAGTAATCATTAAGGAAGTTAGTTTTTTTCCTGGATCTTGGTTGTCAGCTGCCCCATTTGTTTTAGCAAGGGCTCAATGTTACCCTTGTTTTTCTTTCAACTACCCACATATCTAAAGAAAGACTTTTTGTTCTCTTTGATTTCCATAGCCATTTTGAGTTCAGTTTTGGCCTTCAGTTTCTTAGTTTGCTCCCTATAGGTATGGGCCAGTGCCAAATAATCCTCTTTTGTGATGTTACCTGACTTTCAACATTTGTAGGTTTCTCTTTTCAGATACAGGAAGTCTATTAGTCCTCTATATAGCCAAGGGGGTCTCCCAGCCCTTTATTACCTTTCCCGTGGGCTGGGATGGACTTCCCTTCTGCTTCAAGAATTGCATTCTTAAGAACTGACCACTCATCATGGACTCCTTTCTCTGTTAGACTGATTTCTCAGGGCCTCAGCAACCAGCCTCCTGAGTTCTAGAAAGCTGGCTTTCCTAAAATTAAGGATTTCTGCATTGCTGATTGATTTGCCTGCTTTGTGATGGATAGAGAAAATGATCAACTCATGATCACTGTCTCCTAGCTTCCCTTCAATTCTCAGGTTGCTCACTAAATCACCTGCTTTGGCTAGTACCAGATCCAAGAGTGCCTTACCTCTTGTTGACCCGTTTCTTCTTGAGACAAGTAGAGTTCCTCAATGCAAGTGAGAAAGGTACACGGTAGATCTGATTTGGTAGTGTGTTCCTCCCATGAGATGTTAAGGTAGTAAAGTCACTCATGCCAACCATGCATGGGTTGTCTGGGAATGGAGAAAGAAGCAGAGGTGCCTCTGAGGGAGGGTAAGGGATGGAAGTTTTACCCACTTTAGAATCTTGGGAAACTATACTTGTGCAGTGAGGCTGCTCTGACACGTTGTAGTTAAACTGCCTCAAATGCCATTTTTCAGTATCGGGACCGTGATACACATGATGATCCAGGCACTTTAATTACAGCAGCTCTTGAAGCCAAAGGATAGAGGGACAGACAGCTGCTGTGGTTCCTGCTGTGGAACTGGACTCTGCCCTGTTGTTTCTTCATGCTGCACCACTCCCCTTCAGCCTCCAGTCTCCCTCCTGCACCACTCTCCCCATCTACTGTACTCCTCCTCAACTTGGCTCCACAGTGGCAGGGTTTGTCCCTGCTGCAGCCTGAGGCCTGGAGCATGGTTCCAGTCTGGCCCTGTAGTGGCTGTGACAGGGAGCTCAAACCATGGAGCCATGCTCTATGCCTCAGGCTATAGCATGGATGGAGCTTGTCAGTATAGAGCAAAGGTAAGGGTTGGGGTGGAGGTGCAGGTGGGTGGGTGGATGAGACCTTGTAGGGCAGAAACCTGATGCTTTGGGTGGCAGAAGCAAGATGGAGGGGGAAGTAAGGAGAACAGGGGAAAGAAAAGTGGAGCGGCCTGGGGGCGGGAAGGAGGCTGGTACAATGCAAGGTTGTGAGGGGGGACAGGTAGCAGGGGGCAACTGCCTGCTTCTCTCACTGCCTGTCCCATTACTGATCCCTGACTACCCTACCCTGAGCTCCCCACTACTGCCTCCCCGCTGCCTGACCCCTACCACCTCTCCCATTACTTCCTCACTCATCACCTCCCACACCACCACCTGCAGTAGTGGTGGGGGAGGGGAGGGGGGGGACTTAATAATTAGATTCCATAAACGAAGTATTATAATAAATTTGTAAATTTTCTGTGTGTAGAATCTAAGTATTGGGTGGCCATCTTACATTCAGGGTCATAGTATTTGGGTAAATACAGTAAATAAAAAATGGCTAAATGTGTTTTTGTATAACGCTCAACTTGATCATACTCTGGAACCACAGATGTTTGCAAAACCTCCTTTTTCACAGCTGTTTCACCTTGTTCTGAACAAATATAATTGAAAAAAAGTAACGCTTAAATTTTAGTCAAGATTACGAGGGGAAGAACACACTGAAAAGTGATCAAACAACATTTTTAGGCTGAAACCTGTGATTATGAGAAGGCCAGATCATCAACTATTTCTCAGGGGTTTCATCTGATATCTGAAAATAAATGACTGCAGGAACTGTATGTGCTGTTTGAATTTTTATGGTCTGAAAATTAGGGCAAGCAATAGAATAGCCGATGAATATAAACTATACCAATACCATCGGGCTCAGTTATAATTACAACATCAAAAGCATTTAACTTCATAGCATTGTTTTCTTGTGATCTTCATAAGATATTCTGTTGAGGCCTATATTTTTTCTGGAGGGTTCAGGGTCTTAGTCGCATTGTCCTGGCAGTGCTCCATGTACTCCAGAGCTTCCCTGTCTGTGTAGAGTGTGAGGGATGTTCAGCTGGCCTGGGGAGGGTTGCTGGAGAACCTTTATCTTGGCAACATTCAAAGAAAGACCAAGTCTCTTATCTACAGCATTGAAGAGATCTAAGGTCACTTGCACATCCTGTGCAGAGTGAGTCATCATGCAGCAGTCGTCTGCAAACTGAAGGTCATGGATATCCTTGATGGTGAGTTTCATTTTTGCCCAGAAACGCCCAATTTTGAAAGGCTTCCCATTCAGTCATTACTAGATACTGATGCTGCAGGGTAGATCATCTCAGATGTGGTGGATGGTGATGGTAAGGTAGATGGTGAACAGGTTGAGGGCAATCATGCAACCTTGTTTGCCCCGGTCTGGATGCGGAAGGCATTGGTTTCAGATCTTCCACTCCAGACAGTGGCGGTCATATCATCATGCAGGAGCCTCAGCATGGTGACAAACTTCAGTGGGAAGCCAAGGCATTGAATGATGCCACAGAGCTTCTTGATTTAAGCAATTGAATGCCTTGGTCAGGTCAATGAAGGTAAGGAACAGTTCTTGATTTTGCTCACAACATTTTTCTTGGATCTGCCTGGCAACCAAAACCATGCCTGCAGTGCCCTGGGATGGTCAGAAGCCACACTGGGTTTCCAGAAGGATCTTCTCGGTGATGGGATGAAGGCAGTTCAGGAGGTTGCAGGCCAGGATCTTATCCACAATAGACGGCAGAAATCCCCCTGTAGTTCCCATAGTCACATCTGTCCCCCTTCTAATAGATGGTCATGATAGTTGCAGTCTTGAGATCCCTGGGGATGTCCTCTTAGTTCCAAAAGTGGAGGATGAGCTGGTGGAGTTGTGATGTGAGCCAGAAGCTGCCCGCATGGTAGACTTCTGTGGGTATACCATCTGGCCCACAGGCTTTGTTGGTTTTCATCTGTTGGGTGGCCCGCTTCCAATCTCTTATGTTTGGTGGATCACCAAGGGAATCTACCACAGGGAGTTGTGGGATGGCTTGGATGATCTTCTCTGATATGGTAGACTCCCTGTTAAGGAGGATTTTGAAATTATTCTTCCAACGCAGGCAGATAGTGTCATCATCCTTGAGGAGCCAAGAGCCATCCTGTGATCAGATGGGGTTTTATCTAATAGAGCAGGGTATGTAGGTTATCTAGGTAGCCTGGAAGAAGTTATGCATGTCATACTGGTCAGCGTAGCCATGGATCATGCATGCCTCCTCTACCCACCAGTTGTTCTTCATGTCACAGATGCATCATTGCACCTCAGCCTTCAGCTGGTGGTACACTGCTGTCTTTCACTGAGTTCATGGATGGCTTTGCCAGCTGGTGAAGGCTGCACACTTCCACTCAAGGAGATAGTTATTCTGAGTGTCATGGACATTTTACCAGTCTTTGTTCCATTGTGATGTGAATCCAATAGTCTGGGCACAGGCATCTTGGGCATCAGACTTGAGTTGCTCCCAGCGTGCCTGGTTGGAGATGTCATCAGCAGTAGGGACTTTCTTTATAGCACTATACATCTGGGCCTGGAACTCCTCCCATTCTCCAGGGTCCTTCAGAGCTGTGATGTTCAGCCACCTCCAGGGAGCCTTCTGGGTCTTCCGGTGTCTTGCTGCCAGACAGATGTTCATCACTGAACGCACAAGTTAGTGATCTGTCCAGCAGTGTTCATGGCTCTCATGACAAGTATGTCCCTCAGGTCTCTACTTCGGACAATGAAGTAGTCCAAGAGGTGCCAGTGCTCTAAACTTGGATACCTCCACTTGGTCTTGACCGAGACTTTCTGGCAGAAACAGTGTTCATCATGATCAGGCCATGCTGGGAGCATTTAGTCAGGAGCAGGATATCATTGGCATTGGCCTTCCCCACACCATTCTTACCAATAGTTCCACTCCAGATTTCATGGTCACGTCCAACTCGGGTGTTGAAATCACCCAGGAGAATGACCTTGTTGTCCCTGGGGATGGAGGAAAGGGCATTGTCAAGATTGGAGTAGAACTTTTCCTTGACTTCCTCATCAGAATCCAGAGTTGGAACCTATGCATGATGACAGTGGCACATTGGTTTTGGCTGAGGTGGAGGTGAAGTGTCATCAGGCTTTCACTGACACCCGAAGGGAATTCAGGGGGTACATCAGTGATCTTGTTCCTGATGGCGAAACTGACTCTGTGGGTATGGGAGTCACAGTCTGGTTTTCCTTTCCAGAAGGTGTACCCTCCACTGACCTCCCTCAGTTGTCCCTCCCCGGCAAGCCAGGTTTTGCTGAGAGCAGCAATGTCAATGTTGTGCCTCGCTAGCTCCTGAGTCTTGATGTCAGTTCGTCTTTCTGGGCAATCACTCTTTGGGTTGTCAATAAGCATTCTCACATTCCAGGTTCCAAAGTTTAGCTCTTTCTTATTTCAACCATAGGAATGGTGATCCTGCTGCATGCAGTTTCCCAGCCAGGAGAGATGGGACAGCCTATTTTAGGGGCACCTTTTCTAGCCCCCCTCTCCATCAGGTGAGCAGAGAGGATCCTAAAAAGGACTTCTCAGCCATGGATGCAGTTGCTGAAAGACACCCCTGTCCCGACACATGTGCCCAACAACCATCGCACATCCATTGCCTGCATGCAGATTCTTGGCTGGGGGTCTCCAGGTATCACAGCCCTGCCCCCATTGCCAATCCTTCATTGCCACTGGGCTTTTGGCCCAGACAGAAGTCCGTGCCTGGCATGTTTAGTGTGGAGATTTCAGTGCGCAGTAGGGCCCACACGGTCTTGGTGGTTGGTGGCCGGGTTCAGTGGCATGGTGAACCATGATGAGTGGGGCCACTTCTGCATTGCAGCTTTCTTCCGCCTTCATAGCTGCTGGGACCACAGCCTTCCCCTTCCTGCTCTGCCATTGAGCACTTCTTGGTTCATTCTTTGTCTAGAACCTCCCCCTTGACCTTGCCACCATGGGTGGCCCTACCAGGAGCATGAGCTCCAGACGGCATCACTCTTGTGGTCAGTGGAACACACAAGCCTCTCCACCACAACAAGGTGATGATCCTCAGAGAGGGAATAACAGTATATATGGCAATAATAAGGAAATATTTACTTCATTCTTAAGGTAATTAGTGTTATGATAGTCAATAACTTTTGAAGAAAGCTTCAAGAGCAAATATCCACATCTTGTGCAACCCCATCTCCAAAACTACTTGGGCTAAACATTGTCAAGAAAAGTTATTTTTGGAATAAAATAAATTTTAAAGACACATGTTGAGATTAAGTTTAAAACTCAACGGTGATGTATGGATAGATATATAAGTGGTACCCTGAGACACACAAAAAGAGTTGGTAACAAAATCTGCTGAAGATAAAATTACAAAAAACTATAATGGTTTCAAGAAAGATAAAAATCAATGGCAAATGTTGAAAAAGACTAGTACTAATGGCATTTAAATTAACTTTCTGTCTAGGTGCTCATGGTGAACCATATGTTCTAATATCTGAGCACTTAAATGGCCATATTTAAAGTGTGGTTTGGCATTTTTTTGATTTGGCAATAATTTGTAGGTATAGGTAATTGTGAAAGCACCTATTTCATGTAATATTTTATATGCTCTTATCTCTAGGCATGTCTTATAGTTGAGTTTTTACTCCCTTTCTTCAGTTTCAGATTCATTGACATAAATGACAGTCCTCCTCTGAGAATAATTGTGGTCTTCTTCTTTCAAAGGATATTAAACTATTAATGTTAATTCAGAAAATATGAGAATGTTCAATAACTATATATATTTAAAGAATTCAAGCGATCTGCTTATGTCACATGGATGTTGCTGCATTTTCTAGTTTAAACACTTTGGCAATTTGAAAAGTGAGTAAAGGCTGTGCCACTGTTCAAAAAGATAATGTGGAATGATTAGGCTAATTATCATGGGATTGACTTAACTTGGATGAGCCCAATCTAAATTAGATCACTCATTCAGGTAAACTAAATTAGTTCAGAATCGGGTTAACCTGGTTTAGCAAATGTCTGAACTGGTTCAGAGGGCAGACTTGGGGCTAGAGAAACCCAACTGTTCACGCCAGCTCTGCACCCGACCCTGACTAAACTGTATTTAGCTATCAACCCACTCACAGATGGATGGTGAAATACTTTAACATTTACATTTAAATACTATACTTGCAATTAATACATTCCCTATCTTAATAACATGTAGTTGTTAATAACAGTATTCATGCACTCTGTTGTACCTTGTGAATGTTTTCTCCATAATTATAAGCACTACAGACCTCTTTTTTTTTTTTTTGCTTTCCTTTTAAACTAATGCTTAAGATCCTAGAGCATAAGATGGCAGGCAAGAGGGAAGCATACTAACATGCTGAGCAGCTGGGAACCTGCCCAATTTGATGAGAGGCCTTTAGGGACTTTTCATTTTATGTAGTGACATTACATATTTACACACCTCGCATACATCTTTATTATTCACAAAGGAACAATACCAGATTGTTTGAAGAAAGGTGACTTTCGGTGATCGCATTTCTTAAATATTTCAAAGATGACTTTCCCAGGCATTTTGTTGCTCAATGTTCATTGTTTTAATAATCAGTTTTCCATTTTCCTACAGATGTATATTAATAGAAAAATCCATGAAACCATACTGCTAAATGCTCTTTTTATACATGGTCTATGCATTTAAGCCAGATTTGGATCATACATATAAAACGGAAAGATTGGAGTATGGCCTGATGAGTCAGTTAGGGCCAAATCCTATTTCACCTTTATGGCTGAATCCAGATGTGCAGGCGCGTGTGGTTAAACATGAGTTTAACATTAATCAGTGCATGGTGCTGCTAATCTGTAGTGCCAGGGTAAAAACGGCTACCAGGATTTCCCAGTAGCAATCCCCCCAAACCTAGGGGAAAAAGCAGCATAAAACATATCAAAATGGCAGGCTGAGATAAATGCAGAGATGGGGAAGCAGGAAGTCCAGGGCTGCCTGCTCTTCCATCTCCATGTGCTGTGGAGACTGTGTGCTGTTGCACCCTGCACCCCAGGTATCCCTATGGGCTGAGTGTCTCAAGACAGGGAGCAGGCAGCTATAAGTTGACTGGTCCCCTGTCTCCGCGTGTCTCAAGACAGTGGCTCTGCCACAGAGCCCTGCACTGAAGCACATGGAGCCCCAGTACTGAGGTGCACTGTGCCCCAGCTAGATGCAAAGCTTCTGGGTGTCCAATGAGCCAGAGGCAAATGTTCTACTGGCTATATGTTTGACAGCCCTGCAGTGGGCTTTTGGCCTAAAAGCTAAGAACAATTGCTTTCTTCATTGCTTCTGCCAAACAGCTGCCAGTTGTGGTTTTTTCTCCAAAAAAAATTGGGAGGTATGTGCATATCCAAGCAATTATCTTCTCAAGATCACCAAAATTTGCAGTCCCTCACAGTCAGTTATTATTCTCTTCCATAATTGTCTTATCCACGAGTCTGAAGATAGCTGACAAGGCCTATCTGGCATCAACAGACATATTTATAACTTGGGCACATTTCTGTGTGGGATAGGTGGCTCTGGGTTTTTAATTCAGTCAATGACACGCTGTTTCTTCTGCTTCCACTTTTCTGTCTCCTCTTGTCTTTCTAAGGTTTCAAAGTACTGACATCCTTGGTATTCAGGCTTTTCCTCCATTTGGGGTGAGCCTGGGTAGTAGTCTCCCATGAGTTAATGTCAATGTTACTTTTTTTTTTTT
>JAGPOW010003685.1:13204579-13255402 GCA_030014935.1 Caiman crocodilus
ACCTATCCAATCTACTCTTAAAGACGCCCAAGGTAGGAGCAAGAACAACTTCCCTAGGAAGCCGGTTCCACATCCTAGCCACCCTAATTGTGAAGTAGTACTTCCTAATGTCCAACCTGAACCTGCTGTCCAGTAACTTGTGACCATTGGTCCTAGTTACCCCTGGTGTCTGCCCTCCTCCTGCATGGTTGCCTTGATTGAGCTGGGAGAATAAAACTTGCTTTAGGAGTCTGGAATTTGGGGACATCTGGATGCCATGGCAGTCCTAGCAAAGTTGATGTTGGACCATCATCACCTTGATGCTCATGGTGTTTGCTTTCAGGAGGATACTAACATTGGTGCATTGGTCTTCCCATTGAATTTAAAGGATCTTCTGTAGGCAGTGTTAATGGTACTTTTCCAGTGACTTGCGATGTCTCCTGTACATTGTCTACATCTCAGCTCCAAACAGTAAGGTGGTGATTACAATTTGATAAACCATGAGCTGTGTTTCTGATCTGTCATGATCTTCAAATACTCATTTCCTCAGGTGTCTCAAGGCTATGCTTGCACATTTGAGGTGATGTTAGATTTCTTTATTGATGTCAGCCTTCTGTGAGAGATGCTTCCAAGCTATGGGAAATATTCAGTGTTCTCCAGAGTCTTACTGTGAATCTGAATTACTAGAGATGGGGACTGCTCATTAAGAGCTTGTTGATGGAGGGACCTTAGTTTTCTGGAGGGCCCTAGTCTTCTGAATGTTAAGTATAAGTTCTATTTTATTATATGCCTCAGTAAAGACATCAACAATTGACTCAGAAGCAGACCTTCAGACATTACACACTGCAGCATCAGCAGCATACTGGGGCTCAGTGATTGAGGTTGGGGTGATCTTGGTTTTAAATGGAGTTGGCTGAGATTCAACAGCTTACCATCCATTCGGTAGTTTAGCTTAACTCCAAAAGCTTGCTGCCTTGTCAAATGTAGCATTGCAATGAGGAATATCTTCTTGATTGGAGTGATGAGACAGCCTTACTTAACTTTCATCTTAATCTCAAAGGGATTTGTGATAGATCTGTTGAGAACTACTGCTTACATGCCATTATGTAGCAGGCAAAGAATGCTGGTGAATTTTGGTGGGCATCTGTACTTCAGCAGGATCCTCCACAGTGCTTCTTGATTGACAGAGTTGAAGGCTTTTGTGAGATCAAAGAGGTTTATTTTGTTCCTGGCATTTTTCCTGCAACTGGTGAACAGCGACGATCATGTCAGTTGTACCTTTTGATTCCCTAAATCCACACTGAGATCCTGGGAGGACGTCTTCAGCAAGTAGAAGGAGATGGTTCATGAGGATTCTCACATTGTCCTTTCCTGTGGTTGTTAGCAAGACCATCCCTCTGTAATTTCCAGTCAGACTTGTCTCCTTTCTTGAAGCTTCTCATGATCATGGCATCCCTGAGGTCATCCTGGATTTCCTCATCATTCTAGGTCCTTCAGATCAAGGCATGGAGTCGTGATGTGAGCTTCTCTCCCTGCTTCTTGAAGATTTTGGCAGGGAATCCACCAGATCCAGGTGGCTTGTCATTCTTCATGTGTTTTATGGCTTTCCTCACCTCATCAAGTGTTGGAGGGATTTTGAGATCATCTCTGACTAGGTGTTGCAGAATAGATTTGAGAACACTCTCATCATTGAGAGTCAGTTCAGAAGGTCTTCAAAATGCTCCTTTCAGTAGGTGTTCATGACTCTCCTTTTCTTGATCAAGTTTCCTCCATCCTTAGGTCTTGCAGGGGTTGTTCTCTGAATGCTCAGACCATGTAAGAAGTCTGTGCTGCCCCCTGGCATGGGTCTACAAGTCCTCAAGGGTAGAGCAGGTAGAAGAAAATGTTAGAATCTCAAGAGCTGTGAAGGCAAACAAAGTCTGCGGCAGAATGAGATCTCCAACTGTCTTCGCCTCCTTGCCGTTGGATCAAGGGCATGTTCTGTCCAGAACCACATTGAAGCTGAGATGCAGCAGCTTTTCCACTATAAAAGAAATCATGCACAGGCATTTTCTAATTTGATTCTACCTCTGAATCTGCATGACCAAAGTAGAGCCTCTTGGACCTGTAGGGCAAGCACAGCCACGCAAATGAAAATGGAATCTATAATTTGCATAAATGCCTGTGATGGATCCTGAGCACAAACCCCTTTCTGCTACTTGATCCTATGCTATGCAATAACTTCCTGCCCTTCTCCCCCTCCCCCCCTCCACCACCACCAAGGGTGTATTTGTTTAACAGACTAAAATCTTTTCTTCTCCAGTTATGACCCAAGAGTATTTACATTGTTTCGGAAATATCTTAATGATACTTATTATTACTTACTTCTCCAACTGTGAGTAATGTTCTTCCCTGAATAGCCAGGTGCTATTCTTACTATAGTAGTCTTGTTTTGCAGTATAAAGTTGTCTTCATCTGGAATGGCTCATGTGCCTCAGAATAAATCCTCAAGGGTCTGTTTGACTTGCCCTAAACATCCCCATGCCAGGCGCTAATTTTTAGAGTTTATTTTTCTTAAGTATGAACAGAGGGGAATGACTTAGGTTAAGCATTGCTCTACTGAACAACCTTGGCTCAAATATGAAACATAAAAGTTACATTAATATCAAATACCACAATTCATACAGACATAATAATGATAAGACTAAATATAGCTTGATGCTAAATGAAACAAACTGGACTGGCAAAAGCAATTTTATGCTGGTAGAACTGGAATTGTACTATAGATTTTTCTGTCTTAAACATGTTCTCAAAATCCCATACTTATAATCAATGTTGCTATGCAAGCACCTTTCTAATATAGATGTGGCCTTGGAGTCAATACAGTATATTGAATTAATTTTCCCTTAACTGTACTCAGCCAATTCCAGGAACAGTATTAAAATTGTAGCATTATTCTGAGATCAGAGAATAGACTTCCATTCTACTAGGTATGCCGCATGTCTCTTGCATAAAGACATTCCTGTCCCTAAAGATCCCAATGTATACATATGAGGAGAGAATCATAAGTGAATAAATTGGAAGGAGGAAAGAATGAAGATAAGAAAATTATGAAACCACCTGGCTGGTTTAATGAAAAACAGAGTGAGCAAACCCACTGGATTATCTACTGATTTACAGCCATTTTGGCAGAGAAAAATTTTAAGGAGTTGTTGAAAGAGGAAGATGCAGTGAGTTTGCTTTCCTTTTTCCAAAAATCCTTCTAAGCAAAAGATGGAAGCATGGTAGAAAGCACGAAGGAACCTTAACATGACTTAAGTGAGACCAAAAAAAAGAGGCCTTGATGATATGTAATCATCAAAACTTTATAGTATGTTTTAAAGTAGCTGTTTAAATCCTGACTGGATTAAATTATTCTTTATGTATTTATGTTCACTGTTTACTAATCTCTTTACAAGATGCATTGACAGAAAAATTGTTCACTTATGCTTTCCAATATATTAATAGTGTGGAATTGTTGATGTAAATTGGTTGCTTGCTTCTTTTCTTAATTTTTTTTTCCCAATTGTGGGTGAAGTGGTTTGTGTTTACATAAATACTTCTGAAGTCCTTAGGAATCCTTGGATGGAAGTTGATAATACCATGCTATAACAAGGCAGAAGGTAAGACCATGTAACACTTGATTCAGAGAGGCATGAGCTGTCATGTAGGCAACAACCTACTTCATCAGATGTTGCCTGCCTGACTTCAGATTAACATGGCTAACTTATCTTTTCATGAAGGCAACACACTCAGCCAGATGAAGTGTATTGTAATTAATCTACACAAGAAACTTGCTAAGAGATTCTCAGTTATTTTTTTTCTGACCAGATGCAAGCTGACGAACATCATACCTAAGAGACTCCAGGTGACCAATTCACGTCATTCTGCATACCATACAGTCTATTTTGACAAGTCGTGCTTCACGCTCTCTGAGAAATATAGAGACCACTTTATTAGTATTCTCTACAGCAAACAAAACCAATTAGTACCGGACTCAAAGAACTAACATCATATGGCACCATTCACACACAACAACTAATAATACAAAGAGGAGATAGTCACCTTATCACAAACATATTCACCCCTTAAAGAAGACAGAGGGAGCAAAGCTTTCCAAATGTATATACTCCAGTAGAAACCCTATTGTCCACAACAATGTCATCAACCTATCCAGCCACACACACAGATTTCCTCCCTGAGATGTTTGTATTATCCCATGTTTTTTCCTTCTTCCCTACTGCTCAGAAGGCAAGATTATATGGAGATGTCAAGATTTTTTTATTCCCCATTGTCTACAACTAAAGGAATGTTTCCATGACACAAAGCCAGACCCTGATCAATCCACTCCCTCCCCCGCACACACTCTTAGATTGCCAAGAATCAACATTGCTTATGTTACAATGACAGTTCTATACAATGTAGAGTCATACTTGGCTTGAAAACAACCCTGATAGCACCTGATGAAGTAGGTTGTTACCTATAAAAGCTCATGCCTCTTTGAACCAGATAGCTTCTGAGGCATCGCCCTGCCCTGATTTCAGACTAACGTGGCTCTGCTGAACATATAGAAAAAAATATTTAATAATTGGTATGGTCTCATTCTCTAAACAGTGATGGAATTGCTGGCCTCTGGAGGTTGCTTTTTATCTCAGTTCTTTTCTCTTTTTTAATATATATACATATTTTAATTGCAGCTCCCAATCCTTGTGCTGCCAATGGTGGCAGAGGTCCATGCTCTCACATGTGTCTGATCAATCACAATAGAAGTGCTGCCTGTGCATGTCCTCATCTCATGAAACTGTCTATAGACAAGAAAACATGTTATGGTAAGTTTCTTCCCCCCATTCTGGGGGCCAAATTGAATAGAAGAATTTAATCCAGACAGAGTACATTTATAATTTTCAAAAAAGGTTTTATAGATTCATAGATTGTAAGGCTAGAAGGGACCTTGGAAGATCATCGAGTCCAGCCCCCTGCACCAAGCAGGAAAGATAACTGGGAGTCAGGTGACTCCAGCAAGGTGATCGTCTAATATCTTGTAGTGATATTTTCAAAAGCATACCCACAGTTGAAAACCAGTGTTATTCAAATATAAGCAGGATGTAGAAATTTGATATGTATTACCTTATTCATTTTTTTCCTATGACTTATGTGTGTGATATATTAGTAGAGCTTATCTCTACAGAACAGGAAGATTTGTAAGGTGCAACATCAGAAAAGTATGATGCAGGTAACCTACATGACAAAAAAGCACTTAATAGCTTTAATCTTACCTGTTCTTCTTATAAAGTCATCTTAGCATAATATTTTGGCATTAAGAGCTAAGATGAAGTAAAAATAAAATCTGCAGTCTTGCAGATTATATGTATATAATTATAAGCAACACTCTTAAGCTATAAT
Source organism: Caiman crocodilus (assembly GCA_030014935.1). Classification (NCBI taxonomy): domain Eukaryota; kingdom Metazoa; phylum Chordata; order Crocodylia; family Alligatoridae; genus Caiman; species Caiman crocodilus. The sequence goes on from JAGPOW010003685.1 coordinate 13,209,980, forward strand.
AGCCCCAGAAATGTCAAATGTCTTTGTCCATTATTTATAAAACTTTGTAGCTCATACTTTTTTTATAATGTATAACAGAGTCTCAGAAATCTCTGGAAAAATATTTCCCTGTATCAAAATATGTTAAAGAAAACAGAAGTTATCTCTGTAGTTAATACGCTGACAGGCATCCCTAAAGTATCATATATGTTTCGAAGACAGAAGTGTCTTCTGTATTACGCTTGATCTATTTACATATAATACACTAACAAATTGCATTTGTAAATAGATTCAGCTGAACAATGGGTCCCTCATTTGTGGCCTTCCCTTTTTTTGTTTCAACTATTTTTAATCAATTCATACATTGAACAATGACTTTTAATTACTTCTAGTTGTAATGCTTTAGAGCCATAGTTGTTACTGTTGTTGCTTTTTCCTCCTGAGATTTCTAATACCATTTAATATTACAAAGGAAAAGTAGAACTAGAGAATTAGATTAAATAATGTTTTGGAAGTAATAGTTTTAAAATACTGTGTGCAGTTGGATGGTATTTTGTTCTTCAACATCTTGCAAGACTGTATTGTTATAATATATTTGGAAAAGCTTTATTTATGTCTAAACTAATACATAAAACTGATTCTATGGCTGTTAAAAAAATTATTTTTCTAGGGTAGCAAGCTTATATGTTGTGTTAAGTAAATAGATTTGTTATAGGCATAACTGTCCTTGATATCAACTTCGTTTTTTTTTAAGGTAATAACTAGGGGATACCTTTGAACTCAGTTAACTCTGATTATGAAAAATCCTTTTTTTTCTTACAGAAATGAAAAAATTTCTTCTTTATGCAAGACGTTCAGAAATAAGAGGTGTGGATATAGAAAACCCATACTTCAACTTCATCACAGCCTTCACTGTCCCTGACATTGATGATGTAACTGTCATAGACTTTGATGCAGCAGAGGAACGTTTATATTGGACTGATGTAAAAACACAAACCATCAAGCGTGCTTTTATTAATGGGACTGGTTTAGAAACTGTTATATCAAGAGGTAAATAGCATGTTACCTATATAAGTATAGTAATCATTTATGCAAAAAAAGAGAAGATGTAGATGTATTAAGTATGGAATCAGTGCATCTGTCCAGTTTTCTTGTTACATACACTTGACATTGATTGTGGATAATTAGTGCTGAATAATAATCTCTCATAATTTTAATTAATAAATTAATTTCAGTTAGACATTGATTTTACTTCACAGATGAATAAAACAGTTATGCTTTCAAATATAATTTGCCATGTTATCTAATTCTCACTGAAGGTTTAAATACATCTCAATAGAAAAATAAATGGTTCATTTTTAGAAAGGAAAGATAAAAACCATAAGAAAGCAGTAGTCTACTGAAGATAGGAAACAAGTTTCTTGTTAAGCTATGCTTATCTCTAGCATTGCATATTTATCTCTGTTGACTTTGGTCTAGTTTGATTGTCCTGTCTCAGATATAATAATCTAGGTTTAGTGGCTCCATTGTGCCTTGGAAGACTTAAAATTTGAACCACAGACAAAATTGGATTTTTGTTGAGGAGTACCAAGTTATTTGACATTAACCATGTGGGTGTAGATGGAGGGAAGGACTAAATATGTACTGTTTCTTCTGTGCCTCGAAACATTGTGCTCAGCAGGATCTGTTGGGGAGGTCCCTGAGCTTAGTTGTGATTCTACTGCCCTGCATTGGTTTTTTATCACTCAACTAATGTTAAAAGGTGACTTTTTTTTTTTCCATTTTGAGGTACTGGAATCCAAGAAGAACTTTATTTTGCTCTGGAAAGGGACTAACAAATACATTTGCAGAATCCATTGTGTGGCAGCCATTACAAAAAACTTGGACATCTCCAAAGATTACAATAATACTATTTTCAGAATTAATAGCTGATTTTAGATAGATTTGCTTTAGTGGTAATGTCAGCTTTTGCATCAGCTTTGGCACTAGGATACACTCTGCTGGCACTGGCTGTTAGGAACACACCTTACTATGAAAGAAGCTATATTTGCTATGAGATCTGGAGTCTCTGCACTACCAGTGCTCACATAATAGCATGCTATCCCCTCTGTTGGATTCAGTTGTGGGTATGGTGTGAACGCCTGTATTGAAAGCCTTTTGGGACTTTTGCTCTCAATGTCAACAAAGCATATTATAACACCTGCTTGAAGTCATGACCAGAACTAATGAAAGAAATGCGTATCTCTGAATGCTGAATCCTCTGAAGTTATGTTTATATCCAAAGACAACAGGAAATGATTTTTGCCCTGGAGGTTCAGGCTGACTTTTCCACCCTAATACTCTTTTGGGAATCAGTTACCCAACTGATCTGTTCACTATCATTAGTCTGCTATCTTTGGCTTCTCAATCCCTGGGAGGAATCAAATCAGGACTTGCAATACAAAGGCCAGCACTGTATTTCAGATCCATGTCAGAGACAAGTTCTACAACACTAGGGAAACTGCATCTACCTGCCAGTGCTATTGAGTGCTATTGAGACCTCTGCATTGAGACCTCTGCATTGGAATCAATTTCAAAGCTCTTTTTAATGCGATTACACATTGAATAATAACATTACATCTGGACCTTTTTGTGTCAGCGTGAGTTATTCCACCTTGTCTTTGCCAACATACACCTTTTAAATAACATACTTATTAAAGTATGTTCCACCAAAACAGGGAAATGTATTGCCATCTATGAAGTCCACATTTGGTTATTTTCCTTAGACGGTAATTTTTATGTCTGTTTTTGCTTCTAAAAGATAGCTGAGAACTCGGTCATTGTTTAGTTCAATTTAATGTTAATTGTTGCTGCAAGTTTTCTTTTGGCTCAACAATAAAATATTAATGATTATTCATGCTTTAAGTGTCTGATAAATGCAACAGATTACAATTTTGTATAATTGTTGCTAACACATTAAAGACTAAATTAAATTTTCCCCAACACAGGAAATTATTTACTTGGAGAGCAAATCAAATGAACAACTTAAATTAACTCTTATTTTGATCTTTCACATTTTGCAGATATTCAAAGTATTAGAGGCCTTGCAGTGGACTGGATATCACGCAATTTGTACTGGATTAGTTCAGAGTTTGATGAAACTCAAATTAATGTGGCCCATTTAGATGGGTCTTTGAAAACCTCAATCGTCCATGGAATTGATAAACCTCAGTGTCTTGCTGTTCACCCAGTCAGGGGGTAAAGTATAATTGTTTTTAATTGGTAAAGTATCATTAGGATAAGAAAGAATCCTTATATGTGCTATTGTGTACAGTGCTCATTTAAATATTTAGGACTACAATGAAAAATCTAGAATATTTGGGGATTAAAAATGTATGTTCTCACCTTTACTAATACAAATAGAGCTTGTCTTGGTCATTAACATGCCTTTTATAGTGGCACGGTAGGAGGACAAAACTGCACTAATGTGTCACTTTATCTATGGCTATTTGTGTAAATTTAGAGGGAAATTTTAAAGATCAGTTATGAAATTATTCATTCTTCTTTTTTTCCTGCAGAATTGTATGAAAACTTTTAAAAATGTATTTTCTTGATTTACATATTACAGTCTTCTTAACAAAACTTACTATGATTTAATTTGCGCAGCCATACGTAATGTAATTTTGTCTATACAGTTAATATTATTAACATTTTCACTACTGACAGATTTAGAACATTATATATATGAAGACACATTTTCAATCAATCCTTTCTCTTGTTAAGGAAGCTTTACTGGACTGATGGAAACACAATTAACATGGCAAACATGGATGGGAGCAACAGCAAAATACTCTTTCAGAATCAAAAAGATCCAGTTGGTAAATATTATTTTAAGCTTTTTTTATTATTTAAGGCATTTCATATTGAAATTGTTGTATTTACTTTACCACTATTCATTCTACCTTTTGAAGACATTTGGGCTCAATCTAGTTCCCAATGCAAAACTTATAACTATCCATCATGACAATGTAATAGGGTGACAGAGAAATTTATTTTCTGGGAGACATATTTATTGACTCAAGAAAGACCTTTGGAGGTCTAAATATATGGTATAGCTCATTTTACTCAGTGGGTTGGAGGCCATAGCATGCACTCCTACTTTCCTTTGCAGATGTGTGCAAGAGATAAAGGACATCTTTCTGATGTCTGTGAACTGATTGATTAGGATTCTGTTTCACCCTGGACTCACAGGCGTCTTTGCTCAGAACCTTGGCTTTGTGCTGAAAAAAGATTTTGGCTCTTACTTTTTTTTAGTTTTTATTGTCTATGGCAAGAGAAAAATACACGTAAATTACTTTTAAAACTTTCACTCTTGAAAACTTTTTAGAGAAGTCCATAATGTATTTTTCATAGCTAAATATTTCGATTTTTGGATTCTTTATTAGTTTTGATTGTTTTATTGGTATAAGAAATATTAATGCTAATAATAAGAAAGAATATCTCTGTAGAATATTAAAATACTGGACAGAAAAGCTCATTTTAATAACTCACTTATAATTGACAAGATGGACCCATATTCAGTGTATTTGAAGCAGCTGTGTAAGTAATTACTGACTTTTTAGACATTTAGGGAACAAGGTAGATAGCTTTATTAATTAGGTCTCAGAATCTATTGTGCAGTGTGACTATATTAGGGATGTGGACATTCCCAACTGACAAGCATCAATTTCTGGGATGTATTCTATTTTGGAGTTGGAAATATACAAGTAGACATTTCTCAGTTAGAGTAATATAGAGAAGAATATAATATATTCTCATTGTATTATATCATATTAGTACTTCAAATGCCTTGGTGGCAGAGATTCATAAATAATAACTTTATGGAGACAGATTTTATTGCCTGTTGGTTTTACCTTAATTACCTGATAAGCCTTGTTAGTCTTTATTGCAATTTCCAAAGGTTCAAATGCCAACACAAATAGAAAAGGGAAAAAGTCCCTGCATGTTCAGCACTTATCTGTTATACTCTTATAATTAGTAGAACAAAAACTTCATATGGCTTTTACTGTTTGTTTTGTTTCATGCTTGATAATAAGCTAAGGAGTGTAATTTGACTGTGTAATATCCTTTGATTAGTATTTTTTAGAACATTTCTTAAATAAACTATTTTGTTTCCCCAAAATCATGTGGTATACTTTGAAATCTAGATATGCTTTAAAATTTCATTGGATTAGCATAAAAGTTCTAAAAATAAATAAATAGGGTATTCCCCATTTCTGCACCAGCATAAAAGACCTGATAACTCTGTATACACTATATAAAAAAATATATATATATATATGCTTCCTTGGGCCTTGGGCAATTAATCTTACCATCCTTACTGTTAACATGATCATGAATTTAGAATAATTTTTTTCTGACTAGTTTGGGTTGCTATTGCTTGGCTAGGTCTGTATTGTATTTGTTACTGCCCTCCCTTCTTTTTGTTTTTCTCTGCATGCTCATATTCTAAAAATAAAATATAAGGTAGAAAGGGAAGGGAACCTCCTTGATCATGCCCTTCAAAGTTTTCTTGGCTTAAATTGATCTATTTAGGGAAATTATCTTTATGAAATGGTTTGTAAATATTTTGTGAGAATTTTTACATTTGCATTCTGTAATAAAATAACCTTAGACAGGGTGCATTTTAGGAGCATTCATTTTTGAGATCTAAGAACACAGTGCCATCTGCATAGCAGCAGATAATCATCCTATAGATAGTGCATACTTAAATTATAAGGTCATGTTTAAGCCATTTTGTGAAACTTTATTAAAAAGTCTGATCATTATTGCTATAATTAACCTATAATTTTTTTATTTTTTTTTTTTACAACTACAATAGATATTTAACAGATTCATCTAGCATGAATAAATTAAGGTTTTATATGTTGTCCAGAGGCACATAAGATCATATTAGTGATTAAGCTATAATTGGATATGCTGTTAGTGTGAGGCTACCACAGCAGGAAATAAGGTACAAGGAAAGAGGGATTGTAAATAAAAGATAAGTACAAGAAGTATTTAAAATTGTATATAAAAGATAAGTACAAAAAATTAATTGAAATAGTATTGTTAAGGTTGCAAGTATGTGAATTTGAAAAACAGTAAATCTGTAATTGAAGATTATTCTCAGATCTGTGTATGAAATTGCCATGCTGGGGGTACTATCCATGTAGAGGTATAGGGTGAGGAAGTTTTTTAGCATAATTCCAAAAACATGCTGTTCTACCCTAGAATCAGAACAGAAATGGTGATTGTCAGCATTTTATAACTTTGGAAGGATATAAAGGGCTGTTCCTTAGCCCAGCAATAGGCACTTAAGGATTATCCCCCAGGTAACACTGAAGTCTTCTTGTGAAAATGGAGGTGTTTGATCTCTTCCAAAAGAGGCCATATTTTTAAGAGGGGAAGTACTAAATTATCTTAACACAGGGACTGGTAGTAAAAAAATAAAACGTAAGACTTCTAGGTGACGTTGATAAGGAAATCAGAAAATGGGTGGGAAGAAAGAATCAGGAGTAGCTCATAAAAAAAAAAAAAAAGCACAATATATAAATACCAAATGTAAAATAAAGCATTGTCAAGTTTCTTATGATGTTATAAGTGCTGGAATTGACTATGTACTTCTAATTGAAATGGGCTTTAATTAGCATCGGAAAAATTTTGTGTCTCACAAGTGTGAGACAAGTAAGTGCTCTTTGGAAAGGTAAAAGTGTTAGGTTTCATGTGTACTGGATAGGACAATTTAAGAGGAGGTCAATGGAGCAGAATAATAGAGCTGATTTGGGAGATGAGATTTGTCAAACATATAAGTACTATAGAAGGCAAGACAGGGCAGCACCTTAGGGCCTAGTTACATGGTATTTTTAGGTGGCTTCTGGAGCTCTTAACCCCTGTATTGGCTGCATGTTAACACCTCCTAAGTGTTTTAAAGCACTTTTTATTTAGTTTAAAGTTATGACACTTCAAGGTAGTATTATCTCTAATCCACCTCATTTTGCTGCTGTTCCATTGACATGTGGACACTCTCTACACCTATTTTGTCCAAGATAAAGTCTGCCAACATCCCAAGATGCATTGGCTTCTCCTGACTGAGGCTTAGTGGAGATGCCAGAGCATAGTAGGGCCAGGCAAAGAGCTTCAAACTTTGTGGATGTTGGGAAGAACAAGCGTCACAGCCCCAGAGTGCCTGGTGGCCATGATACCTCCTACCACCCTGACCTGTTTGCTGGTCCCACCAGTGGCAGCAAAGAATAGGGAGGACAAGCTTCAGAGAAAGAAAAGGATTTGGCCCCTCGGAGCTCAAGCAGTGGTTTGGGTGGCAGCAGAAGGCACCGCAGCTGCTGAGCTCTCTTAGATTGTAGTGCTTGTTCTTCTCAGAGGAAGCAGTGAGACTGGTCTTGCTCCTGATTTATTTATTGACTTTGTCTGCCTAGATTGCAATCAAGGAAAGAATTCAGACATACCAATACATTCAGAGTGCCAGACCATTAACACCCAGAGCAAACTTTTTCATTCTTCAACTATAACAATTCTGCTTCCTCCTCTTCTTCAATAGACTAAAAAAGAACCACACAAAATGTGAAGACATTGTTACAAAGACAGCACTGCTTTTGCACTAAGAAACATTTTATATAGACTCCTAATCCTTCCCCTGCTCTCACTAAGCCTCTAGTAGCGAGTCATAGCTGTGCAGGTGAAGGACAGTTGGAGATGATTTTTCACGTTAAGGTTTGACTTTAAGTCAATTAACGTTTGTGTGGCTTACAGCATAAGATGTAACAAAGTCCTAATAGACTTGCTCATTAAGAGAGTCATGCGCTTTCATAGTCTGCAGCCTACTTGATCAGATACTATGATAACACATCTGGAGAAGCAGGTGGAACTAGCCAGAAGATTTCAATTTCTTTGTTTTTTTAGTACTATTTTAACTCATCTTTTTGGGATATTGAATGTCATTATTTTGTTTCACTCTCGCGTTGTTCCACTATAGTTACTACTAAGGACTAAGATAAAAATAGTCACGGTAATATTATCTTCTGATCCCTACAAGACACTGATACAAGAAGCACATAATAATAATAATAATAATAATAATAATAATAATAATAATAATAATAATAATAAAAAGACCATGCTTTGTAACACATTTTCTGCAATATCTGATTTATCCAGCTTTTATAACAACTCAACGGAACCCAGAATCACAAAGCAGCACAGAAATACTTTTTTAGTCTTATCTGTTACTACTTTATCTAATTTTACCAGTATGGCAGATTGATTGGGTTTATTTTTATTTTGGTTTAAAAGAGAGAGTGAGAGAGCAAGAGAGAGCACTCAGTAATTGACGCTGAGGTATATTTGGCAGCTGTGTTGGTCTAAGGGAAAAAAATGCGAAAATCTAGAAACCTTGGTTCAGAGATGATATCTTTTATGAGACCAACTGAGAAATTGCAAACATGTTTTGCAATTTGGTTTAATAAAAGGTATCATCTCTGAACTAGGAGTTCTAGATTTTTTCAGTAATTGACTAGTTTACATTGCTTGTTCGTCTTTTAATCCGTATGTGTAACATACTTGAAATAGAAGTGCATCATAATCTTATCAAAATACCCAACTTGCATTTTATGAGTTGGTACTGCTACTGAGTGAATAATTGAAGCCTTCAGGCAGTTTTGGTTGAATAACTTTGTTTCTTTTAAATAGAAATCAGTATTCCAGGCAATCCATTGTAAAACTAAACATTCCCAATTAAGATTTATTGCTCAGTTTCTGAGGTACTAAGTGCTCAGAGCAGTTTACATAACGTTTGGATTTCAATTGACTAATTAAATCTATTTTCATTTTTAAAATACATTTTCCTGGTGTGCGATTTTATCTCCAAGGCTATAAAATATAAGTGTTATCTGTCAGTTTATTATTTAATACAGATCTTCCCTCTCTAGGTTTGCCACCTTTTTTGAATATTGTATTTTTGTTTTCAGTCAATTATCATCTATGTGTTCAACTATAAAAAAAAATTAAAAATGCTAATATGGCAGAATATCAAAAAAGTAATAAAACCATATAAAATGAGATTCAATGTGAGAATTTTAGTTTCAACAAAAAACTTGAATTTTTTGAGTAAGCGTTGTAAAGGTCATTTTGCATGGCATTTCAGAATAGTGAAAGATTGAAAAGAAATAAAATTTGTCATTTTCTAAAATGCTTTCATCTGGACAGAGTTATAATTAAGTTGTTGAAATGCACAGTTGATTTTTCTCACATTATGTTTTAATACTAGATAATAAATGTTTACTGGTGTTTCCTAGCTATTTGGTCTCCGGAATGATCTTGGATAATGCAGCTGCTACAACGTTTGCAAACAATTTCCTTATTTGGGATTATGGATACATAATGAAATTCAGAATATTTTTTTGTTTCCAAAGAAAAACTTTATTTCAGAGATCTTGTAATACATCTCACATTAAATCTTTCCCCCCCTAAATTTAGAAACTCAAACATTTCTGCTGTGGATAGAATTTATACAGAGGGAGAAAAAAATCACTCCTGACAAAATCACTTTGACCTCCCTGGATATTTTATCACTGGCCTCAGAGTAGCTATTCTTAAAAAAACTAAAACATTAAAAACCAACTTGAAAATGAAATAGTGGACTAGCTTGTATGATTCTTATGTCCCTTAATAGGATAACTGCTTTGTTTATTCTTTTTAATCTCTTCAACCTACCTTCCCTCTCTCAGCAGTGCTACTTTCTTATTCCCCACTTTCCATATCCTTTGCATTTAAATGACTTTATTCCTTTCTCTTTAGTCCTGCTGCTCTCTGTGGTTACCTATACATTTACTCCAATGTGTTCTAATTACAATACTGTAGCATTGCCTCAGTGTCACATGTATAAGCCCCTGAGAGGTGACACGTCAAGCCTTCTGGCATCCATTAAAATGGAAATAGTTATTAAAAGAAAAGGCCAACGTCTGGACTGGCAGATAGGAAAAATATTATAGATAGTACAAATCCTTTCTATTTTTTTTCAGATAGAATAGCTAAAGCAGGACCAGCACCTGCAAATGACCACAAATCTAAATACCATTTGCCCTATTAAATCTCTTTCTTAATCCATTTAAAATTCCTGGGCAGCCCCTATGTGTTTAATGGAAACAGTCACAAACCCTGTCTAGAACACAAGAAGCTAGGACTTTAGAGGCTCACCTGACTCTAAAATTTTTACTAATGAATTAAGCATTATGGCTCAACAAAGTGGCATTACTCATCATATGTTACATGTCATCAATTATATACCCAAGATATCCAGCGGGGTAATGGATTTTAAGTGATATTTGAAAACTGATAGCCTTCTATCACCATACTGCAACACTTTTCTATTTTAGAAGCCCTGTGGTCCATATAACATTTTGTGGAAATTTAATCCCAATTTAATATTAAATTAATTGGTTACATAACTGTATTCCCTTTCAGAAGCCTCCTTTCCTATCTGGGTCTGACTCTTGGGAGACCTACATTCTATCTAATTGTTTCTTTATGTCCAGCAACTTGTATTTCAAGGTTATTTCAAGCTAATATACATGACAAATAGAGGTAGATTTTTTTTCAGTTCTAGTTCTTACAGTATAATTCTGTGATCTGTATTGAATAACGTAGGTATAATTATGTCACAAAGTATAAGGACTTCCTTATATTAGAAGCCTTTATCACCCCAAATTCTGCCTAGACATGCTATGAAAGTCAGTTTCAGAGAGTGAATCTTAGATAAGATGTGCTACAAAGTTTGCAAATAATTTTCTCACTGGATTTCCTCAACTGGGATCATGTATACTAGAAATCCAGAATATTTTTGTTTTCAAATCCGAAATCATATAATAGAAATTAAGGACTGGAAGGGACCTCAAAAGATCATCAACTCCAACCCCCCTACTCTGGGTAGGAATACTGCTGAGATTAAATGATCCCAGCATGGTGTCTGTTCAGTCTCCTGTTGAAGACTTCCAAGGTTAGGGACTGCACCCTTTCCTTGGGATGTTGATTTCAGATTCTGGTCAGCCTTACCACAAATAAGTTCTTCCTTGCATCCAGTCTAAAACCATCCTCTAACAGTTTATGTCCATTGCTCCTTGTACTCCCCTGGGGTGCTCTAGTGAACAGTTTCTCTTCCAGCTCCCCATATTCACCCTTTCCATACTTATAGATGGACACTAAGTCCCCTTCCCCTCCCTTCCCCCTCCCCCACCCTCCTCAGTCTTCTCTTCCCCAGGCTGAACAGTTCAGGATCCCTTAATATTTCCTTATAAGGTTTGTCATCCAGGCCCTTAATCATTCTTGTGGCCCTTCTCTGGACCCTTTCAAGACTCTCTATGTCATTTTTGAAGTGTGATACCCAAAACTGGAACACAGTATTCCAGAAAGCTTATAATACATCTCATGTAAAGTAAGTTTTTTTTCTAAATTTAGAAACTCAAATATTTATTTTCCATTGTGCAGAGTTGTATGGCAGAAGAAGAAAAGTCAACCCTCAGTACCTATGTGAAATTTGTTTAAAAATTAGGAAGCTGTATTCTGAACTGGCTGAAGTTTGTGAAAATAGAAAGTAAATAGAATATATTGAAGACAGGAGTAGGGTTTAAGACTTAAAAGCAGGCCCTTGTTGTTATGGTAGGCCACATCTTCTGTTCTCTAATGAAATAAGGTAACATCTAACTGCAAAGTGGGAAGCTTGGATATGGAAAAGTTGCTTCAGGAGTCTAAGGAAAGAATGGATGATAGCTATGTCTTCTTTCACTAAAAGTTTCTAGCCTTTGGCTTTGTGTTCTGTTTTCCTAAAACTTAACTGAGGGTATTAGGATGTTGTATTGAATAGGAGACAGATTTTTTTAATGCGCTGTTTCATTTCTAATGTCTTAATGTATTCTACTCTCTTGAGAATGCAATATTAATTAAATTTGTATACAGTTTGTTATGCTGGAATCAGGAGTAGAGATGCCTGAAGCTGCCCTGTGGTCAGCTCTGGTGTCTTTGCACCAAGTGGTGAGGGAACAGGTAATAGCTACTTTGAGATGAAAGGAGACATGTACATTTAAATTGGTGTAATTTACAAAAATAGTACTTTACCCCTGATTTTACCAGAATAATTTTCTACTGGATTGGGCAAAGTTACCCTAGTTTAGGTCTTTGGGTTATCTATCTCCTACTTTATACGCTAGTGTAGTGCTGATTGTGTCTTTATCATGCCTTTAATATAGAATTTATACCATTAGTGTATTACTTATATCGAGTCCACAATATACATGTATTAGGATTAGGATTAGGGTAAGAGTCAAGGAAATTTTAGTATGTTCCTTGCTATATTAATGCTTTATCCTCTCTCCTCCTGCAACCAACCAACAACAACAAAAACAGCCAAATTTGAGAGGTTCTGAGGACCACCTGATTCTGTCGAATGTCATGTAAAGAGTTCTGCCTACTTTCCTAAAACTTCGTATTGAAAATGATAATAAAAATTGTAGAATTTTTTTAGAGACTATGCAGCTGATAACAAAAACTACATATTTGATCCCATTTTTACCCCCAGCTCATGGAATGCTATATTCTAAACCAGTAATTTTCAACCATGGTGCCATGAGGTGCTACATAATGTTAGCACTGTTATGTGTACAAACCTGGTTCACAAAATAATACAGATTTCATATAGGAACCCACAGAATTAAAAACATTCTGCCCTGTTGTGATCTTTCTGAGTACTTTGCAACAGAAAAATTGCTCTATTATTTTTTCCACATTCAAAAAATGAATAAAAACTAAGAATTGGTATTTTCTGAGGGGTGCCTTGAGTCTAAGAAGGGGTCCTTGAATCTAAAAGTTTGAGAACCATAGTCTTACACCATTTAGACAGCATGTGTAATCATAGCCTTTAAACTTACAAAGCAATGCTATCAAACTGCTCTACATGTGCTAAAATCAGGTTGTGTTTAGAATAGTGTACCATTGATTATAACTGCTGAAAATATTGAAGGTAGCTTTATATGTAGAATATTAATCCTTAAAAACTTGCATTTGATAAGAACCACTAGAGTATCTTGTGCATTTTGACTTTTACTTTTACCCAGGAAAAAATCTCCCATTGCTTTCTGTTCATTTATTTACACTACAGTAGCAGCATGTCCTAGCATAGACCTTCCTGAGCACGCCTCACTTACCCACTCCAAGCTGCAAATTCCAAATTCAGGAATATGGCAGTGATGCCACTGCAGGGGTCATCCCTCTTGAAATTGCTCTTGAGACTTTGTTTTTCAACATGAGTAATAAAAGCATGTCTTCAGATTTGGAACGCAAGATTTGTTTTGGTAGGCAAGGTGTTCTGAGACATGCTTCCACTATAGTACAAACATGCTGTTTCTCTTACCATATTTATTAGTTAACTTACTTGCTTAAAAACTCTGCTCTTATAATTTAGAATTTGTGTAAAAAATGTGGTGTTTATTTCTAAATTAGAACAAAATTGAAATCTGATTAATATGCACATTTTATATATATTGCCTTTATATTCTAAATGTGTGTGTGTGCATTATAATATTATAAAAGCCTTAGTTTGTCTGTCTGTGTGTCCATAATGCTTTAGTCTCACTCCGATTGGATGTCTTGGAAGACAATCAGAGTGCCCTACAAAAACAGAGAGACAGGGAAGCACCACCATGACAGTGAGGACTGAGGGCCCAGCGGGGAGAGGAGAAAGGGGCGAGGCCAGCTCCCCTCTCCTGCTCCTTGGAGGAAGAGGGGGACAACACAGATTGGAGAGGTGCTATAATGGAGGGGAGGGACAACAGGGGAGTCCTTGAATCCAGAGGCTGGCAACAACAGCTGGCACGGAGGGGAGACAGCAGGTAGCAGGAAAGGGTATGGGTGTGGGGTAGGCAGTATCTGCACCCCAGTGTGGCTGTCACTGCTGCCACCACCACCGTTGCAGCCATAGGCCCCAGCCTGAAGTGGCGGAAGGAGGTGGGGAATGGACCTGGACCCATCCCAAAGCAGTGGAGGAGGGGAAAGGCCCTGGCCTCAGCCCAAAGTGATGGAGGGAGGGGAAAATGGCCCACGCCCCAGCCTTAGCCACAGACTGAAGCAGTGTGCATATATATATCTATATATGGATGGATATATGTGTATATGTGTACTTTTATATATGTGCATATCCTTATAAATGTGTGTGTACATATATATAATATAAACTGTCAACTCAGATATTTATTTCTAGCTCTGTTTTAGATGGTTTCACAGTAAGTGGGGAGAACTACTTAATTCAGGACTTAGAGACCCAGGGTGAATTACAGTATCTCATTGTGGTAGCTGGCAGTTGCCCTTAAAATGGGGAAATCTGAGAAGCTATGAACTCTAACCTTACCTTTGTCATCCCAAGCACTGAGGGCTTGTCTACATAGCAATCTGGTTACATAAGTGAACAAAATATCTGTTGTAAAACAAAGCAATTTCTTAGCAAGATGCAAAAGTCAAGTTACCATGATAGTTTTGTCTCCTTAGAATAAAATCCATAGTAACAATCATGCAGTATCTCTGTGCCCTCAAGTATTTTGGTAGTTTTCCAGTGAATGTACCATGCTGGTTAGCACCCTATCCCTACCTTGTGCTATTTGTTGCTCGCAGGTCACAATGGCTGGATGCTTAAATGCTGGCTTGCAGTTAGGTTCTATCCATTTGACAACATGCATGTGCCTAGGCTCAACATGTCTAGAAGCTGTCACAATTTTTTTATAATTCATACCTGGAATTTTGTTTAGTACTGTGTCCTGGTACTTTGTGGTGGTTTCCAACTGAAGATAGGCTGAAATACTGGATCTTCCTTGCCCTATAGAGAGAGGCAAAATACAAGAAGGCCTGAGGTTGATACATTTGTTATGAAAAATGATTGCTATTCCATGCAGCATTATGCACATTATATTCTTTTTTTTTCTGGGTATACGCACACTATCTTATGCAGATACAAGCCAGTCAAATTTGAGTTTTAATTTGCCGCCTTCTGAGTTACAACTGGTCCCCATTTGCACAGAAGTGGGACTGCATATAGCAAAAATGTACCAATCTGCCTGCTAGACACAGCTCCCTGCCCCCTTGTTTCTTAGTTGTTTACCTGGTCTTCTCAGCAGAAGCCCAGCCACCATATGTTCAAATTCATTACCCTGCTACTATTTGTTTATTTGCTGGCTATCCATCTTGTGCCAAAATAAAGGTCTCTATGGGCATTTTCAAATGTTTTCCTGATGTGGCACCAGGCATTTTTAATTAGTGAGCCATGCTCATTAAAAGTTCCCACATGTCAAGTGTATCAGTGGTGCAGCGTGTCCTCATGAGAAAATGGTGGCGATGTGCTTTGAACTAACATGTTTTATATCAAAGCACACCACCGCCATTTTTTCAGCACGGAGATGTGTTGTGCCGCTGGTGCATGTGACATGCAAGGCTGCCAGAACACACTAATTTATGTGCTCTAGCAGACTCAATTAATGCTCTAGCTTTCCAGCATGTTGGAGCAGGCTGTGTAAGTGCTCTGTGTGTGTAAGTGCTTTATGTTACCTATTCATGATTTTGCTGGTTCACATGACAAATTATCTACATTTATAAAAAGCATATCACAACACAGAAGAGTACTAAGGAGTTGCACATTCTTTAGTTCAATTGGCAAATAAATAGTGCATTTTGATTAAGCAAATGATTGATTCAGTTCAAGTTTGACATGAGAACAAATCTTGACAAGCCTTTACGAATATTGATGCACATCTTGGAAAGGTTTTTTGGTTTTTTTTCAGCAAAAATATTGGAAGGACATTTTTATCAGTACAAATGTACTGAAAAATTGCATTTATGCAATAGGAAAGCTCTAGGTGGGGGCCCAGCAATTTAACAAGGAAGCAACATATTTAACTCCTAGTACACCTCAGCTTCATTGCAGAACAGCACTGATAGCAGAGGGAAATTTGAATATGGCCAAAGGGGATATCAGATGGAATGAAATTTTAGATACAGAAAGTGCTCTAGCAGAAGTCTCTCAGAGCAAAACAAGGCAGATTCTCTAGGGTCATGAATAGGTGGCATATTTTTCTATTGACTCACTGTAAGAATAAACTATTTTGATGAGGAACAGCCAATGACACCTTGCTGGATTACTTGTAGCTTTGATAACCTTGTACTTCCTTTGCGGTTTAGTCATTTTGATCACGAACACTTTGGCTTTTAAGAATGCCTTCGGAAGTGCAAATGTACACACCCGTCTACGTTCATTAGGCTCTTTTCTTTCCACACTGCCAGCTCCTATACAATACCTGCAATTTGCTAGTCATTATTACACGCAAATGAATTAAGCCTATGCTGCTCCTTTATTATGAATTGTAATAGTATAGACCAAGAGCTGGCAAAATATAGCTTGTAGGCTGGAAGTCACCTTTGAAGCAATTGGGTCTGGTCTATGGAGCAGAGGTTTTGACAACATTCAGCATTAGGGGCTTTGGTGGCATTTAGTGGGAGGCTTCTCCTACACCACATTTGGCTACGTGCTTCATCTATGCCATACTGCAGCTGGATAGCAGAGAAAAGGCCATAGTGTCCTAATGGTCTTGCATACACACATTGAAATTACATGAAAGAATTGTCCCTGATTTGGTCTCCTGATGAAGAAACTTAACCAGAGACGTGGTAGCAGGCATTTGAATGCTCATCCCTTGAAGAGCAGAAAGCTTTCAGCGTTAACACTATGAGGCCAAAGGGACACTGTAGACATGGTTAGCATGCTGTACCAACTAGCATGCCCAAGGACAGATGGCAGAAGTGCACAGGGAAAAACTGATGGGCTGACCCTGCCTGCCCAAAGTCAGCTTGTGTCTCTGCAGCACAATGCGTGCAAAAGGTGTGTTCTCCTCAGCTGAAGCAGCAAAGTCCAATGAGCAACACACAGCCTCTGTGGGGGAAGGGGAGAATAAGTAAAGCACTTTGGGATGATGGAACATCTATCCGAAGAAAACATGTACATGCTTTTCTCTCAAATGATAATATTCAGTGTCCCAGCAGAAACTTGTTGGGAGGAATTTAACCTGGGTTATTTTTCTCCTTGAGATAAGTTTTTCTCTGGAGGAAAAATCCTGAACATCTGCACGCTTGTGGTTTCTCCTAGAAGAGCAGCAACTCTCCCTGGAGAAACCGAATTGACTCTGTATGGCCACTGTCCACTAGTTTTAGTACTGTGAGAGAAGGTAAATAACGAATACATTTTTCCTTCCTCCATTCCATTGATAACTTCATAGACATTTCAATTTCCTATTTTACAATCTGTTATGTTGTTCCTTGTACAAAAGCCTCCCTGTACTGCTGATCATTGTTGTTGCCCTTCTCTATAACCTTTCCCCCTCTTGATACCCTTTTGGATGTGGGTATTCAAAGTGTAGGCATACCATACATAATGGCATTTTTTGTTTCAATTCCTATCTTAATGATTTCTAACTGTCTATTTAATTCTTAATTGCTACTGAATTCTGGGCCAATGCTTTCAATGAACTATCAACAATAATTCTAAGATTTTTTTTTTTTGGCATACTAACAACTGAGCCAGAGCCCATAACTGTATGCACATTTTGGGTTGGTTTTTTTTTTCCTGTGTATCACCGTATACTTTTAGATTCATAGATGTTAGGGTCTGAAGGGACCTCAGTAGGTCATCCAGTCCGACCCCCTGCCCCAGGCAAGAAAGAGCTTTGGGATCAGATGATCCCAGCTAGGTGCTTGTCTAGTCTCCTCCTGAAGACTCTCAAGGTAGGGGAGAGCACCACCTCCCTTGGAAGCCTATTCCAGATTCTGGCAGCTCTTACTGCGAAAAAGTTCTTCCTAATGTCCAACTTAAATCCTCTGTCCGTCAATTTGTGGCCATTGTTCCTAGTTACTCCAGGGGGTGCCCTAGTAAGTACAGCATCCCGTATTCCCTGCTGCCTGTGTTGACATCATAATTACTTATAATAATACTTAGTAAAACACAATCACTAAACATAACACTGTCAAGCTTGATTTTTTTTTTCTTGTACTCAGAAAACTTCATAATGCTTCAGTCATGGTTTTATCCTGTAAAACGCAAGGACAAAGGGGGGGGCAACCGTTTTTTGGTTAGTTTATTCATACACTGTGGCTGGCTTTGCTTGGCCTATAGCCAAAATTTGTTTTACCTTGCACCTTGCAGAGGCTGCTTTTATACCAGTGTTCATCTCATAAAGTGGCAGGTGTTTTATGCCACACGTCTCTCTTCTTTCACTATGAGTTTTCCTATTGGAGTATGCTTCCCCTAGCTTTATTTTAAAAAAAGATAACTCACAAGCAGGTGGGGGCCAGGATTTTAAGGCACTTTATTTTCCTCTGCCTGTTCCTTAAGGTGGTTATTATGCAGCATTTTCAGAGCCTACCCTGCTACAGGTAGCTTTACTACACTAACTACACTTAAGAGGGTGGCAGTTTCAGGTCATACCCAGGATTAAACTCTTTATGCTTCTGCTCTGATTTTCTTTACTTTTTGTGGACACAATATCTGACTTCTGGGCTTCTTTCCTCCCACCCCGTTGGGTCAGTTGAGATTGCAGGCTCCTGGCTCTGGCAGTTCTAACAGTAATCTTTTCTCTGCGCCCCTTCTCTAGACTGCCAGATTACTTGGCTTTTTAGGGTCCTGCGGACTCTTTATTAGATCTTTTCTTATTTCTTCTTTTTTCTCTTTAATGACCTTTTAGAATTCTAACACTTTCTCTAGGTTTTACTTAACTTCTACATTTTCTTTTCCTTAACAGATCTTAACCATACTCTTTTTGGGCTCCAGGCTTCACAATTTATTCTCATTAGTGGCCTCTTCTTGCTTTACTATCTGCAAATGAATTTATTCATTAAATCTCTCTTATAGTTGTACAGCCCAGCAAGCTTCACTTTAGGACTAAGGAAGTTTCTCCGAAAGACAGTGGGTGACAAATTACATACTACACATAATCCCTTTTAAGAAAACTCTTCCTACCTTTAAAAGGAAACTTTTAAACTATTCCTCTGCAGAGAAAAAACAAAACATGCTTCTGATAAGCTCACTCCTCTTTTTCTGCTTAGATTAATTCAAAGTAATTCTGGGTACTGATTTCTGTTTATACAGCTGTACCCTGATGTTTCCTAAAAAAAGCTGTTACACTTCTATAACAATCTTTCTCTCTTCTAGGCTCTTCACTGTTCCTAGAGAGTTAGCGGGGGTCAGGGGAGGAGAACTAAGTTTCTCCTCACTTGTAATCACAAACTCTATGCCACTGCCTGAACAGTTGTCTAGTAACATATCTTCTCCCTTTCTGTACTCTCTGCTTCTATTTTCTGGTACACACAGGATCCTAGAGCGTTTGCCTTACATTTCTCTAACTGGCTTTGATCTTTCTGAAGTTGTACTGTTTGCATAACACTGTTTAAGTGTAAGCTATAAACCTGTACTAGTAGCTTACACTTTACAAACTTCACAGCAAACACACCTGCTCTTGTTCTTTCTCCACAGAAGACTGTAGTTATTCAGAGGGACCTTAGAGTTAAAGGACCTTATTCATTCACACAGCCTTTCTGGCAGAGAGATGACTTTCTTTCTAGCTTCCTATTATAAACACAATAGGAGGTTCTTACTTCATTTCAGGTGGACTGCAACATATGCTCATGTCCACTACCATTCCTGAATTGGACAAGCAAAGTCTCCTGATCAGCAATAACAAACAACATCTCCTGTACAATACTTATAATTCTATTTATAATAACTATACAGCTCTACTTTACTACAAGTTTCAGCTAACCCCTCTAAAACAAATTACTCTATATTAACAAATTCTTTGATCAGCCAGGTTGCTACTTTTGTGTCCTGGTGGAGTTGCCAATTGTTGGGCTGTATTTAAACCCAGCACCTATACCTTTTTTCTGGATGGATATAATCTTCAGACTGACCACAATACTTGCCAGTTGATAATAGGTGAATTTATTGATACAGAGCAAGATCAAAAAAGCAACAATACAGATAATTAAATAATTCTATATCTACTAAGCCTAGGGCTGTCATCAGCCCTATCAATGTACATCCAGCCAGAATGCAGGCTTTACTCTGAGGTTGTTTCTCTCAGGTGTCAGTAATCTGGAGGTAAAACCTTGAACACTCCAAGCTAAAGTCTGGAGGGAAGTTGCTTTCTGGAATTCTTGCTTCTGTGATCTTTCACTTAAAATTCCCTTGACCCAATCTTGGGTCGTACTCCAGGCCAGGTTAGATGAACTCTCCTGGGGCCTCTGCAGCAGACCGCCATTCTGTTTAACCCAACTCTCAATAAAATCATGGAGGTCACCCTGACCCCCCACACACAGAGAAAAACACACTGCCAGGCTACTGGGGAAAGACAAAAGACAGGGTACGATAGCTAAGGTGGCCCAGGAGAACCTAATATGTTGCTAGGCCTTACCCTGGTAGGATCAGGATGATCAGTCCCTTCCAAATGTGTGTCGAATCCTGCCGGCTACACCAAGATGTTAGACCTCAACTCCGTGCAGTGCCCAGTGACTAGGGAGACGATGATCCAGTTGCTCATGGATCCTGTTGCTCATTAGTCAGAGCAAGCAGGGAGCAAATGCTACTTGCATACATTGCTCACAACAGCTTTATTCAGAATAGAGACAGCTTCAGATGAGCTACCTCACACACAGACTGTGAACATGAGGAGCATCCTCGAACAAGTTTTTTTCCACATTTTATACACTTTGGTTCATGCTCATTACCATTTATTCCACCCTGTCCCACCTATTCTACCCATTTCTCCTGAAACTCCTCCTCTGTTTATTGTTTGCTTCATTAGCATGGAATTGCCTATGCATTTTATTCATTTACATGTCTTTTTCCTATGAGCGCATGTCTAAGACTTTGACTTCTGCTCTTCAGTCAATGGGCGGACTTTGGAGGTTTCTTTACCAATCACCATTCACCTTGTTGCATATGTTCATGTTCATCTTGGTTATGTGTTGTTTTTCATGTTCTTGTCTACTTTTCTGTCCCAATTTATACAATCTTCCACATTCTTACAGCTTCACGTCATTCACAGCACACAGATTCACATAGACTGACTTGAAAATGGTTGACACAGTTAAGATGGTTACTTAGCATAAGCAAATGGCTGGCTTAGCAAAGGCAGACAAGGCTCTTTGGGTGAATCTGATATCTTTTATTAGACCAACTTAAATAGTTTGAAAACAATTTTTAAGCAAGCTTTCAGATTTAAAAACCCTTTGTCAGGCTAAGGAAGTATCAGCAGTTGGTGTGTGCTCTTCCTGGATGGAATGAAAAGTAAAGAAGCCAGGGGCTGGGCTGGTATGTGTACAAGATAGGCAGTCAATGAAGGTATAGATTCAGGAGTCAGTCTGGGTGGGGCGGGAAGAGGGAAGGGGGGGTGAATAGTGGAGAAGTACCTGGGGAATCAGATGGTAAGCAGGTTATAATGTGTCATAAATCCAATGTCTATATTTAGTCCATTTTTAGTATCTAGGATGTTGACGAAGTGAAGTTCATAGGCTCATCTCTGGAAAGTGTTTTATAAGTTTCTTTTCAGGATCAGGACTGAAAGATTGGAGAGAGTGAGAAATGTACCCCACAAGTAATTGGGTATTTCTGTCTTTGACAGATTTCCAGTGTGCTTTCATTCTGGTACACAGTTGTTGTGTGGTCTCTACTACGTATTTTCCATCAGGGCATTTGGTGCATTGGTTGAGATATATTACATTTCTGGAGGTGCAGCTGTAAGATGTGGAAATGCTGATGGCTTCGTTGTGGGGCGTAGTGATTGTGGAGGTGGTGGAGATGTGTTGACAGGTTTTGCATTTCTTGTCATAACATTGTCTGGATCTATTTGGTGTGTTCTGGGTCTGAGGAATTTTGCTTCTGGTGATGAGATTGACAAGGTTCAGTGCTTGTTTGAAAGTTAGGATGGGTGGCTCTGGGAAGATCTCTCTAAGAATAGAGTCTCTTCCTAGTATGGGTTGCAATTGTTTGAGGATTTTCTGTACAGGTTCAAGGGAGGAATGATATGTCATAACCAGTGGTGTGAAATTTGTGGGAGGTTTTCTTTTGTACTACAGCAGTTCTTCATGTAGTACCAGGGTAGTTCTTTCAAACATGTGATCTGTCTCTCTGGAGAGTGTCCTTGTTGGGTAAAAGCCTTTTTAAGATATCAGATTCACCCAAAGAACATTGTCTGCCTATGTCCTTAGACCAACATGGCTACAGCCTACACCCTGTAACAAGCTTAGCATAAACATTCATAAGCAAAATTTGCTTGCCTAAGCGTCTTGCAATATTACTTTTAATATATCATTCTGCCTTGTGGTTAGCAGCTTTGCTAGACCACAGGTCCATACCTTTTACTCAACTGCAAATCCAGTGCTCCCCAGGATGCAAATATTGTCACCCTAATACTGCCCTCCCCTGATGAAGCACCTGATCTATACAGATGTTGCAGAGCAGGGTTGAAGTTACGCACTACTTCCAGGTAAAGCATGTTGTGTTTTTGTTTGTTTGTTTAACATTTGCAAAAAACAATAGAAAACCAGCACCTCTAGGCTTAGAGAATGCAGCAGTGGAATTCCCCAATAGTAAACACACTAAGATCCATGATTTTAGAAATTCATAAAGATTCATACAGTCTGAAAAATGAGCCCCATATGGTGAAAATCCATAGTCCCCCTCAAAATATTTCCTCATGCAGAAAGAACCTATGTTACTAATGATGATGGAAATCACATACACCATTCTGTGTATTAAAAAGAAGTATAAGACCTAATATGTAAATAGTATGAATCCCTCCTAATAAAGTAATAGTTCCATCCTATTTAAAATTATGGCATACAAAGCATGCAAAGCAAATATGGCATGGGACAAACACCCTAAAAAAGTCAGCTGACTGTAGATGTGTACTACATCTGTGTGAATTGGCTAGTATTTGTTTCAGATTCAGCTGATTTGGGAGACAGTGATTTGATTCAGTGATTCAAATTACTGTCCCAATCAATTTGACTCTAACTGATTTGGAGAGTTGTCTGCTGCTGAATCTCCAAATTGGCCCCATCCCATGCCTGCTGTCCTATCTCAGCAATGGCTGCCCCACGGACCCAAGCTTCCGGCACTTTGAAAAAAAAAAAAAAGCCCTGACTTAGCAGTTGCCGGGCAGGGGGGATGATCCCTACTTCCCCCACTACCCTACACTGTGTGGGGGGCTCTACATGAGCCCTCTGACCTCTCTGCTGTTCCACCCCCCCCATGGCTGCCCCATGCACTGGGGCTTGTCTTTTTTAAAGACCTCCCCCGAAGGAACCCCCCCCGCACTCATGGTTCCTGCTGGCAGGGGGTCATTCCCACTGCCCCCTGCTATCCCACACAATCTGAGGGGTCTCTGAATGAGCTCCCCAAATTCCCGAGGCTGCTTTAGGAGCTGATGAGTCCCAGAGCTTTTCTCAGTTTTTATTTCTTAAAGGGCCAAAGCTGGCCCAGGTGAGGCACCCATGGATGAGGGCTGGGGGAGAAAGGAGGTGTTGGGGGGTTCATGAAGAGCCCCGCATGCAGCATGAGGCAATGGGAGAGAGCAGAGATTGCCCCCCCCGCACTACCTGGCAAGTCGGGGCTTTTTTTTAAAGCACTAGGAGCTATGGCGGGGGGGGCAGCCATGTGGGGGGAGAGCTGGGTGACGGGCAAGGGTTGGAGGGATGGGGAGCAGGCAGGGAATGGGGGCTGGCAGGGGTCCCTCCTGTGGTCCCCTCCCCCACCCTTAGTACTTACTAGCTTCAATTTTGGCTGCAGCTCCCTGGGGACTGTCCAAATCGTCAAAGCTTTCTGAATCTTTCCTGAAGATTTGGAGATCTTTATATCATTTCAGACGTTTTAATTGGTCCCCTGATTCTATTCAGATTTGGAGATTCAGCTACCAAACCAAATCAGGCTGAATCTTGTCCAAATTGAATCACTCCCCCCCCCCCAAACCTTTGCACCTCCAAAGCTTTGCACAGCCCTAATGTGTACAAATTTTGCCATGGACCACAAACCATAAGTGACTCTAATGCAAAATAGTATTCCTTTTCTCAAAGTGAAAAGGGTTACACGTCATCCCTGAAAACAAGCTATAGTTATTATCTTTAGGGGGAGAAAATATCAGATTGCTCAAAATGTCCTGAAAGCCACTAGGATGCATCCACACATGCAGGCACATGTGCTTGCAGCAGCTCAAGTAGCAGCAGCACAAATTTGTGCCAGAGATTTGTGCCTCTGCACACATGCCTGAACATACACTTTGGTGTTGGGCAAGTTTTGCCACTTGGGACAAACTGACCCTGTCCAGCTTCTCCCATATCTTCAGCCAAAGAGAGCTAAGGGTTGGGGCCAGCACTTGTGCTGGCCCAGCAGTATAAAAAGTTGGCCTGGTAAACATCTCAGGTCTACTTGCCCTCAGGAGCTTCTGAGGCCCAGCCAGTTGGTATCTGGGAGCAGCTGGACTGCTGAAACATCCCTAAATTAGAGAGGACCCTTGTACCGTCTACCCACTGCAGCAGTCTGGCAGTGGGGGCTCCTGCCTGGCTGTGACCTGCTGCCACCTGCAATAGCATCCACTCCCTTGGACCTGAGGCCCCATAATTGCATACCTGCTAGATCCAGATGGGAACTGCACAGCCACCCGGGCTATGGTATAGGCACTGAAGAAGAGCCTCTTTCACCTCTGGATCAGCTGCCAGTGGGCCATGGCTGCACAGTTGGCCTTTGGTTGGCATTGCTGTCATGTCTTCAGGTGCCCCCGCTTTGCCATCTGGGCAGCTATCGTCCTGAAGATGTACTCACTAAGTTGGCCTGCTTTGAACTATCGAAGTGTGTCCCCTTGGGCCCAAATAGCCAGATCAGCCACCTCATCTGCTCTCCAGCTGCGTCCCTGCTTTTGTCTCAGGGCAGGCTCCTCTCACCACCTGCCTCACCAGCAGAGATCCTAGTGTTCCCTGTTTAAAAATTGCAAATTCTCTGGTAAGAAACCCAAATTCTCTCATTAAAATACCCCAAATCTGTGTTCTTCTGTGATTAAAATGAAATGCCACTATATCTAAAGAGATCAGTTGGGCATTGTTTCATTGATACATTTACAATTTTAAAGAATTTGGAAGCCCACCAGTACCTGTATCATCATCATAAAATGAATTATAAGTGCCTATACACTTTGGCATTTGCTTTTGATTTTTTTAACATAGAAAAATTAGAGCTGCCCCTGCCCCTTTCACTCACCAAGATGCAGGGCACTGAGCAGCACTGATATGCCAGTGCCCTACCCCTGCCCTTACCTCTCATTCCCAAGTCACAGCTCTTCCCCAACTTGCCCCTCACTCCTTACCCACAGCCTCTGCCTTCCCCTACTTGTTCACTGAGGCAGTGTGCTGGGGCAGTAGAGGCACAAGGCAGCCATAGAGACACCTTGGAGGACTCAGCCTCCAGTCCCTTCAGGGTATGCGCCAAAAGCATATCCTGCATCACTTTTGGGTGGGGGTGTTGTTTTCTGATACCGGGATTTCCAACAGGACAGGAGCTCCTGAAAGTTCTAAATCCTACCATTTGCTGACCTGGCTGCAATGACATTGATAAATTTATCACCAGGATTGATTAGGCATTGAGGGACAAAGGAAAAGTTTTCTTTTCTATTTGGAAATTCCAAGGGCTTCATCAAAACAGCACCAACCGCATCGAATTGGTTAACAACTTGCTAATAGCAATCAAGAGTTATTAGCTGCTGGATGGAAATAGACCCACTGCGTCTGAACAGATAACAGACTTCATACATTGGTGTTTTGCCTTTGAAACAGAGAGATAAGGTCTGTATAGCTCTTTAGGAATGTGACAATGTCACCCTCAAGTTCTTTAGTCCATGCTGATGGTCCTAAGCCTTCTTCCTTATTCTTATCATCTTCTTTGACATGGCATATTGCCATGTACCAGCATCACAAGATGAAGAGCTGTTTGCCTAGAATGGTCCTTTAGAATTTTTAAAATGGTATGGGCTACCCAGCCAGAAGCAAATATGTATTGGTAAGAGCAATCATGAGATTTTTAGCATGTTACCCATGATTGTAGAGTGCAGTGAATTCTGTATATGTGGAAGAGGCCACAGAATGCGGAGTACAGATGCAATGACCCAAATTGCACTTCTGTCAAGCTATTAGACAAGGAGATGTCTTTCAGAAAAGCTTTTGTTAATTCCCATGGTTACAATAGGTGCATCACAAAATATGAATATAATTTAAATTAGTTTGTCCTGGGAGTCAAACATGACCAGAAGCAATTCATATTTCCATTTGATTTTGTTAAAAACTATTTTTTTGAGGATCAATAGGAACTGCTGCCCCCAGGCTGATTTTTGCCATCTATGAGGTCCCTCCTGCTCCCTCACACTTTTGATCTGTGTATATCAAACGCTTCACCTTCTGTTCTTGTCTTTTTACCAGTTCTGATCTTTTGTTTTCTTTTTCAACAAATGTATTACTAATTCAATAAAGACAGGAAAACATATTTGAAATGCCAAGTATAAAGTACTGGGACAAAACAAATGTAGATATTAAAAGTAAAAAACAAAAACTTTCAACAGGGGCTTTGATAGGGACCACATATATCTTAGTTATTAAAAAAAAGGTCACGGGAAGCAGAAATAAGTTTAATGAATTCTACTGATAGAGCAGTCTCATGTGAGGATATGGGGCAGCATCCTCCTCTACACCACATCTACAGAGGGGGTAGTTCCAGTCCCCAGATGTGGTTGTTTGGTGCATACCACACTATCCTTTTTTAAAAAAAAAGTCTGAACTTGCATCAGAGATGATGTCACATTTCAAAGGCAGGCCTCTCATCGGGTTGTATGTGCCACCACTATTTACTTATGTTTTTATGACAAAGTCCATCAGAAGAAAGTACCACGTGTTCTTATAGTTGTGCTTTTCATTCTTTTATGAGAACAGTAATTCTTTATTTCACCTTGAGTAAGTTGGCTGTGAAGAACCCTGAAAGATCAAATCTCCTACTTGCAAGTTTTGTTATACGCTTATATGTATGCTTCCTTCTATTCCAATGGCTCTTGTTAGGTGTAGCAATATTTTGTGATGTTTTGTTTCCTCTGTTCAGTGTAATGTTTTGTTTCCTCTGTTCAGTGTAATGTTTTGACATTTCTAATTCTGATTAACATAATATGAAGTGGTATTTTAATTAATATTGTAAATGAGTGAGGATTAAGTTTTGCTTTCTTTTTATTTCCACTAGTCTTCTAAACGTCACAGGCATTAAACAGTTTTTTATTTGGAGAAGTACAGAGTTTCTCAACATATAAAAAGTGTGTGTGTGTGATATTCTCAAGTCTCACAGTTTAGAATAGCAATCATGACCTTGGCTGGACATTTCTGGGGCTTAATAACATTTCCTAGAACCTCATCTTCTTCAACCAGAAATTACCTTCTATAAATCAGTCAATAATTAATTTATGCATGTGTGTGTGTGGGGCAGAAGGGAGTGAGCATCATAGATACAAATATGTTTATCAAAAAGAAACCTTTTTCTATAAATTTGCAACTTGTATTGCTTTTTGTTTTTTCCATTTTTTATGCATGGAGACATTTTATTTTTTGTTCTCTTCTATAGTGATTCAAAATCTTTGCATTTCTCACTGAAGAAAGTAGCTTGATTTACTCTTGATGAATTTTACATATCTAGTACTCACTATTTTGATTCAATTATATAAATTACTTACAGGTTTGTCTATAGATTATTTGGAGAACAAGCTTTATTGGATCAGTTCAGGAAATGGAACCATAAATAGATGCAACTTGGATGGTGGTAATTTAGAAGTGATAGAATCAATGAAAGAAGAATTAACAAAAGCTACAGCTTTAACCATCATGGGTAAGTTTAATGGTAATGTTTTTATTATTCTTAGCATCGATTGGATGCTGATTCATTGTGCATTGTATAAAACACAAATGATATATTCAAAATAGACTTTAATAGTGATTTTCTTTTACTTTTCTTATCTTTTTCATTTTCTTTTAATTTTTTTAGCTAAGCTATTTTATCTAAGTCTCTTCAGAAATCACTGGAATTTGAATTTAGGATCTGTACTACATATATACATTTCTAAATGGTCCAACTTTCTTTATAGATTTGATAGGTGCTGTTGATCTCAAATCATTCAAAAAACTATATTATAACTGAATTCCAAATCTGTATGACAATCTCTTTTCTCTTTAGAAGACACTGAACTAAGTAAAATTGAGATGCCAAGATAGAAATTACATTAATTGGAATTCCAAGTAATTTTTGGAAATCAAAATGTCTTGTAAAATTGTCTGAAATAACTAGGATGCAATTGAATAAGGACAAAGTTGGGGAGAGACTGCCTAGGTAGCAGTTCTGAAGAAAAGAATTTGTGGATTATAGGGGAACACAGACTGAACACAAGCCATCGATATACTGTGGCAAAAAAATAAAAACAACAACAAAAATCCCTAGACCTCATGCTGGTATATATAAACAGGATTGTCAGATGCAAGACATGTGAAGCCATCGTTCCATTACTCAGGACTGGTAAGATTTCAGTTGAGGTTCTCTGGCCAGTCTTAACCATCACACTTCAATCAAGAAATGGAATAATTGAAGAGAAACCGTGGGAAGCTACAAAGGCATTAGAAGTTAGGAAAATAAGCTCTGCATAAAAGGTATAAATAATGATTATACTAGAATCTAGAGAAAACTGAGTGGAGCAACTATAGCAGTCTTCATGTATAAAAAAAGACTATTCCAAAGAAGCAGTTCAAACTGGTCTCTGTGCCCACTGGGAATCAGACAAGAGGTAAGGGCTTTCAATTACAATAAGGAAGTTTTGAATTAGACAATAGGAAAAAACTTTCCAAGTATAAGGATAGTTAGGCACTAGAATGGGTTACTTAGGAAGGTGGTAGAATCATTGTAAGGTTTTTAAGAAAGGTCAGACAGACCTCTTTCAGGCTATAGTCGATATTGCGATGGGGCATGAAGATGAACTAGATGACCCAACAATGTCCCTTATAGTCTTCTTTTTTTATGATTTCATGTTTCCATTTACTATTTTTTTCCATTTTTAAACTAGTAAAAAAAAGATGTATTTAGATGTGTTGGTTAGAAGTTAGGCGGCATGTAGGACATGGTGGCATCTTATAGCCTGCTCTCTGAATGAGTTAGGGTCTTGTTACACATTCATTTTAAGTGGCTACTGGAGCTTTTAACCCCTGGGATGTCCACACATTAGCACCTGAAACTAGTTCTAAGCACACTTTAGGTGGCTTAAAGTTACACCACTCCAGGGCAGAGTTCTCTCTGATCCATGTTGCCCAGCTTGTGTTCCATTAATGAGTGGCCATCCCCCACAAATGAGCCGCCCAAGTTGCAGTCCTCCAGCATCCCAGGGTGCAATGTCCCCTTCCCACCTTCCTTTACTATGTGAATAAACTTTCCACCTTCTGAACGGTACTGCCTGAGGGGGTGATTCTGCCACCATGTGTGACCTTCCCGCCTCCAGGAATGCAACCCCATGCAAACAGCCTGCAGAGCATGTGCAAGCTAGAAGGATTCAAAATTGGGGTTTAGGCTGGTTGGCGGCCAAACAAGGTAGGGGGATTGATTGGGTTCCCATGAGCTGGGGCTTCTTCCATGGGGCAGGGGCAGTAGCTCCCCCAAAAATGCCTTCAGTAGCTGACTTCATTTAACCACCCCTTCTCCACCCCCATTTCCTTTCCAGCTCCCACTTCATTATCCTCCCACATCCCAGCAACTCCCTGCCTCCCAGCTTCATGCCCCCACCCCAGCCCATCTCTCACGCCCTACCTAGATCAGGGATAGAAGCCTGTGCTGTCTCATCAGCCCTGTAATGTCAACTCCAAGTTATAACTCCTAGTCCAGCTCCTGCTCACAAGCCCTGAAGTGCCAAGTCACAGCTGTGCAAGTTGGGGACAGTCAGAGCAGGTTTTAGCATTAAGGTGTGGCTGTTCCAAACTCAAGCTAGCACTTACATTGATCAACATTTAAGCAGCAAAAAGTGCAACATGTAACAAGGTGCTTAGTTTATAAGGTCCCACCCCTCCCTACCTTTAAATTAACATGTTTTCTTTTGTGAAGGTTGCTTCAGAGACCATTATCAGAGAAGTTACATGCCTATTCGGGCTGTGATATCCCCATATAGACATTTTTTTCCTTTCTTCTGTTTCAGTCCAGGCAAAGCAGAATCAGTTGAGGAAGCTGAACATAACCTTTGCTCTTCCAAACCCCAGGCTGGTTCTATAAAAAAACTCCTTTAATAA
Organism: Caiman crocodilus; assembly: GCA_030014935.1. Taxonomy (NCBI): domain Eukaryota; kingdom Metazoa; phylum Chordata; order Crocodylia; family Alligatoridae; genus Caiman; species Caiman crocodilus. The sequence continues at coordinate 13,240,400 of JAGPOW010003685.1, forward strand.
TATTCCCAAAAGAGAGAAAGTTGCTGAGGAGATAGTTCAATACCTTTCTCTTTTGTAAAGATCTTTTTTTCTAGAATGTTGTAAATAATTACACTATTTATTTGTTAACATATGGTATTCTTTTTATACAATACCACCACAAACACTGGTTGTTAGAAATAGGTTCAATGCTATGGCTCTGGTAGATTTAGATTTGAGGAAGCAAGGATAATCAAGGTCATTCCTCTTCTCAGGTGAACATAAGTAGTGAATGACAAAACATCAGGTCTAAAAAGAAAGAAATAAGGGTTAGAAAAAAATTATATACAATTCAGTTAAAGCTAAATTCATGAAAGATACTCAGGGATCATGGTTTTCTCTGTTTAAAAATTGCAAATTCTCTGATAATTCCCCCCCACGCACAATCACACACACCCATTCTCTGATTTTAAAAAACTAAAGTCTGCATTTTTCATAATTAAAATGAATCCTGCTATATAGGTATAAGTTGAAAAGTGTCTTATTGATATATTTATAATTTTAAAGTAATTTGGAAACCTACCAGGGTCTCAATCATTGTAATCAAACAAATTGTAATTACCTATATATTTTGGCATTTGATTTCTGTTTATCATAGGAAATCTGAACTCCCTCTACCTCCTTCACTCACAAGGATGTAGGTCTAGCTGTGGCTGTTGTTTCCTCCTCTCCCAAGCTTTGTGGTGCTGAACAGCCCTGTTATATCCCTGCTTGTATTATTGCCCTTCACAATCAAAACACTTCCCCTACCCTGCTGGTTTCCCTCAATCTGACCCACAGACCCCTGTCCCAGCTGGTGCCCCTCACTCCCCACCCACTGGACTCCATACTCCCAACCCACAACCCCACACTCCCCAGGTGCCCCTTATTCCCACCCTACAGCCCCCTGGCCCTGCCAGTGTCACTTACTTATGACCTGCATACTCTGCCCCCAGCACTGGCAGCCCCCCACCTACCAGATGTACAGGGTCCAGGGTCTTCAGATGATATATTGGCTGGTAAATTCGTTGTTCTCTATTATACTGGAGGATGATAATTTGAAAAGTAAAAGTAGAAAAGCAACTGTTATTAGGGCACCTCCAGTCTGGGAGTAGCTATTTAATCTTTTCTCTTTTTGTATCTATACGTAGTTATAAATGAAAACATTTGTTCTGTCACACAATGCAACCATCCACACACACACTTATAAATGAAAAATGAACTCTAACAGCACTAGAAACTTTTTAGGGTTTTCCAAAATTCTTGTCACATATATGCTCTCTTCCCTCTCCAGTTCAGTTTAAATAAACTGAATTTGTTATGTAAACTTAAAACAGGTTTATTTGACATATTTGGTTTGTTTTAATATATATGTACAACTATTTGACCTGCCTTTCAGGGCTCTCCAAGTACCTAACTATGCTCAAAATAGTTTTACTTATCTTCAGCTGATTTAACTTATTGATCATATGTTTTTGTTAAACTTTTAGTATGCATGGGGGGTATGTAACAGATTTATTAATTACAAAGACTCCAATTTAAATTGCAGGAATTTGTAGTAGCTTAACGTCAAAGTATTTGACGTAGCATAATGCATCACAATATTGATCTATTTGAAGTTTTAATTCACTCAAATAGGTTTAATATGTAAATATCAGACGGATATGAATTTTGAGTGTTTTTAGAAATCATTTGTTGGTGTGGAAGCTCTATATGTGTTTTAAACTCTCATCTCAAAAAGTGTCACACCCATTAATGAATAAAAATGAGCTTTTATTGAATAGATTGTGCCTGAGATCTTTTTTTTTAAATTGATGCTAACAGAAAAACAAAACAAAAACCAAAAAAACACACATCATTGTTCCTTTAGGCAGCTATGAGAGGTCTTTGATAGATTTTGTTAAGGGTATTTGTTCATACCTTTGATTTGATGTCCTCACAGATATGGCACCTGCATAAAATCTACATTTGAAATTCAACCAGGATGGAGATGATCCCTCTGGGACAGCTTTTAGATAAAAAGAAATTATAACTATTATCAGAATGTCAGCATTTCATGTTTGCTTGCATTAAGAATTAGTAGAATTCAGTTTGTTCATGTGGATGTTTGATACTTTCTGTTTTATAGTTTTTTAAATATGATATAAAGTACTCTTATTTTGTGATAATGGGCCATTTTATATGTAATAGCTCTTAATGTTCAGAATTACCAAATAATTTCATAGGGCATCTAAATATTTTAAAGCCCTTAATCTGGTCTTTGTCTTCATAGGAGGCAAAAGTGTGACAAACTGCAGTATGACTATATTTACTTTGTAGCCATGGATAGTTTTATAGGGGGAATTGTAAGAAGTACAGAATGGCCTTGATTTGAACAAACATACAAAACACACAAACTGACTCAGGCAAAGTTCTTTGGGTAGATGTGACGTCTTTTATTAGACCAACTGAGTAGTTGGAAAAAAGTTCTTCACAAGCTTTTAGGCACAGTCACCCTTCTCTGCTGATCTGAGACTCCAAGGAATGATAAAAGCTAAAAGTTACATTTCTAGACCAACAGAAACTCCCTATGCCTGACAAAGGGTGACTGCCCAAAAGCTTGCTAAGAATTCTTTTCCAACTACTCAGTTAGCATGTCCTTAGACCAACATGGCTACACCCAAAACCCCCACAAAACTACTCCACATTTATCATTTTTATTTGTTCAAGACCACAAGAAGTTTTGTGTGATATCTTTATTAAACAACTGTATAGTTAGGAGAGATATTAAATGACTTTCAGAGAAAACATTAGCTTGTTTCTAATTGCCCACTTATATATAGAAAGCTAGAAACAAACTGTGTGTGTGTGTGTGTGTGTGTATCCATATAAACATATTCTTGTGTGTGTATCTATATATAGAGAGCATTATATTTGTATATTTGTGCAAGTGTGTATAGTTATATCTGTGTATATAGTGGAGACAAAAAAAAATATATAAACAAAAAACAGACACTAAGAAAGGACCTTAGGATATTCCTGCTTCTTTCCCAGACCTGAAGAAGGGCAACTTTTGCCTGAAGGTTTGAATAACATCTTTCTCAACTATATAGCTGGTTCAATAAAAGATCATGAATATTGGTTATCATCTCAAGGCACAGATATCTGAAAGATGATTACTAGAGAGCAATTTATCCTTAATTTATTCCATTATAAATGTATTATGTAACTAGTAAGTATATTTTTTTGCTGTAGTAAATAATGAAATCTGAAATTAGCTGTCTATAGTAAGTGGTGTTACAGTACCTGACCTATAGGGAGCTGGATTTCACTGAGTATAAACCATCTGCCCTGGGATGAAACTACCCGGGGAAGAAGAAAACTTTGGTAAAGTTACTACACATTTTTCAAGCAGTAACTTTACCATGGATTTGAATAATTTATTGTATAGTAGGGTTAATACATTGTTCCTCCTCCACAATAAAGTCAGTTTCCAGCATTTGATCTGACCTACAGGTTCATGCCCATATTCTTGGTGTAGTGGTAATAGAGAATAGCTTTTTACATACTGTATATCCAAGATTTAATGTAGAATTAAAAACCTAATATAATGTAGAATTTCCAGATCAAAGTCAGGCCAGAAAAGGGAGAGAGAATAAATTACAAATAAAAGATACAGGATCAGAATGAGAGATATACAGATGATTAAATAATATAATATTAAAAACAGGTTTGTAAAATGCATTTTTTTACTTGCAAAGTTTATTGCCATATTTATTTCCTACTACATGTACCCTTAGTGTAAACATCAGCCTTGCAAAATTGGGATATGTGACATAAGTGGGAAAGCAGATTTGAAAGGCACAAAGATCTTTAGATGGAAGGCTACAGAATTTTAGAAAAAGGTGTTTTGGCTGCCCAAATGCTTTGCTTTGTAGCCCGTCCTGATTTGACATCATCATGATCTGTGCTGCCACTTTTAATAACCATTTAGTTATTAAAAGTGGTTCTTGTCCTTTGGCTTAGCCAATTTTGGCAGAAGAGTTTGGAATTAGATGCAAATTAGACTTTCGAACACTATGGTACTTATATTGAAAATATATTTGTTATGAAATGGTCTGTGAGATTAAAGCATTGATCACTGTACAAGTCTTCCAAAAAGGTGGAGGGATAGTTTTTAAGAAAAAGTCTACTTTTCAGGATGGAGGAGGCTGAGAGAGTGGGGATGCGGAAAATACAGAAAACATACTTCTTATAATACAAAAGAATGAAAAAAGATGGACCTCATTCTGAAATCCCTATCAGTCAATCCAGATTTATGTTTAAAGGATTCATTAAAGCATATTCCATATATTTGGTAGTATACTGTGGTGAAGTTGACTAGTTTTCCAAGTTGTCATCTGGATATTTCCATCCCTATATTAAATCTCAAAAATATAGGGAAGGAAAAAAGTCTTTTAAGAGTATTCTTTGGGGGGTTTTGTTTGTTTTGTTCTTTTTATTCTCATGACAGTTCTGTTCAAACATCTTAAGAAAATCTCTGCCTGGATCCTATACTACAAGATCCTATTTTTTACTATTTTCTTTAACAGATTAGTCAAGAAACTTTATCTCCTACCTTGCAAGATGTAACAACCATTGTGAAAAGGGTATTCTATTGGAATTTTTTTCCCTTTGGATCTTTTCAAAATGCAATCTGAAAGTAGTGTCACCTTTAAATTTGAACCATTCCTTTTCTTTGTCTTCTGTCCTAATACCTGGAAGTTCAAGATATGAAGAACACGTTGCTTGAATGCCTTGTTCATCTTGGCCAAACAGACAAGATCCTAGAATTTAGAAGGTGATTCATTGGGCATCAACCTTGGAAAGGTTATTCTGCCTCGAAACTGAGAATTTCAAAATTGATTAAGGAGTATTTAGAGAAGATTACTTCAGCACTTGGAAGGAAGCCTCAAATGTATTTAAAGCTCATGTGATCAAACAGATGGAGTCTTTATAGGCAGAGAGAGCAGAGGTCCTTTTGGTGTAATGCAACTGCCTGGACATTAGTGTATAATTTTAAATGTTACACTTTGTTGGATGAATATAATTGGATGCAGGACTTGGCAGAAGAGTACTTGTCTGTGTGATGGGGCTTGCTAAGCCATATGAACGTGGGTTTCTTGTACTCTAATAAGAGGTCCCATACAATGATATAGATGATTGAAACTGGAAGTTTTCATAAAAAAACAGGAATTGCTACAGGAACGCCAGGAATTAGTCATCTAGCCTTCTTTTGATCTTTAGATGATGAGCTTTAAATAAACCAAATGCTAGGTACCATATTAGAGAAATATGGAAAAGACTCACAGGGGACTTTATCCTTTAAAACCTTGAGTTGGTTAGTAGATAATGCCTTAAGTGTGTCCTTCCTAAAACTGATATGCAGATGATGCTTTGAGGATGTCCTTTCTAAAACCGCTATGCATTCTATAATAGTAAATATTTTCTTGTTGTTTTTGTTATGAGAATATCCATATGTGTACTGATCATGATCAGGATAATGATTTGCTAGACACTTTACAGAGAAGAAGAGATGGGATTTGTCTTAAATTCACTTAGATTTACCTGAACTGAAAATAAGTTTTCCAGTTGAGACCATATATTGGTTAATAGAATAGCATTGCTTTTAATGTTGATCTTTATCACAGTCTTTAGACATGTTAAATTATTTTTATTATTTCAATTGATGTTCTACTTTAAGATGTCTTAGATATCTCAAAATCATAAGACAAAATAGAGGCAATGGAAGAAAGGGGACGTCACGTAATCAAAGGTAAAAATGAGGTACACCTGGGAAGGAAAATGAAGACAACAAGAAGGAATTCTATAAATGCATTGGTCATATAAGGAAGACCAAGGTAGTTTAATTGGCAGGGTGAGCTATTAAAAAAAGGTGCAAAGAAAGCAGAGAACTTTTTAACAATTACTTTGTCTTCCTCTTATCAAAAAACATAAGCTGCAACCAGACAGTTAGCAAAAAATAATATAAAAAAGGAAGGAGAAATGTTGAGGGTCATGAAGACTGAAAAGTGCTTTAGATACATTTGATTAATTTGAATGGATTTAAGTAGACAGTGTCTGATTAAATTCATCCCAGTTTGCTCAGAGAACTGGCTAAAGGGATTTCAGAGAAATTGGGAATAATATTTTAAAAGTTATGTGATATGGGCAAAGTTGTAAAGAAGGCTGACATAGCCATCTTTGAGAAAAGGATAATGGAGGTCACAAGAACTTAGAGACCTAGTCTGCCTAACTTCAGTATCTGGGAAGTTACTGGAGCAAATTATTTAAAAAATAACCATGTAAGCATCTTGAAGAGGAAAGGCTGATCACTAGGAACCACAAGGATTTATTAAGAAAAAAATTAAACCAAACCAAACCCATTTTATCTCTTTTGACAAAATAATTAAGGCGGTGTCACATGTTCACTTGAAACAGTTGAAATTTATTGGAACATAGTAGCCTATTAAAGTTAATATATGTTAGGAGACCATGTCGTTATCATGGGCAACCACTTGCAGTCAAGGATGATTGTCTTCCATGAATGCCGTAACTGTGGGTCCACAGATGCCTGACAAGACCAATATGGGTTTGACTATTGCAACTCAGGCACATATTTCTGCTCAGCTGGGTGGCTCTGGATTCTTGTTTCAGTCTGCTACACATTGTTTCTGGCGTTCCTACTTTTCCATCTCCTGTTGTCATCATAAGGTTTCAAGGTACTGAGATTCTTGCAGCAGACTCTTCTTCCATTTGGGGTGGTTCTGGGTGATTGTCTCCCACAAGTTGACGTTGTTGTATTTTTTTCAAGTTGGTCTTGATGATATCTTGGAAGTGTTTTCTCTGGCCTCTTCTTCAGTGTACATTTTGACTGAGCTGGGAAAATAAAACTTGCTTCAGGAATCTGGAGTTGGACCTCCAGATGATGTGGCCAGCCCAGCAAAGTTGATGTTGGAAGATTATCACCTTGATGTTCATAGCGTTTGCTTGCAAAAGTACATTAATTTTGGTGCATCTGTCTTCCCACTGGATTTAAAGGATCTTCTGCAAGCAGCACTAATGGTACTTCTCCAGTGACTTGAGGTGTTTCCTGTACGTTGTCCACATCTCAGCTCTGTACAGTAAGGTAGGAATCACAACTGCCTGATAAACCATAAACTTGGTTTTGAACCTGAAGTTTCAGTCTTCAAACACCCCTTTCCCCAAGTGTCCAAAGGCTGCACTTACCCATTTGAGACAATGTAGGATTTCTTCACCGTTGTTGGATTTCTTCATTTCTTCATTGATGTTGGATTTCTTCATTGGATTTCTTTGTCACAGAAGCCTTTTAAGCCTTTTGTGAGAGTTGACTTCCAAGGTATGGGAAATAATGTTCTCCAGACTCTCACCCTAAATTGGAATTGCTGGAAATAGGGACTGCACATTAAGAGCTTGTTGATGGAAGATCTGAGTCTTCTGAAAGTTAAGCATCAGTCCCATTTTCTCTTATGTCTCAGTAAAGGTGTTGATCTGCTTCCAAGTGACCACACACTACAGTACCATCAGCCTACAGGAGCTCAGTGATTGAGGTCAAAGTAGTCTTGGTTTTGGCTTGGAGTCAGCTGCGATTAAACACCTTACCATCCATTCAACAGTTTAACTTCACTCCATCCATTCAAACAGCATACCATCCACTCTGACTGGAAACTTGTTGGTGGTCAGATGTAGCATCACAGTGAAGAACATTGAGAAAAAAATTAGTGAGGTGATCATGCAACCTTTTTTAACTCCAGTCTTAGGAGATAACCTTCATCTGAAATGGGAAAAACTTTGTAACACCAGTGGTAAACTTCTTGAACATGTTGGATACCACATGAAGAATTGATACAGTACAGAAGAAAAACCCCTATAGATCCCAGACCACTGTTTATGACATACCACCCCTCCCTGGAACTGATATGGAAAATTCTTAAACAATTGCAACCCATACTAGAAGAAGACCCGGTTCTTAAAGAGATTGTCCCAGAACAACCCCTCATAGCCTTCAAATAAACACCATTATTATTATGAAGTCTTTTTGTAGACATAATGGGAAAGAAAAGTTTAAAATAATGTTTATGTTAGTTTTGTAAATATGTGTGTCAGGGGCACTTCCCAAGGATAGCATACAGAAGAAGGCAAAATCACCAAGGTAATTGTTCTGAATATTTAATAAGGGGAATACTGGTGGGCTGATAATGGGTCAACTGAAATGAGAGTTAAGTTCTCAATGGTGAGTGAGAAATGATTCATTGACCACTGAATGAATGCTAAAATAGTGAAGGCAGTCTATGGAAGGCCTTGAAAAATTGATAGTTTTGAAATATTTGGCGTATCAACCTAAGTGTTTTGCTTTTTGCTGAAGCATAGGCTGTGGATCACAGATTAAAATTTGCTAGGACATTTTTTTTTTGGTAAAAGAGAGTTTCTACCTGTGAGGGGAAAAAAAGTGATGGTTTTTTTTCTGCTGACTTGGTGGAATAGCTGATTAGACAAAGGATGGAGTGAAAAACAATTTCCAAATGATGGAAGCTTATTACAAAAAACAAACAAAAAAAACAAATTAGAGGAAACATCAACCTGTACTGATAGGTGCTACTTACTTCAAGAAACTTCACATGCACCTAAATTTTCTAAGCCATCAGTCTTCTAATTGCCAGAACACTATTTGTTACATTAACAGTAATATATGAAATATATCTAGGCAATTTGCCCAGTGCTAAGTAGAGTACATAGTTGTCTTCCTTAAGTACTCAAACCACCATTAATGAAAACTAATGGCCCATCAAAATGCTCATTCAAAGTACTGCTTGAAATCTCCAAAGGACAGTATGCAGTGCTAGTGTAGCATTTTTTTGTCACTTTAAATTGCTCTTTCCCAATATGTTGCTTTTTGTAATGCTCATTACCCTACAAAATGGATAAATATAACAATTGCAACATGTACTATAGCGCAGTTTCAGCAACAAGATCATAATTAGTGATTGGAGAGTACTCTCATTACCATAAATGTAACAATTAAATCATTTTAACTTCAGGATCTTACTTAAAGGCTTAAAATATTGATGTTGCATCCTTTCTCATTTGACGAAGGTAAAATTCTTCTGATACCAGATTCAAACTGTTTTATGTTCAGTCAAGAGCTATGTTAACAGGTAATACTTAAGTTGTTGGAAAAATAATATTAGAATCCTTTGCTTTCTGACTTTGTATTCATATTTTTCTATCATTATGTAACATGAGAAATTTACTTTTAGTTTGAAATAGAGGGTGCCTCTAGATGGGGGTGGGGGGTGCTGCTCTGATATGCTGTATTTACAGTGCATTGGAGCTGATTTGATTGATCAAGTCTAACTAGCATGCTCCAGCAGCCTCTATGTCTCATGGATTCAGTGTTCCCGCACTTAAGGCATTGGGTGCTTTTAACTAAAGCTTTTTGAATGAGATTTAGTTATAGAACCGCTGCTGCCATTTTGAAGTGTGAGTTGTTGAATACATGAGACACTGTGGGTGCTTTAATTAGAGAGGCTCTCAGAGCCATTCTACTTAAGCACGCCCACCCCAGGAGTACATGTAAAGGTACCCAGAGTTTTTAGTGAACTGTTTTAGTGAACTCTTTAGAATAAATAACATCATTCTAACTTTTAGTTAGATCTCAGGAGTGAATGAATAAAACTTAAAGATTTTGTCCAAATTTTGGCTGATCTAGTTCATTTACCATCAGATATAGCAATGTAGCAGATTGTTTGGAATCAAGCTATACCCTTCAAACTGGGTGGCTATTACCCATTCTAACTAAATTTGAACAATTGAACACTTCACTCTTTAGCTTTTTCATGTAGCCGTCCAACTAAACTGGCTTGGATTGTGGCATGTGATACATGGAGGGTGGCCCCAGGATATCTGGTCTTCAGAATTTCAGATTTAAAAAAAGAAATCAATATTAAAAAATCAGACCATGCTATTGGCATCAATATATTGTCATTCCAAGCCTTTTTTCCTTCTGATTTGGACCATCAACTACCATCCCTACACCACCTAGCTTTTTAAAAAGCCCTTTTATCCTCACCCCCTGTTAATTCCGCCCACTACCTTAAAAATAATGACAAGAACAACACGCTTTGCAAATTGTATTTCAGATGAAAAACTTGATTTATTAAAATGTTTGTAAATATCCAGAGATCATGCAATAATAGGAGAAGAACAAAGACGAATCAGTGTGTAGTGTACTTGAGCATTCTATTATGATTCATTTCATTTTTTTTAATTGTATAGGTGCAGGGGACCATTCATCTTCTATATCCAAAGAAGGCCAATACTCTAAAGGCTAGTGATGAGATTATCCTGTGCTGAATTGTCTTCTAATTCTAATATCTATTGTGAAAAAAATGATTCTGTGATCTGAGAACAAAGATAACAGGATTGTCTAATTACATGATGGGATTTAGAAGGAGAGGTAGGTGGTCTAGCTACTGTTTACTGTTTATGAGAGGAGTAAGTCTCATTTAGCAGCACAGTAAGCAAAAGAATCTCATTACTAAATGCTCCACTGAGCAATGCAGAATTGGAGTGGGGAAGTTATTCAGCTAGGGAGAGAGGAAACATGGGAGCTATTTCTAATGGACATTGCTGAATAATCATTTTTGTGTTTATATATTTGGGTGAGAGTCTTCCTTATTGATTATTTAGGAAACAAGATGTCATTGTAGTAGTTTGCTAGAACAGAAGCAGCCAAAATATGGAGGGCCAGATCCTGCCTCCTGTTTCAAACTGTTTTGCTTTATAACAACATTTTAAAAGCTATGGAGTTGTACCTTAACAGTAGCTTCATTTAACATAAGGGATATTCTCTATACATGTGAAGTGACTATACCTACCTCTTTGTCATTTGCCGCTTCTTACACCTCAAACCATATGAATTCAAGAGCAGCTGGAATGAAATAAGGTCTCACAAATCACAACTAAAGCAGCAGGCAATAGGAGATGTTGATAGCTGCAGTGGTCTAAATAATACCAGGGGGCACATTAGAATAATGGAATTAAGTAGCCTAAGTCCTGCACTTGAGTACACCTAGACGAAACTTTTGGGATCTAACTCACAATATTTCATTCCATAATCTGATTCTTCTTTAAAAGTATACCTTTCCCCGTGGCTGCCATAATGGAACATTTTCCTCCCACCCTCCTTCATGCTGCTATTGTCACATCCACGTACATAAATCAAGATATGATGCGACTCAGCTTCATCCAAATCTATTACATTAATTTTTTCATTGTAGAAATAATCTGATCACAGAATCATTAGATATGGGATATATTGATATAAGTAAAGTTTCTAATGCTTTACAGGATCATCTTTTCACTCAGTCTGGATACTGGCTGTCAGGAGAGGTGATAGGTTTCCTTTAGATTTCACACTGAGTGCTTTATAAGGATTTCATTTGTCTTCTTGTGTGTCATGGTGAAAATAGTTGTTCCCCTTTCCAAATATAATTTTTGAAAAGTCTACTCTACAAGTCCTTCAGAAGCATTTTGAATTGAACACATTTCCTTGATATTCAGAATATATTCATGTGATTGATTCAATTATTTCTCATCATTTAATTAAATAAACTAGTGGATTAAGCTGTAGCTTCCTTGATTTTTCAGTACTAATTTCCTTTTTTGTAAGAGTAGTTATGTCTCCAAAATTAATCGTGGCATTTTTTTCTACCTGCAATTAAATTACTTGCATGTACGGATTCTATGATTTAAATGTTGAAATATCTGCTTGGATATTTCAATATCTAAATAACAATGAAGGTGAACTTCATTAAGTTGCAATAGTGCACCCAAACTAAAGTACACAAAGGCCTCCTTAAAGGCCTCTACAGTTTGGCTCAAGCCATGAAGTTTTGTTCCCAATCCAAATTTGCCCAAAGTTTGAAAGTTTCCCTTCCGACATTTCAGTTTTGGCTAATCCCCAATTACAACATTATGTCTGAACTGAAAAACATTCTGTATTTTTATGCTTAGGGTTATACAGAATTGCTTGATTTGATCCTTTCATTTAATTTGAGACATCTAAAAGAAATACAGCAGATTGAAGAAAAATAGAAACCCATTCCAGGATTATCTTTTATAGTGATTAATAATTGAATCTAGTTAGAGGTAAGATGTTAACAAATTTGAAAATATATATTAATATATTTATTCTAGAATTGTTGATCATATATTGATAGTTCTGCAATAGTACCTTGGTGTTTATATTATACTCATTTCAAAGCAAGTAAATGTGATAGAACAGACCAAATTGAAACTGTGTTTCCAATATAAATCCTGTTCTGCCCCTCCCAATCTAAATAAATTGAGCATTTAGTTCTGGTTTGAGGTGGTAAGTTCTAGAAAATAATAATTTAATTGGATGGTGAGTTTATTAATCCCTCTAAAAGGAAATTCATTAGTTACCTGTTTTGACATTTTGGTCTCTGAAGCCGATAACCTTAGTGCCTCTGGTAGACTGTAAAGGGAAAATAAGTTACTGATAGTGGAATATTGTGTCAGCAGTGTGATAAGATTCCTCACTGGTAGGAAGAATGCCCTCTAAGCACCTTTTTCCTAGTCTCATATGCCACTATGGCTTATTGATGACTCGTAAATTAATGAAGAAATTTAGTGGGTGAGGTTCAAGTCCTTTGCTGAAGCTGTTACCTTGCATCATGAAGATTTTTTGAGTTCTTGTGCCACAGCTCTGGGGAGACATACCTGCAAAGCCTCATTCAGAAGATTTATTATGAATGGTAAATAGCACATTTATTCCAGACTGTTTTATCTGCAAAGAAACTAAACAAATTCCTTACGAGAGAAGGACTATCTACAACAACCAGTCAGACAGTCAGGAGTTTGAACAGATAGAGTCCATGGAAGCTGGATATTATCTGAAAGGGACAAATGCTAGATATTATTTTCTTGAATTTCGGCCAATAAGGCATCCATAGGTTTTGGATGTGTTTAGAAGAACTTCATATTACATTCTGCGTGTAGATCTTGTTTCTCCTAGCTAATGGCCAGTGGAAAGTGTCAGGTGTTTGTTCAGGGACATAAGTATCTATGAAAAAGGCTGAGAACAGTTAAGTGTTATTTTTGTTGGTATTCATATTTGTTGTAATGCTACTTAAAAACAATTTTTGGAAAAACAATTCCATTAAATATTTACTACAACACAATCTCTGTTGACCAAGCTTCTGTAAGGCAGTTTTTGAATACATGTATACCCATGACTGATTTTTGTCTTCTTCCAACCACAGGGTAGAGTAGAGACTGCCTTGATGCTGACTGATTTAATTGAAGCAATACATAGTTGTGAGGTTTCTGTTCTGACACAAGTAGCCCTGTCTCATGCCATTATTACCATGGGTCATGGTGTTATGTCAGTGTTTGCTTACAGACCCTGGTGACTGACAGTTTATTTTTCAGAGTCTTAGCTCTTATACCACAACCTAGCACAGGGTATAGGAATGCTATTGCAAATCATATGTTGTCATCTGCCTTATTAAATGTATGTATGATGCCCTTCAAAGTTAGTTAGGAGATCTTTTCTTCATGTTAATAAATCTTAGCAAAGTGTATCTGAACTTCATTTAAAGTATTTGATTGAGCTTGAGGCAGAGGTGAGGGCAAGCTCTCTGAGACTCAATTGAAATAAAAATGTGTTTGTTTTTTCAGAAAGACAACCAGGGCAATCTGGCAGAAAATTACATGGCAACTCTGTGTAGTCAGCTAGTATTTGTTAGAAGACTCCTCAGTTTGACAGTTGAGTTAGATTTTTCAAATATTTTATCTTTTTAAACTATAGTACCAATCAAGCCAGGTTTTAAAAAAAATTGTATTATTGTTTCCTGACACAAAGGTAGCTTTCCCTTCAAAAAGAAACTTTGAATCTGTAGTCTATATATTTGTCATTTCTGGACTGAACTGTTGAAATGTAGTCTTTTTATGCCAATAGCTTATACTCAATATGGAAGATTTTAGTGTGGAATGTGTCAATTTGATTCTTAAACAGATTATTTTGCCATGAGCATTTGATGTCTATGTCCAAAGATCGTCCTCTGCTTTGGAATTTAAACAGACATATTCTTATGTACATGAAGGTCTGCTTGGCACATGGCTGAGAGGCACCAGGCACTTGATTAGAGCCCTCTCCTTTTCAAGATACTCCAGCCTCAGTCTTTAGGCTGCTCTAATTTTTCATCCAGCTGTGGTCCCTTAATGACCATCTAGTAGCTGTGAATTAGCATAGTATTGTACAGGAGAGGTATCCCTCTGTCTCACCCCCACACTGAAGTATTGGGGAATAATAACTGAGAGGCAGTGGCTACAAGGTATGTCACCTGAACATTCCCCTGTGCTAGGAAGAATTTCTGAATTCAGGTAATGTAGGGGGCAAAGAATGTTATCTGAACATGTTCATTGTGAAATGTGAGGGCCCACATGATGGTACATACCTAAAAGACCTTTGCAATCTATGTATATGAGCTTAAAGATTCAGTCCCTTTGAATTCTGAAGCAAAATGGTAGCTTGGTCTGTGCTGCTCCTCTGGTTATTTGATTATTTCATATAGGTTTGTTCATCTTCCTCTTCTAAGTGGTCGGAGACTGCAAAACCAAGGGGCTGCACTAGCACACATGTGGATGGCCACCACCTCATGTCGCTTGCTGCACCATGGGCACCCTTGGCACCATGGACTGTGCCATCTCACCACCTGGGGCAGGATCAGGGACCAAAACACAAGGGTGTTGAGGGAGCTGGCGGGGGTGATTGCTTAGCCCTTGGCTCAGTTATACGAGCGGTCTTGGAGCTCTGGACAAGTGCCAGAGGACTGGAAGGTAGCCAATGTGGTTCCCATCTTTAAGAAGGGGAGGAAGGAGGACCCAGAGAACTACAGGCCTGTCAGTCTCACCTCGGTTCTGGGAAAGATCTTTGAGAAA
>JAGPOW010003685.1:13255502-13270077 GCA_030014935.1 Caiman crocodilus
TCACAAGTTACTGGAGAGCAGGTTTAGGTTGGACATTAGGAGGCACTACTTCACAGTTAGGGTGGCTAGGATGTGGAACCGGCTTCCTAGGGAAGTTTTCTTGCTCCTACCGTGGGCATCTTTAAGAGTAGATTAGATGGGTACTTGGGTGGGGTCCTGTGACCCTGGCACTCATTCCTGCCATTGGCAGGGGGTCAGACTAGATGGCCTGCTCTAGGCCCCTTCTGTCCCTAGATACTATGATACTATGAAAATAGACCCCCAAGGGAGGTGGTACTCTCCCCTACCTTGGGGGCCTACAAGAGGCTGTATAGATATTTGGCTGCAGTGTTCTGACCTCAGCACTCATTCCTGCCTGAGGCAGGGGGTCTAACCTGATGACCTGTTTAGGCCCCTTCTGACCCTAAGCACTATAAAACATGAAAAGCTAAAGGGAGAGAGGAGAAGCCTAGAGACCCCAGCTGCAGAAATTGGGGAAGCAGATGCTGGGTAAGGGCCTGGGGTACATTAAACCCTGTTAGGCCACATGCAGACTCTGGGTCACCAGTGGGACAGTTCTGACTAATATATAATTCTGGGAAAGGGGAATCAAGAACTTTTGATTCAGGGTGGGGAGTGAGGTGAAAGATAATTACAAAAATTCCTCAAGAAAACTCACACACCAAAACTCAGAAGTGTTCAGGTTAAATGGTAGACAGGGTCAGAAACTTTTCAGCTGAATCTTTTCCATCTGAGAATGGAAATGCCGAGTATTGTGCAATGTGTTTGTTTTTACAAATCATTTGAAAAAAGTCTAAGGAGCTTCATGCCAGCTCATCTGCTCCCTGACCATCTCAATAGTATTCAGGGGTTACTCCGGTACTCCCTGGTAGCCTGGCACAGCAACCTCCCCAACAGAATTTCAAACCAGGGTTCCCCAGATCCTTTGCAGCTCAGCTACTGCAGTAGAAGTGCTCTTCCCACAGTGTTTATGCTGTGTATCTGAAGCTTATAAGAATTTACAAACTTCTAGGTAGGCTTTTCTAAAAGCAAGGGTTTCTCAGGATTCAGTGCTACTTAGTAAGCAATATTCCCAGAGTGGGAAGATTTTAGTGTTTCAAAAATGAAATATTGTGGAATTTTACTTCTGTAGGAATTTCTAAGATTTTAATCCCAATCCAGGAAGAACTCATTTTCTAAAACACTGTTATTATTATTATTATTATTATTATTATTATTATTATTTTTAACAGAAGTGAAATGCATTTATTTGGTTAGGTCTGTTTTTTTCTAACATTTATTAATAATTATTACTTTAAAAATGAATGATTTTAGTTATAAGTAAAGTATTATTTATAACAGCACATAACAGAATAACTTTTTTTCTCAAGACGTATTTTAATTTGTCACATAATATTTGCTTCTATTGTTAGGATGGAGGTATAATGTGTAAACTTCATTGTGAATAATATATGTTATAAATGTATGTGTGGGTGTGTGCACATACACACAATTTCTTCAAAAAAAATAAATCTTTTTTAATATTTTTCCTTCCCTCCATTGTGTATATGGGTATGAACTGAACGATTTATTGATGCAGCCTATTGCAAGACTTCGTTCTGATCTAAACTTCCACTGCCATCTTAAGAAGTCTAAGGCTGACTGATTGCAGATATGATTCTCTGATGAGACCACTCTCACTAATCATTCCCATTGGAGCTGCTAACAGAGGTGGCCTTCTCAAAATGCTCAGTCTTACTGTTTATGTACAACCTCTCCAAAATGAAAGACTTGCTGCAAAACAGAATTCCTATGATAGGTGACAGGTGTTTAAAGAAAAATGGACTCAAGTGTAATAACAGGAGAAAGGACTTTTTAACTAGTAGAAGAGACTTGAACCCCTTTCTCAGTAAAACATTTCCTAAACCAAATATAGTTTATTCATGCTGAATATATTCCCTCTGGAGAAAAGGATTGTTTTTATATAGACAAGAAGCTGGCCTTTACACAAAAGATTATTGCATCATAATTTCTGTTCTTTAAGCAATGATCGTCTAAGTAAAATGTGTAAACAGTCTTAGCAGCGGGGACCAGAACCCAGAGGTTCCCTTTCCCAAGCAAGTCACTTCTGAGGATACACACCTATTGGAGTGGTGTTAGTGATGATCATCATGTGGGCCATCTATAGACATTCAGTTTCTCCTGGGAGAGTCACTGCTCTCCTTGGAAAAATCACAGGTGTACAGATGTCCAGGGTTTTTTTTCCCCAAACTAAAAATGCCAGCTTTGGAAGAAAAATAATTTGGGAATAATTGCTAAATCACTCCCAGTTTCTGTACATGCCCTGGCTTCTCTCAGAAGAGAACACAGTCCTTCAGTATCCTTCCTACCCCAGCGAGACGGTGTGTTTCTTTCTGGACTCTTATAGAACATGCCCACTTCACAATCCTCACATTGTGCTGCAGGGAAAGACAGGCTGACCGGAGACAGTCTGGGCCAGTTAATCAGGGCTGCCCTATGAACTGCTGTCATCTTTTGCTAGGCAGACCAAGAGAGCATATGGAGCAGGGTGAGATGTGTGTACAGCTTCCTCTCCCCAACACCCTGTCTGCACACTGAAAACCTTCCATTCTTCAGGGCCCCAGCATTCAAATGTCTGTACATATATGCCAGGGAAAGTTTATCTATCAGGAGAACAGACCTGGGAGAATTCTCCCAGATAATATGAATGTGTGTACATAGCCCATGATTCCTGCGTGCAGTAAACCTGTCTAGCTCTATTAAGTTACCAGTCATAGAAGGCTAAGTGAGATGTTCCATGAGTACCCAGCTTACTATATGTTTGCAGCTTGGATTTAAAGTGTTTAAAATCGAAGACAGTCAGCTAGATTATGTGCTAAGAAAGGATTAACTTCATTAGCATCTTCTCAAAAATATCAGGTATACTATCATCCTCATGTGGATGAGTGTTATTATATACAAGCATGTGCACACACCTATACGCACAAAGAAAATTTTGATAACTAAAAGGGATATACAGTACGGTACGGTACAATATAATCCTTCCTATACGGGCCAAATAGAGTCAAGCAAGTGTCAAGAAAGGCATCAGTAGAATTCCACCATGCAAACCCTTTATTTGAACCCTGCATCCTGACCTCGTATGCTTAGTACTGAGAAATAATGCTGTCTGAGGAATAGATTGCACTCTCTCACTGATGTTGCTGTTTCTGCCCTTTCCTATCTGAAGTGCTTTCTCTGGCTTTCCTACACAGTCTTCTCTCCATTCCCTGGTGATGATTACTTCTTTCACAACCCATTGCTCTGTCTATGAATGGTGCTATAAAAGTAAAACAATCAAACAGCAGCAAGAGAAGGAAACAAAGAAATAACCCTCACCATATTTCCTAATTTGAAGCTTTCTAAGTTCTGAGACTAAGATCTCTTTGTATCTTATAAGGAAATCATGAAAGCCCTATACCTTGTGACACTTAAATAGATCAGCAAAAGACTGGAGCATCTTTACTGTAAGAACCTTGCCTGAAACTCCAGATGGATAAAATAATCAAATTGGTCTTTTTTAAACTATTGCATGATAGCTGACTATACCAAATAAATAAGTAATTAAAAAAAATAACCAGCAATAAATCAGTTAATAAGTTTGACATGTAGGTGATCCAGTAATCAAATATCTTGAATGCATGGATTTATGGGGACTAGAAAATGTAAAACCTTTATATGTGGATTCAGAAGTTGTCTTTATTTGGTTGTTTGCTTGCTTCCCACTTTTCAAACGTGTCCTAGGCAGTAGTGACAAAATGTTATTAAAATATGCAAAGTTTTGTAATTCATCTGAAACTTGTTGACAGTCGCTGCCTAATTGCTTGCGAACAGGTGTCCACATTAAAAAAGATTACATCATGCTTTTACTAATTTGAACACCTGAGGCTTAGGACTGGAAGCTTGGAGACTGTGCAGAGTAAACCATCCTAACATCTCTACCCTGCTTTATATCTATATGAAGTTATCAACAATAATGCTTGACTGCCATATCATGAAGTTTAAACTTTCAGAGTTCTGCAAATAGAGACCTACAGTTTTCATGAATACTAAATATATATCCTTCACAAGCACTGTGTTTACTTTAAAAATGCTTAGAAACTTCCTATATATAGCAAAGAAGTGCAAGTGTGATAAAATGTATGGCGTGTGCACATGCATACATGTGTGTGTGTGTGCGTGTGTATTTATAATGATATTCCTCATACTTTCAGTACTCAGATGTCTTCAAAACTGATGGAGAATTAGAATTTTAATGATAAATAAAGGTTTTATATTTATAGTTGTACATTATTCAGTAAGCTTATCCTCTTAATTAAAAAAAAAAAACAACCCTTGAATTTTTTTGCAGATAAAAAACTGTGGTGGGCAGACCAAAACTTAGCTCAGCTGGGTACCTGCAGCAAAAAAGATGGAAGAAATCCAACTGTTCTGCGAAATAAGACTTCTGGGGTTGTACATATGAAAGTGTATGATAAAGCAGCACAGCAAGGTAAATTGTATTTTTAGATATTATTAGAGCATGTAATTATTCTTCCTTCAATATTAATACTGAAGTGTCTATAGAGATAATATAATATTTATCTCTATAGAGATAAATAATAATTTATTTATATTTATTTATAAGGTCTCAGTGTTTACCTAACACAAGGTTAAAAATAAAACCTTGATTCCAGAGTATATATGTGTAATGTATTATAGTTTATACTATTTACATTCAGAAGTTTTTAATTTGATGCAGAATATGACAGGAAATTCCTATGAGCTGTTGAAGTCAGTCAAAACTCAGAAATAAATGTAAATAAGGTTTTTTTGTCTTTTTATTTACCAGTTTCATTTACCTCTGTACCTGCTGGAAATTTAACTAAATGACATGATATCAGAGTAACAGACATTAATAATCTCATTTATCTTGCTATTTTTAGGCAATTTAATTATTTTGAATCACGTTACTGTGGTGTACATCAGATGCAAGTGCGAAGAAAAATCAAAAGCTTTTTTTCTTAACTGGGCAAATGAAGTATTAGCATGTTTCTCAATAAAAGAAAAAAAGTAATATTGTTGAGTATATCGTCAACCACAAATTTGTAAAGTAGAAATACAGGACATCATATTTTTCTTACTGCATATCTTAATTAGAAGCCTGCAGGGCACTTTGCACATAGTTTCAATTCCCCTTTAAAAAATATTTTTTCTCTTGCTTTTTAAATAAACTGTATTTTTTTTTCTGCATTGGATATCCTATATGATATCCCCTGCTGCCACTCCAGCATCCCTTTGCCTTCATTCTGGTGCCCTCCTCCTCCCCCCACCTCCCCTGGAACCTGCACCCTATCACGAAGCCCTAGTTACATTACTGCTCAGGAGACCTTAAGAAAAGGACCAGAAAGTATTCGCCATGCTGTTTTACCATCCTTAAGTATATCTAGTTCAGTCTTAGTATGATTCAGGTTCTCTGCCCCCACCACTTTATTTGGAAGACTATTCCAAATCTTCACTCCCCTGATTGTTAAAACTTATCTTCTAATTTTCAATTTGCATTAGAAATTTGTTAAAAGATTTATAAGAAGCTTTCTGTATTCTCTGCATTCCATAATGCAACAGGATTAAATAGAAAAGCTGTGAATTTGCATCTTTTCTTTCTTAGTGTATTGCTTATATATAAATTAAAGTAAAAATTGATTGCGGTATCATACTTGGTTCAAGCTCAGGTAATATAGTGTACAATTAAGGATTGTTTAAAGTCCTACTTGAAAATGGAGATAATTAGAGATTAAAATGATTGAAACTTTCCTCAGGGGGATCACTCCTGACTCTTTATTTAGTCATTTCTATATATCAAGTAGATAGACTCCTCAAGGCAACCACTATTAAGAAAGCATAATGTAAGCCATTTTGGTCCATGATACCCATGATCTCCTTGCTGATGACACTGAAAATGGTCTCCACAGTCCAGGTATCTTTTGCACCAACTTTCTCAGTATTGCACAATCTCTGGGTGATTAAACAACTGGAATTATCCTTGCTGTTAACATACTGAGTACATTTATACCAAAGAGTCAATACCATGAGAAATATAGACCACTGTTTCAGTATCAAGACACTGGAGAGAGCTGATCTGTCTGTGAATTGACTTTAGGCAGAAAGGTATGAGCTAAGACAGAGGCACAATGTGTCTTTGTGTCAGTCCAGACCCTGAAAAGCATGACTTGTGTTATGTTGACCATGGAGTGATGTTTCTTCCTATCACATTCTGATAATGGTTTGGGGGTATTGACCAATGTCATGGAGTCTCCATTTTTTATAATAAATGAGTCTGGGAACTCCAATTAAAGTGAGAGCTATCTAAATACAGGATATCACCCGAGAGGTATTCTAATGTGTCCTTCTGAGGATGAAACTACTGCTGTACCACTTTACAAATATGACCATAGTACTCACAAGTAATGTTCTGCTTGGGATTTGGGAATGCTCAAAGACTCAGACTGACTATACCCCCTTTTGATGAAGAGTATATATTTTCATAAAATCAGCAAAAATGTTCTATTCTCATTGCTTTCTGGAAAGAGGTCATCAATTAATATTAGCAGTGTTGTTTCAGTCCCATATTCAGCTTTAAACAAGTCTGAGATTAATAACATTGTATCTAGCTAGGATACATTTAATGTGCTTTTCCAACAACTTCTCTATAACCATCCTACTGGGGACCATTAGTCATTCACAGAAATATCTAGTAATGATTCCTTGAACAGAGGTGTTTCATGGAAAAACCTACAACTCCTATTTAGGGAGATACTTGTAGTTTCAGCTGGTAATTGACAAATGTCATTCTGTTGGTATGAACCTGACAGGACAGAAGAGAACAAGAAAGAGAGACTATGTGTCTGCTTTATTGTGATAGTGGAAAGCAGCACAAAAAAACCCAACTTGAAACTCCCCACACCAGGAAACACTTTAATCATATTATTTTGATGATCCTGATTTGATGGGAAATGGTACAGATGCCTAACTCAAAAAGTGTTATGCTGTAATTGCTTGGACTAACCCTTAGACATGTGCAGTTAGTGCTCTAGACATCTCTGCAGTTCATATGTTGGAAGTCATATGTAAATCAAAAAAAGGTTGAAAGATGTTGGAGAGCATATTTAGAGGGAGATTTAGTGTGCTGTTTTGTCTAAGCAAAAAATCATTATAAATTTGTATCAAACAACCAGTAGACAGTTGAGAATTTGAAGCCATAACATTCCCTGAAAGGCATCCAAAACCTCACCAGTTTATTCCAGCTCTTCAGCTGGATCATCATAATGTATCTATTGTCTCAAATGTAGAATCTGTTCAAAGATTTAGGAAACAGTTGTAAGTTCAAAATAAAAGTGGCATGTAAGAAGTGGCGGTCTGATTGCACAATCAAATCCCACCATCTTAATGTGAGTTTAGGAGCCAAAATAATTCGTTCTAGGTTTTTGTTGTGTTTTGTTTTGGGTCATTGTGCTATCTTATATTTTTGCAGCACATTTGATGCATATCTGCTCATAGTACTTTTCATTTCTGAGGGGAATTTATTGAAGTTTGTGTCAATTTCTAACATGCTGTGAATATTATTGCAAGTCCAAATGTAGTTAAGAGTGGTTTAAGCATTAGATATTTAATGAACTTGCTGTGCAAGTTAATAAGTTATTTAAGTTTAGACATTCATTTTTAATTAGTAAACTGTGCCTGGACTCTTCTTGGGGTATTTCTGAGGGACTTCTATCTATGATTACCAGATTAATGTTTGCTATTGACACAGTATAGAAATAATGAAAATTCATGTCTTGGGTAAAGAGGTAACTCACAAAGTTATGAACTTGACACAGTATTTGGAAAGTCAGGCATGTTGTTACCAAGAAAAATAAGTCAGTAAATTAATACATACTTAATAAACATATTTTTAACATTAAATTTAGTTTTAACAATGACTTCCATGTAGCAACATGGCCCAGAGCATTCAACAATGTGAACTTGACGTAGTAATATTTTCAAAATTACTATGTTTTCTTAATTTAAAGTAGACATCCTTCCCTGCTCCTTTTTCTGATTACGCCAAAAGAGTGTCAGGACTAGTTTATTTTAAAGGAACTTTAATGGATTGTAAAAACACAATATGAAATTAATCTGAAGATTTTTGTAATTTCAACATGTGCATATCTGTATTCTCAGATAATTCAGATTATCATAATATTATGATTTGATAAAATTGTATATAAACCCTAGTATAATGTAATAGAACAGCCTAATTTTCAACAGTATGCAGTAAGCAGTATCCAAGAATTGCTTTTCTTCTCTCTTTTTTTTCTGTTCCCCTTCCCCCATTTCCGGTCTTCCTGTAGGTATCAATTCCTGTCAAACAAACAATGGTGGATGTTCCCAACTTTGCTTACCAACATCAGAAACTACTAGAACATGCATGTGTACCGTGGGCTACAATCTTCAGAAAAATCGTATGTCATGTCAAGGTATAAAGCTTTAAAATTCTAATTTTGCTAAGCCAAATGCTATGGAAACAATGACACAGACAGGAAAATAATATTCTTATTATTTTTTTTAAACTTAAGTGAGTAGCGTTACTAATAAAACTATGGCTAGATTAAAGTGGGAACACAGAACTTAAAGGTTGAATTGCAACTTTGATTTTCATTTACATATTTCATTCCCTTGTTCCTTCTTTTTCAAACAGATTTATTTTGGCTATAAATAAATAAATAACAAAATAAATGCTAGGAAACATGTATATCTCTTTTTTTTTCCAAACAAAGATGCACTGAAAAAGTATGAAGGGCTCATAACAGCTCTTTTTTTGCTTTTCATGTCTCTTGGATTGCTCTATATATTTGGTTGGGTTTTTTTAACAAAACAAGAGGAATATAAATCTTTTTTCATACTCATATTGTCACAGGATATGAAAAACTAATATTTTGGAAACTTACGAGAGGCAAATTTTAAAAGAAATGGGTATGCATAAAGGTTACAATTATTATTTTAACCCTAAACTCCAGAAAAGGCTCTACCTCCAGAACTTGTTGCAGTTTAGGGATTCTGCCCCATCACCTCCTCTCCCCCCAGTTTCTTGAAACGATTTCAAATTAAATACTTCGGAAGCTCTCCCAACATTTGGATCTTTGGGGCATTTGCACACATGTTTGTGCCGCAGCGCCAGGCACTTTTAGAAGTGCTGCAGTGCATACTAGTTGTGTAAGTGGTAAAATGCATGTCTGCCTTGAGAACATGGCAGAGGTGTGCTTTTGAACTAAAACACATTGGAGCTTTAGTTACTGGCATTTTGAAGCACAGAGATGCTGAATACAAGAGACACAGAGGCTGCTTGCAGCTGACTTGGTTAACTGAGTCTGCTGTGACGTGCTAATTAGCATGTGTCAGCCTAGACATCCGACACATGTATAGGTGCCCAGAAATTGTAATTACATAATCAATATACAGTTTTTCTGTATGATCCCTGGCTCATTCAATGAATAGGATAAACACAGAAGGATGCGGTAGTGAGGCTGAATGAACAAGGTTAAATCTGATGTTTTGTAATCCCCCAGTGCTTTAAAATTAACCATAATTAAGCGAAAGATGACACTCTAAAACATTATTTTCTTAACCTTGATTTTGCATGCATACCATAATATGCATATAATAGATCATATTATACACGCACAGGAATATATTATAACTATCAAATTAAAATATTTAAAGTAGATAAGGTTTAAAAAGAAAAACATCTCATTTGGCATACAGCAAAGGATAAAGAGGGCACTATGTTTGCAAGGTTGGGGGTGATATCCTGGGTAGCAGTGACTCCAGATATGACTCTGATATCATAATGGATTACTGAGTGAACATGATTTTACAATGTAAAGCTGTTAATAGAAGAGGGAATAATGTCATCCTTGGATGCATAAACATGGGAATCTTAAATAGGTGTAGAGATGTATCCATTTGGCACTGGTATGAGTGATACTGTGTATAGTTCCAGTATCCACAATTCAGGGAGGATGTTAAAATTTGAAGACAGTTCAGGGAAAAGCCCTGAGAATGACTGACTAAAATATGCCTTTCAAGGAAGCATCCATGAGGCTCAATCTGTTCAATTTAATGCAAAAAAGCTGGTTAAGATATGATTTTATTATACTCAATGAGCATCTTCATTGTGAACAGAACTTTAATATTAGTGGGGAGGAGGGGTCTTTAGTCCATTTGAGGAAGACATCCGTGGAAACAAAATGCATTCACAGTAGAAATAAGTCACCCAAACAGTGAGGACAACTAAACAGCAGGACAACTTACTAAGGATGGCTGATGGATTTACCATGACTAGAAATGTTTTAACTAAGAGGGGATTATTTTTCAGCCAGGACTTAGTTTCAAGAAAGAATACAGAAAGTCTATAAAGTGACATGAGGTGATTAGATTGTTCTTTGGTGTCTTATAATTTGTATGTTTGCTTATGTAGAAAGCAAGAAAACAATGCAGTGATGCTTAACGAGGAACAGATAAATTTCTAAAGAAATCTAGATGTATGAGTTTTAAGTATTTATTTAACTATCTATATTGTGCACAGCATTGCATGTTAATCTATAATGACTGAATTTTGTTTTAATTATTTATTTTCCCTCAGGTATTGAATCATTTCTTATGTATTCTGTTCATGAAGGAATTAGAGGAATTCCTCTTGATCCAAATGACAAAACAGATGCCTTAATGCCTATATCTGGAACTTCATTTGCTGTGGGTGTAGATTTCCATGCAGGTAAATAAATGTCATGTACCTGTATCTAACATAAAAAATGAAAATCCTAATTTTCTTCAAAACTTCTATGTTTGAAGGCTGTGGGAACTTTGCTTTCTGTAAGTCACACCTTGTAAAAAGACGGATTAATGCTCATTAAAATATTAGAGGTTTTTTTCAAATTTTAATTCTGTGATTTTTTTTTCCAGAAGAAACTGAAACATTATAGCCCGCTTTTAATTTTATGTTTGTAACATTATGACTAATAATGAAACACAATAAATGTGTTGTGTGGAAGAAGAGAAATTTAAAACGTAAAAACTTAGGGAATAAAAATAAGAAAGAAAAAAAATATCAAATCTGCCATGAACATCATGCTGGATGTAGAAGTCAATCAATATATGCTATACCCTGGTTTGTATGCAATCTGATATTCTATGTTTGCAAAATTGGTCACATACACAGAAAACATTTGTGGTAACTTCTCTTCCTAACTTTGTTCCTTTTAAACTAAGCCAGAGGTTGTGTTTTCTTTGTATATCGGGCAGTCCTTAGCATGCTTAGAGCTAGTATAGTTGGTGTCCTTGGAGGATGTTGCTGGTTCTGGTTTGAGGGATTTGGTGTAGGGTTGGGGTGCTTGATTAATATGCATGGGTTGAAAGTCTAGGAACACGCAATGACTCAAATCAGTTTTATTTACTAATTGAATCATGATGTAAAAATGGAAGGCCTGATTTACACACACTTAGATGGATAATTGCACATGTGATTTTCTTTTCTGTTCGCTCATTTTATTTAGTGGCATAAAATTGCTTCAGTGGTAACAATAACAAATATTTAGAATATTAAGGAATGGTTTGAAAAGAATGAAGTCTAGGGTCATAGGAATTATTTTGCATCTTGATCCTCACGCAGGTTAGGACCTGGTTTTCATTAGAAAGAATTCTCTTTTCTAACTTTTTAATAGTGTAAAATTAATAGATGATATTCTGAAAGGAAAAGTGAAGATACCAATTTTGGGCTTCTTGGGAGGGTGAGATTTGAAGAAAGAACAAAATGAGGATGATGTCTATAAACATGCATAATAATCAGGTACTGCACAGGAGACACATATATAGCTGACAGTGACAAATGTATTGTAAAATGTTAATGTTAATCTTCTGCACAGGTGAAATCACAGGGGGACACTGCATCATGAAAAGTTAAAATGTAACTTTGTGCTGCCTGGTAGTTAAAAAAGCAATTGCTTTTTTTTTCTCATGTTGGCACCTTTTTGGATTATCTGAATTGGCTCCTAAAATCAGTGGTCATCAAATATACTTTTTGTTTTGTGTTTGTTTCAGAAGGTAAATGTAGTTATTTTCAGGTTATTGTCTTGCTTTTCTTATTTTTTATTTATTTTTATTTGCATTTGCTCTAAAGAGAAAGGAGGAAACAAGTCATGGAAATTACAATTTGTTACATTTTGACTATTAATTCTTGTTTCCTGATGGATCACTGTCTTATTACTAAGCATCAAACCCATATGCCTCTGAGAGCACCTGTATGTATAGTCCTGTGTATGACCATAAACTGCATCTGACTTGAGGGCCTGGTGCCAACGTGGAGGGGCTACTTGTGGCAGAGTAGCTCTTATAGAAAAATACCACAATGTTGCAATTTCGAAAGTAAGATAAGTATAGGGCACCTCAAAACTGTATCCTACACTGCTTTATGGATACTCCTTGACTGGAGAAAAATTAAGGGACTGCACCTGGACAGAAACACACCATCGCTGAGGCATTAGGCAGTCAGCCAACGTTCGTATCTCTTGCTCTCTGGCAGAAGTTAAAGCCATCAAGACACTGAACGACTGGACTCGTTCTGGCCTTTGGATTCTGTCTCAGTGGTCTGAAGGTAGGGAAGGAGGGTAGGTATTGGGCACCCTTCCATACTCATGCCTAGGCATATTCATCAAAAGTCTTGGTGTGATGGTCGCAGGACACAATACAAGTGGATTCGTTAGGCACCTAGCTAGCCCTTTTACAAATACACTATGATCTAGAGGATCAATGGTTGCCTACATTACAAGGAAATGTATGTTGGATATTAGAGAGGACTTTCTAACTATGAAAGTAAAAGGTACTTAAGACAGGACACAATACCAGTCTTCAAATAGAAGCAGCTAGAAAGAAGCAGCTTTTTTTTATCTTTTGCTGCGAAGAAGGAGGACGTGGTTCATTGGTTTAAAGTTGCAGGAAAACAGACTCAGATTGGATATTGCATATTAATTACTTCTTTAATCAACTAGAATAGACTGTCTAGGGAAGTGAAGGACTCTCCACTGCTAAAGGTGTTCAGGAAAAAATTGGACAGTCACAGCTCAGAGATGATCTAAGCATAGCTATGCTTACCTTGTCATCTGAATGTCTCCTGTGCCACCTCTGCACCCCACTCCACCCCCTGCTTTACATGTGGCACTTCTTTAAGCCCTCCTCAGAGGCATTGGGTATTGGCAGAAGTCAGCTGTGGATTTTGACTGGGATGTGCCAATGCTCCTGCTGTGACTTAAACCTGGAGATTCCTGGCTAGAGTATTGTCCCTCCATTTAGGGACAGACTGATTGCTGTATTTGGGATCTAGAAGGAATTTTACTCCATAGTAAGATTGGTATGGATTGTGGCCTTTTTTGCCTTCCTTCCTAGTGGGATATGTGGCTTTATTCTTGGGATCTCTTGAGTGTATATTAACAACCTCTTATAGAAGCAGGGTGGTATCTGCCATGGTCCTCCTAGTCTACTGGTCCTCCTGGTTTATTGGTAGCCAGGTGTTATGTCTCATGTTGTGTTTAGCTTGATTGTAGTTTTATTAAGAGGTTAGATTATGAATTTGTATAGGATGGTTTGGATAGGGATGACTCTCTTCCCCTCAGGCAAGGTGTTGGGCTAGAGAACCTATGGAGGTAACTTGCAGCTCTACTTCTCTATGTTTCTGTAATTGATCCCTTATTTGGATTGTTTTAGATGTTCCAAACCAATGCCCTAAGCATGAGGCTTGATTAGATGACCTTCTGAGATCCCTGATATACATATATGCCCTATATATGCACATACCTTCCCACGTTGGGTATATGTATATTAACTATACCTGGGTATGCACCTTTTCCACCTTGACCCCTTCCTCCCCCATACTGGGTATTTGTATATTATCTATATCTGGGGGCAGAGAGGATAAGTTTGTCTCTAATGACCACTTGTTTCTACATCGTTAATAAAAAAACAAAACAAAACAGGCCAATATTTATTAATTGAGGAAGTATATTTGATTCCAGTACATAGGCTGAGGGTCTAGGAAGATGAAATGACTTAAATTAATTTTAAACACTGATTGAATCACAATGTATCATAGTATCTAGGGTCAGAAGGGGCCTAGAGCAGGCCATCTAGTCTGACCCCCCGCCAATGGCAGGAATGAGTGCCAGGGTCACAGGACCCCACCCAAGTACCTATCTAATCTAATCTTAAAGATGCCCAAGGTAGGAGCAAGAACAACTTCCCTAGGAAGCCGGTTCCACAACCTAGCCACCCTAACTGTGAAGTATTGTTTCCTAATGTCCAACCTAAACCTGCTTTCCAGTAACTTGTGACCATTGGTCCTAGTTAACCCTGGTGGTGTCTGAGAAAAAAAAGCCTGCCCTATTTCCTGCTGATCTCCTCTCAGCAGTTTATAGGCTGCCACCAGGTCCCCCCTCAGCCTCCGTTTACTGAGGCTGAACAGGTTCAGGTC
>JAGPOW010003685.1:13270177-13288393 GCA_030014935.1 Caiman crocodilus
GCTGGGGGTTGCTTCTCCCCAGATGCATCACCCTGCACTTGTCCACATTGAATCCCATCCTGTTCTTTTCCGCCCACTCATGCAGCCGGCCCAGATCCCACTGCAGACTCTCCCTCTCCTCTGGCGTCCCCACCTCAGCCCACAGTTTGGTGTCATCAGCAACTTGGACATGTTGCTTACCACCCCTTCATCCAAGTCAGCAACGAAGATGTTGAACAGCACGGGCCCAAGGACCGAGCCCTGGGGGACCCCGCTGCTCACATATTTCCAGGTCGAGTACAACCCATCCACCACCACTCTCTGGGAGTGCCCCGTCATCCAGTTTCTGACCCACTCAACTGTGTTGGGGTCAATGCCACAGCTCCCCATCTTTTTAATGATGATGGGGTGGGAGACCATGTCAAAAGCCTTCCTGAAGTCTAAAAAGACTACGTCAACAGGGGCACCTGGTCATAGAAGGCGACCTGGTCATAGAAGGCGACCAGGCTGACAGGACCTGCCCTTAACAAACACGTGCTGGTTTCCCTTCAGCATAAAGTCCCCTGCCGGTCCCTCACAGATATGGGACTTGAGAATTTTCTCAAATATCTTTCCCAGAACCAATGTGAGACTGACAGGCCTATAGTTCTCCAGGTCCTCCTTCCTCCCCTTCTTAAAGATAGGGACCACATTGGCCACTTTCCAGTCCTCTGGCACTTGTCCAGAGATCCAAGAGAGCTCGTATAACTGAGCCAAGGGCTAAGCAATCACCCCCGCCAGCTCCCTCAAAACCCTTGGGTGTAGGTCATCTGGGCCTGCTGACTTAAAGACATCTAGCCCTTCCAGAAGCCCTTCCACCAGGTCAACCCTCACCCCCGGCCTAGCAGTGATTCCCAAGGGGGAACACAGACTTCCAACGGGAGGGAAGTCCCGGTCCCCCCTCAGGAAGACTGAGGCAAAGAAGCCATTGAGGATCTCTGCCTTTCCATCAGCTGTGAGCACCAGGTTGCCCGCTGAGTTCTTCAGGGGCCCGACACTTCCTCGGGCTCTCTTTTTGCTCCCCACATACTTGAAAAAGGACTTCCTGTTGTCCTTTATCCTAGTTGCCAGGAGGAGCTCTACTCCCGCCTTGGCCTTCCTAATAGCCCTCCTACACTCCAGAGCACAAGAGGAGTACTCCTCCTTGGAGACTGCACCTCTCTTCCAAAGATAGTAAGCCTCCGGCTTAGTTCTCAGGGTCCCCCAAATATCCCTGTTAAGCCATAATTAAGCAATAATTGTATGGCTTAATGTAAAAATAGAGGGCTTGATTTACACACACTTAGGAAGTTTGGTAAACTTAGTCACAGGAATAATCCTGTTCACATTAGTTAAATGTATGCTTTTTGCTTCTTCCTATCGTGGCATAATTCCAGGAGAGTAAATAACATGAATTTTCACTTCAAAATATGGTTTGCAGTAGTTGAAAAATAAGGGATATGACCTATGTTACATCAAAGAATCACCAGGAAATAGAGCTATAAGGGACCTCAGGAGGTTATCTTATCAAACTCTATGCTCAGGACAGGAATATTTCTGCCTAGCCTTTCAAAGTTAGAGAGTTCTTCCTAATATCCAACCAAATTTTCTGTAATTTTAAGACCGTTATTTAACCTGTCTTTCTGTGAATACAGAAAATAGTTTATTACTATCATTTTTACAACAATCCTTCATATATTTGAGATGTAGTGCCCAAAAGTAATCCAAATACTGTAGCTGAGGTCTTACCAGCACTGAATAGAAGGCACTTTACACGTGTAGGGAGGCTGATTGAACATGCTGTAAATCCAGTGCATTGGAGCAAACCTGATTAATTGAATCTGCTGAAACGCAGAAATTAACATGCTTCAGCAGCCTCCAGCATCATGTGTATCAGCATCCCTTTGCTGAAAAATGATGGTGGAGCGCTTTGAACTAAAGGTCATCAAATGATCTTCAGTTCAAAGTGCCCTGCCATCATGTTTTCAGTGTGGGGATGCTGATACATGTGATGATCGTGTTCTTTTAATTAGAGCAACTCTCTAATTAAAGTGCTCCCCCGTGCCTCCCGGAGCACATCTGTAAATGCCCTTAGTGACTTGCAAGTGACGTTCCTGCTAATACAAAAATATTAATTTCAGACAAGTTTTAGCTTTTCCTGGCAACACTAGCACAGCGTTGACATTCAGCTTGCAGTGCAGAATAGCCTCCAGGTTCCTTTATGTCATAGCACAATCAAGCCAGTAATTTCCTAATTTGTATTGTATGTTTGATTGTTTTGGCCTAAATGCCTTTCACTTTTTGTTACTGAAATTCATCTGATTAATTTCAGACAATTTCTACAGCATATGAAAGATATTTTGAGTCCCAATTTTATCCTCCCAAATATCTGAATTGTATCCTCCCAAGTGTCCACCCAGTTTGGTGTTACCTGAAGATGTATTAAGCATGCTCTCCACACCATCCTTCAAGTGATAAATGAAGGCAAAGACAGCTAGAGAACCCTACTTGAACTTGCCTAACCCTCCTCTCAGTAAGACCTCCAGTTGCTGATGGCTGTTCTTTGAGCGTAATGATCCAACCAGTTTTGCAACCATATCATCTAGAGAGTATTTTCTAACTTTATGAGGTTATTAACTGATTTGGAGATTCTCCTACAAATCAGATTTTCTGTAGGAGGATACTGTTATAGTCTCTTTCTTAAATTGGCCCTGTTAGCTTTTCTAATGAAATGTTCTGAAATACTATTCCTTCCTGTTTTGATGATCATGTCACAAAGGATTACATGTCTTTGTGTATCCTTATCTTCAGGTGTAAATCACCACTGTTTGCCACTTGTTTCTCAGGAGCGCTTACCATTCTGCCTTCTGTGTCTCCTGCTGTGGACAGAATTGGGATGTCTGTAATTCACCACTATTAAAACAAAAACCAAAAATACCAAAAAAACCTGGCATGTATGGTCCCTTTATTCCTGTACGACTAGAAAATCTTTAGGTGGAGACTGCTTTATGCTTCCTTGGGGAGAAATCCAGTCTCTGTAGTGCCTTTAGAGTAGAGAAAATTATACATCAGTAATTCAGCCTTTCACATTATTTTAATTAATTGAACTTTTATTTACCCACTCACCTACTCTGTAACAGCCTGTTCTTTTCCTATCATTTTCTTGGTGCTGGTAGCTCATGGTCAGTTTTATACTCTTGCAACAAGAAGTCATTCTCTTTGTTTTGAATCAAGAATTCAATGAATCTTTCTCATTTATAGCACATGCTTTGTGAGTAAAATCAGAGTGTAACATCTTTTTAAGCTTATTTCACTTATAATTTGGGGGGGGAGTTCACTTTCTGTTTATTTAGGCTTAGACACATTTGGCATGTACCCATTTGCATTTCTTACCATTTGAAGTGGTACTTCTCTGAGCCTGCTGTCATCTTATCTTGCGTTCCTGCCTCTACCAGCACCACTGACCAACTGAGCCCGCAATATTAAACTTGAAAATCTCAGGATGGAGTAGAAGCCCCAGTGTAGGTTTCTCTGAACTTCACAACTAGCACCCAGCAGAGGGAGCATTGCTGGACTCTGAAAAGTGTACAAGGAGCTGTCAGGCCAACAAGGGAACCTCAAAAAGACCTGTCACCGAAACCTTTTGTGACCTGCAGGAAATGATGGTCAGGAAGAACAGGCCCTGGCATTCAATCTCTGCCTGTATGAATCTGTTTCAGTAGTGATGTGTGTCCAGTCACCAGTGCTGGCAGCTACTTTGGCACTACTTGCTGCTCAGCTAGCTTTGCATACCCTGAGCTACCACCCAGCTCTGGCATCACTTGTTTATCTCTGGAACCACAAGTTCTGTTGAGACTTCCACTAATTCTTATCAGGAATGGCTCCTTCTCTTCAAGAAGATTACAGTATGTTTTTGTTTTGTTTTTAGAGTAAGAGAGCAATGACATAGGGGTTCCCCTGCTACTACTCTTATATTTTTCAGGTTATATATACATCTAGGCTTCACTTTTATGAGGAAAGTAGATGCATGCATAGAAAAGAGTTTCTGTGGGCATTTCCAAGGCACTCTTCATCTTATCAACATTACCCACCTTGGTTATATTTGACTCCAGGGCATACTCTATGTGACA
Source organism: Caiman crocodilus (assembly GCA_030014935.1). Lineage (NCBI taxonomy): Eukaryota > Metazoa > Chordata > Crocodylia > Alligatoridae > Caiman > Caiman crocodilus. The sequence goes on from JAGPOW010003685.1 coordinate 13,274,305, forward strand.
AGAGATCTTTTTTGTTGCACAGTGGACCTAGCTGTATGTTACCATTCCAAGAAGAAAGCCTTACTAGCTCCTACAGAAATGCAGCCATAATGAGATAAAGGCATATTTTGGAGAAAGCCTTGTCCCTCATCCTCTTTCCCAAATGAGAGCCTTGTTACAAGGTAACTTTGGGAGGGTCCTGGATTTCTTAACAACCAGTTTGTCCTCACATGAACACTTAAACTGGTTTTAAACTCATGTTATGCCACTCCAGAGCAGGATTATCTCTAATCCGTGTTACCCAATTCATGTTACAACAAGAGCAACTGGTGTGCCACCTTAGTCGGGGGGGGCGGGGGGCATGTGCCCCCCCCCAGTGACCGGTCAGTGACCACAGTCAATCTTGTTGACTGGGTGGAGGTCCCCCCCAACTGATCACTGTAGTTGCTACTGTGTTACACTAACGTGTAGCCACTACATCTTAGTGTAAGCATCCCATCTGTCCCCCTGCCCCACTGACCTAGATTGGGCCCACTGCCCTCCTCAGTACCTCAGATTCCTGCTCACTGCTCCCCTGCCCTTGTCCATTGCTTGTTTGTGGCTACCTACACTGCCTGTCCCAAGGCAGCAGGCAGGGAAGGATTAACCTGCCAGGCCAGCCACTGCTGCTGCTGCTCTCTGGGCCAGAGGAGCAGCAGATGGGCAGTTATACAGGCAGGTTACCTCTTCCCTGTTTCCTTCCTTGGAAGAGACAGCATGGGCAGCCACAAATAGAGTAATGTTCTAGGGGAAGGGGAAGGCAGGAGGCAAGGAGGGGAACTCTGAGAGGGGGACAGGGGTAGGGAGAAGGAGCTGGAGGATCTCCAGGGTGCAGGGAGGAAGCCTGGAATGGCGGTGGGGATGTTCTTACCTTTTAGTCCTTCAGGTGCCTGCTGGCCTGCAGTGTGATTGCTCCACACTGAAGCTAGCACTAACATTGACCAACATTTGTGCAACTCACAATGTAAAGTGTAACAAAGCCTTGAGACAGTAACCAGGGAGTTCACCTCTCTTATCCCCAAAGATCAGGTTTGTCTAAGATCTGAAGAAGAGAGTAACCTCAACATTTGGGATTTAGAAAGACTTGCTTGTACTGTGATGATGTAGTTGGATCCAAGTGTCATGGAGTGCTCTCCATGAGAGTATGCTTGCTTAGGACTGCCACAGCCATGTCTGGTCTCTGAGAGTACCCTCTGAGGCCAGCCCAGGATTAGCTTTTAGAGCAAAGGGAAGCCTGAGATCCTCTCGTCTCTCATCTGTGAAGCCCTGACCTTTTGGTCCCTCAGCTTCTATCGTTCTCCATGGCCCTGACTCAAGGAGCCAGTTCCAGTTCTAGTTTCTCTTTACTTCAGCTCCTGTTGGGGTGATGCAGTGCAACCCACAATTCCTAACAGCAAAGTAGTCTCTTCAGTAAAGACATGTATTGGTGCTAAGGTCAACCAGCCAGAAGTTCTTTGTTCTCTCCACAGAGATCAAGCAGTCCCTCCATTTCCAATCCAGCCTGCATAGCCCTGAGCACCCCCAAATATACTCAGCTGTTTCTTTTAGAGTCTCTCCAACTCCTCAAAGCTTTTCCATTGTTTTCAGTCCCTGAGACCTTTCTGACCAGGAGCTGCCAGGCTGGCTTGTTTCTAGCTTGTTCTCCCACTGTCATGCTTAGCTCCTCTCCACACTGTCCAGTTGTTGGCCATCTCAAGTTTACTGATATGTCAACAAAGCCATCAGACTCTGCTACTGCTACAGGCACATCTTTGTCTCCTCCTGCACATACCCAGCCCTAACACTCAAACCTTCCTTCTCTGTGCACAGGCTGATGAGATAAACTGAGTCATACAGTATTATAACAATGTGAACACAGTTAACACAGAAATATCCCAATAAAACCTGTAGTCCATAACACAAAGTTATCTGGAGTTCACACTGATTGATAATTTTTATGTGGTTTAAAAAAATATTTAGACTGCAGTGTAGAGTGGCTCTCAAAACCTACCATATGAAGAAGGGGAAAGAAAACATAACCAATAACATTCAGTGCAGGGTAGTGTGTGGGAATGTGAAGGACATGATGGATACATGGACTGAAAATCCTGGATTAAGCTATTTTATGTTTCATAGTGAATTTTATATAAACTATTAAGTAATCCCATACCACATAGCATAATTTTTTTTCTGGCCCTACTAGCCCACGTGCAGCATCATACCAATGCACCTATATGACTACTAGTTCAGGAGCTTGTGGGTCCAGAGCCAGAATGGAAAGTGTTAGTACACAGCGGTGCCACTTATATTGTTTTATGAGGGCTTTGTCACTAGCCTAATAGGTATGGGCAGTAATGTGGGTTTGCCTTCATTGGTTACGACTACAAATATAGAAGCTAGAAATATGACAGGCCAGGGTTGCTGGAGTCCTAATATGGTGTGTTTTGAACATGTGCCCACTGAGATACTCCATCTGCTTTACCTCCTGTCTTTATCAACTTAAAAGAGAATACATTATTATTCATCTTGGTTTTTTTTTAAAAAAAGATGGTAAATTGGATTATAAAGGATTGTAACAAATGTGAGATCTTATACAGCAACTAAAAATGAAGAAAAAATAGTGAACTAAAGATACTATACGAGGTAACCAGCTTTACACAGGAAACAAAAAAAATCAAGGATTATTTTCAATAAGTAGTTCCCTGAATACTTGAGAAAATGTAAATGATCCTTTTGCTAGCCTTAGAGCATCTTTGAGCATACAAAATCTAATTTAGTTTATAACTGTTTACTGCAAATTTCATTCAGGTACAAAAATCTAGTCAAGTTAAGCATGTATTTAAAACTTGATAAAAGTATTCTAAAGGAAATATTCATTAACTAAGGTTTAATAATAGTGTACCTTTAGGGGATTAAGTTATACTTCATCTTTCAAGCCTGCAGCTTTTATTTGCACACAAACCTATAGCTTTCAGTGATTTATTGCTCTAAAAAATAACTCATTAACAGTTGTATTGATTTGTCTTCTGCAAAATGAAAGACACAAATATAATCTGTGAGTAATATGAAGCACCTATAACATTTGGAATCTAAAACAATCATTTCTTTATTAAATGACAAAAGGCTTTAAGATATCACAATCTTTCTACTTATTTCAAATTCATTCGGGCTGCAGAGGGTCGTGTTACTGATTCTGGCAGTAATATCTACCTAGTCAGAAGATATTCAGTCATCTGTGCTAAGCTAAAGAGTAGGGCTAAGGGAATGAAATCTTTGCTAGCTGTAGAGATGAAATAGAAGATTTATTTGTGGTATTCTCTGCACATTCGTGATTTTGGGACATGACTTTTGTTGTTCTTACTAAAGGCAAAGTGCCTCATGAGTTGTTAGTGCAACAAGGAGCATTGCAGACTGCAGAACAGGTAGTGACCAGAGTAAAGCCCCAGGAATTTCCTTTTCTGAGGAAGTATACAAGTTTTGCTACCATTCTTTTTTTATTCACACACTGGATAATTTATGTGTGATAAATGTGAGACTTTCCTACTGTCCCTCACTAGTCTATTAGGGACTGAAAGAGCTCTTACTTTCTCCATAACACTGAGCTTCCTGGCTAGTTTTTTAAAATTCTTTAAGGGCTGGGAAGCAGTTGTTTATTATGTTGTCTTTTAGTTTCAGTTATTTTGTTCCTTCTCCTTGTTTACTCTATATTTATCAAGCAAATGTTTTATTTAATTTGGCGGTTCAACCTATAACAGAGAAAGAATAAGTCTTAGGGTTTTTTTCATGATAAAAGGTAAACAAAGAAACAAGACAGAACTGGCGAATGGAAAAAAAAATTCTGATTAAGACTTGAGAAGACTCTGTACTGGAAAAAGATGCAGGCAGCACTGAAGAGTTCGTTGTGAAGCAACTTTCAAAATGCAAACCAAAGATACGTAAGGAAAGGGTGGAAAATAGTAGTAGCATTATAAATCAATGGTAGATCCCCACCTGGACCTTTGCATTCACTTCTGTGCTGTGCATGAAAAAAAGCATAAGCAGAAACAGTAAGAGTTCAGAAAAAGCCATGAAAAGAATTAGGCATGAAAAACTTTCATATGAAAAGGGATTGAAAAGATGGGGACTGTTTACATTAGGACACATGAAAAAGACACGAAATATTTAGTGTTTCAGAGAAGATGAAGTAGGCATTTCTGTCCACACTTTGGATGGGCATGTCTGTTCACATTTCCTTGGAATATAAAAAGAAGAACATCCAGTAAAATTGCAAGAAAGCAGGTTTAAAATCTAACAGGACATATTTTTCATACATTGCATTATTAACCTGTTAACTAACTGCTAGAAGATAGCAAGGCGGAGAGCTTAGTATGATGCAGAAAAGGATCTGATCACTTATAATGGAAATCAAATACAGTGAGAATAAATAAGAAGGCTTTATAGAATCCAACAGGAATGTAAGCCAACTTCTGGGCATATCTTTCCCTGTCTGGGAGAGTTTATCAGACTGACAGAGTGGCAGCTAAGTCCAAGGGAAGAAGGGGTACCTCGTACCTAGATCCCTTCTTTTGACTCAGTGCATATCAGCACAGGGCATACCTGCCCTCTTGGCCCTCCCCACCTCACTTCTTAATTTTTAAAGCTTTTTGTGTACCTGTGAGCCATCTAATGCTATATCTGTCCCACTTCAGTATTGCCTTCCTTACTGTATATTAAGCTGTGAATCCAGGATGCTGCGGAATTGTTTTTTAGATCAGGGAGTATTTTCCCCCAGATGCTCTCCAAAGGACTGCTTGCTTTCCTCATACCATTATGACAGCAAAGTTAGCATTAAAGGGAATTATAATAGGAATTGAATGCTAAGAGGAGCATAAGAATACTAATTTGTCACAACGTTCACTGGTGTTGAATGATGAAAAAGGCTAAATCCTACATTAAAGCCATTGGATTTAGCTTCTCAATGTTTGCCTATGAGGTCCTGAAGTCTTGGCAGGCTGAAGTAATTCCTTTTATCTTGATTTTGTTTCACAGTTGGAGTCCTAGATAGGAAAGGACTTTTCTGTATCAAAATCGATAAAAGTCTCCACAAGCTAAAAGATTTCAAAGCTACTTTACGTTCTTTGAGAATGTTTTCCTCTGTGCTTCAAAAGAAACACAAGTATCAGGTATTCTCCTAGTTCCTCTTTCTCCTCAACTGTTTATCGCCTGGTCTGAGACGCACTTTAGGAAGTGACAGTGGTTGGATAGACACACGCAGTCTTTGGCCGCCCAGTCTGCCTCCCATGTTCCACCCAGTAATAGGCAGAACTTTTGACAATGTCCTCAAGGGACCCGTCCCCCTCTTTCCTTTTTCTTTTTTTGCTTCACAGAATGGCTGCACGTCTACCCTTCTCTTTACCAGTTGCTTGCCTCACCATTTCTAACTTAGGACATGAACCCAATTACAACAGACTAGTGGGCATTGGATACGATCATAGCTAAATATACAATCCATTTCAGCTTACTACCCCATAGCCTCTTTTCTTGTCTTCTTTCAGGGAGCCTTCTCATAAGAACTTGCTTCAGCAAAATGTTTCCTCTCTGCTTGCCCTGGTTATGATAGAGGAAGTAACACTGAATGTTAGGGAGATAGATTCTGAAGAAAGGGGGGACAGCACCAATCTTGGATCAAAGAAAGATCACTGCTTTTATTCTCAATTTATGATTCAAGAAGTATCATCATACCATCTCTGTAGGAGGAGAACTTGTTTTTAATCTCTTTGGGATGTCAATTTACAATCAAATCTCCCCACAAGAAATATCTCCAATTTGTGGTAGGTCAAGGTCATTATCAGTATGAAGTCCTGTTCAGCCTGTCAGCATACCTGAATCTTCACCAGTAGTTGTGTAATTCAGGTGACAGAGTGTAATGTTTTGTCCCTTCCAACGAGATTGACTAGTGAAATGGCCTGTTCACATGATGTAGTTTTTCGTGTCAAGACTGTTATTGAACCGTCAGATGTCCAACACTTGTGTGGGTATCTCTGCTGTTGTTTCCCACACAATAGGTGGGATTCATAGGAGACATTTTAGGCTCTGTAGCAGCCATAGTTTGTTTGACATAGGATTGCTTTTGGTCCTGATTTCAGTCCAACATCAATCATCTCAGATGGCTAAACTCTGGCTGCAAGGTATGTGCTTTCTGAGGAAATGTCTGCTATGCATGACTACAGACTTAAAGGTGTCTATATGTCTTCCCCTTTTACGTGTAACAGATCCCCATATAATACTAACATTGGAAGTTTAGTTCAAACCATCGTTAAAGCACATTTTACATGTCTCTATTAGTCTTGTGTTCGTTTTTTAGCTCTAAATGAACTTCAGAGTTTCTCTGCATTCTCAATCCTTATTGGTTCAGTTCTTGTTTGGTTTCCTTGTTCAGATATCCCTACTTCTGTGTCCTTTTCAATCTCCTTTGTCATTTCTTGTTGCTTTGATTTTAGCTCTGTTTCCTTTCATGAATCTCTTGATGCTGCTTCTTTTCTCCCCATTATAAGCTGCAAGTGTCGTCTGTTCCTTCTTAGCACCTGTCCTTCCCATGTATGAATCTGTAGCTTTTTTCAACAATTTTGTCACTATTTCTACTTTATTTGCTACCAAACCATTGGATTGTGGGTTTTTAGAACTTGAAGTGTTGTGATGAACTGTTTGCAAAGTCTTTAACCTCAAGACAGCTGAAGTGAGGTCCGTTGTGTGTTCTCACAATTTATGGATTCCTTTGTCTAGCAAACATTGATTTAATGTGAGTTATGACATGGTTTGTTGTTGTGCTTTTGAGAAATGTAATTTCAGGATAGTGAGAATAATAATAATCCACTAAATATATGAATAAGTCAATGCCCACTTGATACCACAGAGTTATGGGCTCCTCTATGAAAGTCACAGGCTCTTTTCTTTGTGCTAATCTGTAACTTAGGTACATTATACAAGCCTTCACAGCATCTTCTTTGTCATTATTTATGTTGGACCAAGATAGAACACCCCTTGCTCTCCTTTTGCATTTTTCAATGCCTATGTGCCCCTCATGTATTCTGTTTAACATGTTTTTCTTTATCACTGTTGGAACAAGAAGTCATGAGCCTTTGAACAAAATGCCATCCAGTACTGATACCTCTTCCTTGAATGGAGAGCAAGGGCTAGGTATATGTTTTCCAAGGCAACCAGCACAAATAATTGTTATCACTTTTTGCAGTATCATGTCCTGAGCAGTAGTTTTTGTGATTAGTACCCACATTTTATCTATGACAGGAATCACTCCTTTAATGCCATTAGCATGTTCTGAAGCTGAAATTCTGTTCTATATCTGCAATAAGTAGATGTTTTTTTTCTGGCATATACTGTATGTGTAGATCATACATATCTAGACCATACTGAAATATTGGAAAACATTTTCTTAGCAAGCTTTCAGGTTTAAAAAAACCCTTCGTCAGGCTAAGGAAGCATCTGCAGTTGGTGTGTGCTCTTCTTGGATGGAATAGTAAAGAAGCCAGAGGGTGGTATGCATTCAAGCAAGGCAGTCAGGGAAGATGTAAATTGAGGAGTCAGTGGGGGAGAGACCGTTGTGGGGGCAGGGGGTGGGAGGGAGAAGGGGGATGAATGTAGCAGGTAAATAGTGAAGAGGTACCTGGGGAGTTAGATATCAGGCAGGTTATAATGTGTCAATGTCTATACTTAGTCCAGGATATTTTGTATCCAGCAGGTTAATGAAGTGAAGTTTATAGTCTCGTCTGTAAAAAGTGTTTTGTAAGTTCCCTTGCACCTAGGAGGATTAGAAATGAGATAATGGAGAAAGAGTGGTTTTTGTGTGAGAAATGTGACCCCACAGGTAATTGGATATTCTTATTTTTAATAGATTTCTGGTGTGCGTTCATTCTGATGCGCAGTTGTTGTTTGGTCTCTCCTACATATTTTCCATCAGGGCATTTGGTACATTGGATGAGATACATTTATGGAGGTGCAGCTGTAAGATCCAGAAATGCTTATGGTTCTGTTTTAGGATGTAGTAATTGTGGGGGTGGCGGACGTGCATTAACAGGTTTTGCGCTTCTTGTCATGGCATGGTCTGGATCCATTCGGTGTGTTCTGGGCCATAGGAAGTTTGCTTCTGGTGATGAGGTTAGTGAGGTTTGGTGCTTGTTTGAAGGCTAGGATGGGTGGTTCTTGGAAGATTTCTTTAACAATAGGGTCTCCTTCCAGTATGGCTTGCAATTGTTTGAGGATTTTCCGCCTGGGTTCAAGGAAGGGAGTGATATGTCATAACCAGAGGTGTGCGACTTGTGAGGGGTTTGCTTTTGTACTGCAGCAATTCTTCATGTAGTATCTGGGTGGCTCTTTCAAATGTGTCCTTGTTGAATGAAAGCCTTTTTTAGACTAGTGAGGTGGCAATCCTGGATCTACTCCTCCATTCAACTTCAGTGGTATCTGAGGGCTTGGCTGTACGTTACAGCTTTCTTGGTGTGTTTAGGGTGATTGCTGGTTTTGTGCAGATACGTTAGTCTGTGGGTTTCTTGTATAACATGGTCTGTATTTTCCCATTCTGGATACTGATCATTTTCTCTAAAAGGGAGATGTTAATGCTGGAGTATTGAAGAGATAGTCAGATGGAGGGATGCTGATTGTTAAAATTCTGATGGAACTCAATCAGAGATTGCAGGTTTTCAGGCCAAATGATAAAGATGCCATCCTTATAACTTAAGTATAGCAAGGGTTTGATAGTGCAGTCCTTGAGGAATTCTTTTTCCAGGTGGCTTATTAAAAAGTTAGCATACTGTGGAGCCATTTTGGTGCCCACATCTGTGCCCATGGTCTGGAGGAAGTGTTGGTTATTAAAAATGAAATTATGTGTAAGGATGAAGTGTATATGGTCAGTAATATCTTTGGGTCTGTGTGCTGAGTTGTCTCCTTGCTCTCGTAGACAGGCTTAGATGCCATCCCGGTGTGGGATGTTGCTATATAAGCTTGTAATATTCATGGTGGCTAGGAGGCTGTTACTGGGAAGGTGCCCTATGTTTTTAAGTTTCTGTATAAAGTCTGTAGACACTATATAGTGCATAAGTCTATAGACATGATATATCAATGACATCTTCTTACAAGAAAACTACTATCTTGCCAATGTCTCAGTTCTAATCCTCAAAGGGAACTTTGTCTGTTCCTATTAATATTCAAATCTAATTGATGTCAAACTCACCTCAATTTAAGTAATCAGTTAGTCTCGGATGGTTATCACCTTCTCCATAAGATTTTCCTTTTCTTTTTCTTTTTCTACTGACGCAGTCACTGCTCTACAACCAGTTGGCTGAAGACTGCCAGGACCTTTCTTGATGCAATATTCTGCACATCCACACTCACGCCTGCCATGACTTGCTGATAAGGGAGAAAAGAAGGAATGTTTGGGTGTGTAGTTTCTTGTACAATTGGTCCTTATGTCCGCCTTAGTATAGTGAGGGCACCACCAACTACACCCTCTCCCATTCCACTGGGCATTAACAGATAGTCCATGTAATCTGCCAGAGTCTATCAGAGTCCTTTCTATGCCTCTGACTCAAATACCAACTTAGTCACTACCAACTTAGTCCTGGTTAGCATCTACCGGGGCTTTAGCAAATGAACAGGCTCATGTTTAAACAGCCTCCCAGCTTATGTGCAAATAGTTACTCTTCACTATTGCTTTGTTTCTAGGAGGGTTCTTCCCCTCTTCCCAAGTGGAGAATACAAAGTTAACTTATCTCTGTCCTACTGTTCAGGTCATTGTGGTACCTCCTTTTCAGTCCTTCTCACCGGGTTGCCATGCTGAGGCTTCAGGCTACCTGAAAGCTGCCTTGTCTTGGCTTCTTCCCTGTTAGCTCTCTCACTAGAGACGACTCCCTGAAAGAAACTTTCTTGCAGCCTCCTGGATGCTTTCAGCTGTTCCAGCTCTCATTCTGCTGGATTCAGGAACTTCCAGTTCTGATTGTTCCCCCTTTGTCTGCTCCAAGTCTCTCTCTATAGTGGAGCTCACATTCCTTCCTCCTCCCCTCTGGAAACACCAGGAGAAGAAGGATCCCTGCATGGCTCTGTGTAGCTTTGGTGACAGGGTGGCTGCTTGCAAGCACCCTTCCAACCTCTGATATCTTACTTTCTGCCACCAGTGTCTCTTCTCTTACAAACTAACAGACATTTTTCACAGATGAGCCTATGAACTTCACTTCATTAACCTTCTGAATACAAAAAAATCATGGACTAAATATAGACATTGGGTTTATGACACACTATAACCTGCCTGACATCTGACTCCCCATGTACCTCTCCACTATTTACTTGTTACATTCATCCCCCTTCTCCCTCTCCCCTCCCCACCTGTCTCTCACCCACTAACTCCATTTACATCTTCACTGACTGCCTTTCTTGCATGCATACCACCCTCTGGCTTCTTTACTATTAATTCCATCCAGGCAGAACACATACCAACTGCAGACGCTTCTTCAGCCTGACAAAGGGTTTTTAAATCCAAAAGCTTGCTAAGAATTTTTTTTTCCAACCATTTAAGTTGGTCTAATAAAAGATACCAGATTCTCCCAAAGAACCTTGTCTGCCTATGTCCTTGGACCAACACAGCTACAATCTACACCCCTAGATCATACATTTGCAGTCGAAAGAAAAGTCTCTGTAATCTGGGTGTCATGTCTGATAACCCTTTCTTTGCTATAGTTACCAAAGTTTTGTGATTAGTTTCAGCTAGCACAGCCTTCCTATAGATGAATATATGACATTTCTTTCAGCCATGTATCAGACTTAAACTTTCTTTCTCAATTTGTGCATATAGACACTCTGACTTAGAGAGTGTGCTGCATGCTTATGCTGTTGGTCTCCAGCTATCCCCTTGTTTTTGAAGCAAAGCTGCTCCAATGCTTCTTTAGAAGCATCTGTTGACAGTGTACTGGGTCTTTTAGGGTCATAATGTTTTAGTAATGAAGCTCTCATTATTTTTGCCTTCAGGTTTTTAAATTGAGCTTCATGTTCATGTTCCCATATCCACTGAGCATTCTTTTGTAGGAGTGATCTAAGGTATTTGGTCTGCTCTGCTAAATTAGGGAGATATTTCAGTACAGAATTGATCATTTCCAGTAATCTTTGCATTCCTTTCTTATTTGTAGGGGGTGGTTTGTTTGTAATGGCTTTAAGCCTTGCAGGATTGATTTGCACCCCTTTCTCAGAGAGCTTTTCTCCCAAATATATTAGTTCTTTGACCCTGAATTTGCGTTTTTGTTGTCCAGTATCAGACCTGCTTTGCAAGCTCTTTCTAGTGCCTTTCTTAGCCTCAAGTCATGTTCTTCCATAGCATTTCCTCAAACTAATGCATCATCAGTAGAAACCATAGTTCTATCAAGACCTTCAAAATTTGTTGATCCTTTCTGTGAAATACTTCAGATGCAGAACACAGTCCCAAAGGGAAACTAGAAAACCAATAACTTCTGAAGGGAGTATTGAAGGTACATAATTCACTGCTATTCTTTTCTAAGGGAACTTGCAAAAACCCAGAAGAGACATCTGAAGTGGAGAAATATTGAGCTTCTGCCATATTGCCAAAAACCTCTTGCTTGGTGAGAATGGGAAAATGCTCCCTTTTGATGTACCTATTCATTTGCTTAGGATCCAGACACAATTTCAAGGATCCATCTTTTTTTTTCCTGTTATGACAGTGAATGAAGCCAAGAAGTTGGTTGCTCTACTTTTTCTATTATGTCCATTAGGGGTATGCAAAATGGGAAGTACTCCCTGGTTCAGTGATCAGCTATAGGGGGACCCCAGGTGTGCCCCCACCCCACCCCCAGACCCAGGAAGCGCCAGTAACCAAGCCAGGGGGTGGGGAGGGGTCTCCTGTGCACTACCATGCAGACCCAGAATTGGACTAGAAGTGCTTCTTTTCCACTTCTTGGTCTTCTGCCAAGCGCTCTGGGGACTCCTCCCCCACCCCCACGCTCCCATGGGATGCTCCATCCACCCCAGCATCTCAGCATTTACAAACTTCCTGGTATCTTGAGGTATGTAGAAAAAATATTTAAAACTGTCTATGTCCAAATCATTCAGTCTTTCCAAGTGGATTCAGAGGGTTCTGATTCAATTAGGAGAGATTAAAGGGTCTCCTGATTCAATTTGGGCATGGAGATTTGGCGGCCAACTCGGGCTGAATCTCCACTGAATCGAATTGGTGACTAAAGCTTCACACAGCCCTAATGTCCATGTTAACTAATCTATCTAATTCGTTTTTCAGTTTCTCCCTTAGTACAAGGGGAGCATTTTTTGGAGCATGTATAGTGGGAGTATTCGGTTCTTTTAATTCTATCTTGTACTCAGTTAACAGTTTCCCTATGCCTTGAAACAAATAAAACTCTTCTTCTATATTCTTTCTTTTTAGTCCCTCCATGGTATTCATTCTCTTAATTAAACCTAGAGTTTTACACATTTGCAACCCAATAATTGGCACTAGCTTTCCTGGGACTGTGACAAACTGAATTTTTACTATATTACCCTTGTGTCCGATATGCAATACACAAACAGTCTTGGTTGCAGTCATGTTCTTATTAAGTCTGACTTTGTTATTCTCATACTAATTATCTTAGGTTTCATTTTTTAACAATGTATTCTGGTATTACATTGACCTGTGCCCCTGAATCTAACTTGAAAGTTACCATTAGTTCTCTTGTGTCATGGGTAATCGTCTAATCTACAGAAGAACTAACTTTTCCATCATTCTGCCAATGAGGAATTCTTCTTTTTCCTCACTGCATACAGCATGCATCTGCTGTCTCTTTTCTAGTGCATCCTGCTCCTTTCTACAAACTCTTGCCAAGTGATTGACTCTTTTGCATTTGTTGTAGCACTTACCAAATACAGGGTATTGCATGTGTCTGTGGTAACCCTCACAGTATCTGTAGCTAACCATTGTTTCTTCAAGCAATTTTCTTTGACCTCTACTTGCCTGCTTCATAGTGAGGTCCTCCTTTCTGTATAGTTTGTGTGTTGCCTTAGGTTTTTGCAATATTGTAATCCTTTCTAATTCAGCTTGTTCTCCTTTTTCTCCAGCTTCTGCAGCCTTGCATTTCTTGTGTCAGCCTCTTGGCACATTCTAACTGCCTTTTTCAAATTAAGCACAGGATCCTCTAGCTGTCTTTTCCTGAGGCTTGTATCACTTATACCCAATACTGTTTGGTTGCTGATCATGGACTGTTTCACATCTCCAAAGTTGCAGGTCTGGCTCAGCAGTCTGAGGTCTTTGACAAACTCCTCTATTATCTCACATTCTTTCTGCTGTCTCGTGGAAATTATACTATTGAAAAGTTTCATTTTGTCTGGGTATACAATATTTCTTAAACATTTTATTACTGTGCCATAGCTTTTTTGTTGTGATCCTGACAGTTGTAGGCTACTATAAAGAGACAGAGCCTCTGGGCATACTATATTTAAAAAAAAAAAAATAGCTACCTTGAGTAAATCTTCCTTCTCTGTAGCTCCACTGGCCATCATACATATGGTGAAGCTCTGCTTACATTTCTTCCAGTTTTCTGCTGTATTGTTGAGCAGCTTTAACTCTCTGGAATTCTGAGATGTTCTCCTTGTTTAGTTTTTGTCTTCCTTCACACCCCACTCCTGGTACCATGTGTTGTTCTCAAAAGACCAAGGTATTAAGCTTATAAAAAGCTTGTTTTTTGATAGAGCAGTGCTTTGCCTGTAGTTTTGCTGCTCCTTCCTGCAATCCCTTAGCCAATGTAACAATTTATACATAGCACTCTTAAAGGTGGATCCATGTACCTGGGAACACATTAATGAGCCCCAGTTTTTTTGTGCCACAAAATCAGGTGTATTAATTGTATATGTAGACATGCCCTGTGTGTAGGAAAACTATGACAGTGGTCAGAAGCTGTCAGAACAGAATGGCTGCATTCTCATGGAACAATAGGTTATCTATCAACAGGGGTGTGCACTGTAGGTGATACTTTCTTCTGCAGAAAGTTTTACATACTGAAGGGACGGGTATAGCCTGAAAATTTTCCCAGAAGTTTAAAAGTTAAAAAAAAAA
>JAGPOW010003685.1:13288493-13315286 GCA_030014935.1 Caiman crocodilus
CATGGAAAAAAAAAACAAATAAGCAGAAAAATGTGTTTGCTTTGGGAATCAGACCAAACCCAGGCCTCCCAGGATTGGTAAGGTCAGAATAATAGGAATTGGGTCCAGGAGTTTACCATTTTAGTAAGACTGAGAAACGCAGGTCTGGTTAAAAAATATTTTGATAAACCTTTGCTTCATTCCTGGGGTGACCATTATTCCTGAAGTTACTAAGAAATCAGAACTCTCACTGCAAAATGGGCTTGGGGAGAGGGATAGGTGGTAGGGAGAGGTAGGGAAAGATGTGTTTAAGCCTCTGGATTATCTGCAAGACACTGCGTCTTAGGAAGCTAGGTTTTGGGTTCCTGCTGGACAAGAAATGTAAGAGCTGTGTATGCAGTTTCTGGTGCTATAAATTGTGGGACAAAAACATCTTGACCTACATTTCCAGAATCCCTTTCTATTACCAGCAGCTGCTGAGGTATACAAAAGTAATATTGTGCCCTACCCTCTCTTTTTATATACTTTGATGTTCTTTTTGATGTTCTCACTGTTCATCAGCCTGCAGGAGTAAGATTTTTGAAGGGTAGAAACTTGTTTCTGAAATTAAGTCTCCCAGGTTTTCATACAGTGCAGTTTTGGCCCAGTTAACATAAGCATAATTTTGCCTGCTAACATAAAGGGCTGTATACTTCCCTTTTAAATGCAAAGAGGTATTAATTACTTTGTGTTATTAAGAACTCTACTTTTAATACTAGGAATACTCTTTCCAGGAATGTTATTAAAGGGTATAATTATGACTTGGTAGCTTATTAGTGTGCTCCAGCCAGCTTTCACATCTCATTATCAGCATCCCTGAGTTTTAAAATGGTGGCAGGGGTGCTTTAACTATAGCTGATTTGACAAGCTTTAAATAAAGCACCCCATCACCATTTTGAAGCATGGGGGCACTGATACACAAGATGCTGTGGGTGCTTTAGAGTGGCTCTTGTAGTTGCTCTGATTAATGTGCCCTGCCGCACCCCTGGATCACATGTAAAAATGCCCACAGGTGTCAGTTGCTTGCTGCCTATTTATTTTCAGTTCCAATTTTGCTATTACATTGTATGTGAAATAATATTTATCATTTACAAAGTAGAGTTTGTAAGTGTCATAACTGTTGCAAATTGTTCATTTTTTCCATTATAAAAATCTTAGGATTACTTGTAAGACTAGTTAGTACAATATTTTCATATAGGAATGAGATTTTTCAAGTGCACATTATATCTTTAGGCATGCAGTTCTCTGGTTAATAATCAATCCATTTCAGTTATTAATAGCTGCTGTTCAGTTTCTTTAGATTTGTGTTTTCTTCTAAAATACATCTACTGAATCATTTAGAGCTTTACAGTAATGTTTTGCCTTTGTAAAATCTCTTGGGTTTTACTAATTTGTACATGATTTCTTTTGGGAAATCCCACTACAAGAATCCCTATATCCTCTGGATTGAACTGTTCTGTGTGCTAATTCAGTTTTCTTGTGTAGGTTGCTGATCACACTGCTTGGCTTTTATGTGACCACAGTAAGGGAAACAAAATGATAAATTTAAGAAGATAAATGAGATTACAATGGATCATATGTAAATCAATCCTATTCAAACTTTAGCACTGATTGGTTTTAGCCATTCAGTGTAATCCTAAGGGTAATTTTACACAATTATTAAACATGTCTCTCTTAGGGTGCACACAGCTGTTTACTGCAGTTGCTATATGTTCATATAGCTTATTTCAAGCCTCATGAATGTAAACCAGGAACAGTGCCTACATCCATTTGCCAATGAGAGGAGCTGTGCAGGGAACCTGGTATAAATAACTTGGGTGGGGGGACCAGTGGGTGGGACCACAGGATAGAAGGTTATGGAGGGTGATTGGGGGGACGGGATGAGGGGTTGTCCATCTGGAAGTGGGAAGGTTGGGGAGTTAAAAATATCCCCTTTGGAGTAGAGAGGGTAGGAAGAGCTCAGTCCTAAGGCCAGAGTGAGTGACTGGACTTTCCAAGTCCTCAGGGCTGTGCTTAACATACATAAAGGTTACTGGGCTGACTTAGCCCATTCCCACTGTAAGTTAGTTCACCTCCTCAGGTGAATTAATTAGATCAGGCTCACTTTTTTTTTGCCCAATATAATCTCTCTGGACACATGTACAGATGGCCATTTAGATTGACCTAACCCTTGTTAAGTTGGTCTAAATGTAGCAGCTCTATATGCCCTTAATCTATGTGAAAATAGGATTTCCTGGCAAACAATAACAATATCCATTTCAGTCTATAAATTAAACCGTAACTGTGTAACTTCTGGGTACTGCAGGGAGACCACACAACCCACAGGCCACTGATTTCCAGGCCACAGGCTACATGCTGCATGGGCTGCACACTGCAGGGGTAGCATTCCTGATGTGCCCCTCACCATGTGCAGCCCAACTCCACTCCTGGCATAATGTACAGCACAGCTTCACTTCTGGCCATGCATGCACCTTGGCTCCAATCCCCCTGGCTCAACATAGGGCATGGAACAGCACAGACTCCTTCCTGGCCCCCTTTCTACTGCTCAACCTGGCCCCAGAAGTTGGGCAGAAAACAGAAGCTGGAAGAAAAAAAGAGCTCAGAACCCCCAGCCACCATAGTAGCCAGAACAGTCAGGGTGGGTGGAGGGGTGGTGGTAGCTGGGCAAGAGCCCGCAGATCACATGTTAACCAGTTGTATGCTTCAACCAGCCCATGGGCCTCCACTTGGACAGGCTTGAGTTAAACAATTGCAAATGAATTTGCACAGGATTTAGAGTAATAGGCCATCTTCATCTCTCTTGAATGACTGAATTTGCTGGATAGAATCATCATTATTGTGGACTATCAAAGTGCACAGCACATGTCAAAGAACACTAGTTACTGTCAGGGTAACCGCCAATTTCTTACCCAAGAATTTATGTTGAGAATGAATTTTTGTTAATTTCATTTTTTTTGATTGGTGGTTTTTAGTTTGTTTTTGTTTTTGAATGACAGGCCAAATACATGTTCCTCTATGCATTTGGAAGGGTTAGGACATAACATGGCAGCTCTGGCTATATCAAATTGTACATATGGAAGAAATTCGACAGAAATTGCACTTGAAGTACTAGTTTGATTATGAAATTTGAGCACAAATTGTGCCTTTTTGGTGTTTTGAGATTGCTTTTACATATATGTAAGATTTGTTGTTTTACAAATATTACTTCACAATAGTCAAGAAGAAGAAAATTAATTATGAAAGACAAAGGAAAGACTATCCTAAGCTTCTGTTCTTTAGGGGTCCGGTCCCCCCACTCCCAACTCCAGAGGGACTAACGTATTGGAGAAGGCATGATGCTCCTTGCCCACATTTCTTCTGAAAATAAAATATAACTTTATATTCACCTAGCGGTGCACAATAATTGTTATATTAATTTAGCAAATGAGATGAATTCCAAATGGATCTAAATTTTCTCAATATCATTATATCAGGTTTTTTTATATTAGTGTGTCATCTTTTTTCTAACACATATGACCAATTTTTTATTTGGGCGATTGCCAAAAAGAGGGATGGACTTTCATGGGTAGCTTTCAAGATTTGCTCAGAAATCTGCCCATGTATTTTAAGAGCCTCAAATGTTTTATTGTGGTTTTCTCTGATTAAAAAAAAAAAAAAAATCCTCCATTTTTGGATTAAGGTAAGTAGCCCAAAAATCCACATTTTACTGTGATTAAACTGAAACACACCCCACCCTCTCTCTCTCTCTCTCTATATATATATATATATACACACACACACACACACACACACACACAGACACGCACATACACATTGTCCTTCACAGAAAAATGTGGATTTTGGGTTACTTATTTTAATCCAAAAATTGGGGATTTTTTTTATCAGAAAAAGTCAGGAACCCTCATGATGATTATTAAAACGTCTATAGATACATAAAATATTAGTTGATATTAATTTATGTATTCCAGTGGATGATATCTCACTGGAAGGAAGACAAATAGCATGCTTTTGGGTATATTGTTGGACTGCTGTTAATGTTGTTTTAATAGTGGAATAGCCCAAGAATCATTGACCCCATTGGGTTATCTGGTGCTTCTATATACTATACCCGAGAGTGCTAAAAGAATTGACTAACATCATCGTGCAACCTATGGCAAAGTTATTTGAAGACTTGGAGAGCTTGGCAGAGGTCTCAGAAGACTTGAGGAAAGCCAGTGTGGTGCCTATGTTTAAGAAAGGGAGAAAGGAGGACCCAGAGAATTACAGGCCAATCAGTTTGACCTCAATCTCTGGTAAAATCCTGGAGAAAACTATCAAATAATCCATTATTGATAGGCTAACAGAAGACAGTATTCTGAAGGATAGCCAACATGGCTTTGTTATGGGCAAGTCATGCCAGACCAACCTCATTTCCTTCTACGATCAGGTAACTCACCACCTGGATAGGGGAAATGAGGCTGGTGTCATATGCTTGGACTTCCAAAAGGCTTTTGACCTGATCTCCCACAATGTCCTCATGGTAAAAAGGGCAAATATGGCCTCAACTACTTTATGATCCAGTGGCTAGGTAACTAGCTCTGAGTTAGGACCCAGAGAGTATTGATAGACAGAACTGAGTCAATGTGGTGAAAGGTGACCAGTGGCATTACTCAGGATTCAGTACTCAAGACCAGTGCTTTTCAACATGTTCATCAACTATTTGGATTGAGGTATTACAAGTGAATTGGCAAAGTTTGCTGATTACACCAAACTATGGTGGAGTGTGGACATGCTCAAGGGCAGTTTGGCAAATATAGGCCAAGCTGGACAGGCTTGCAAAGTGGGTGGTTCTGAATCTGATGTTGTTTAATACAGAGAAATGTAAAGTGCTCCATCTGGGGAGAAATAATCCACAACACACTTATAGGCTCGGTAGTGCTATGCTTGCCAGCACCATAACTGAATGAGACCTAAGTGTCATGATAGACTACAAAATGAACATGAGCCACCAATGCAATGCTGTAGCTGGCAGGGATGATCAAACACTGGCATGCATCTACTGAGGCATCTTCAGTAAGGCTAAGGATGTTATCCTCTCACTCTAATCAGCTTTGATAAGACATCAGCTGGAGTACTGTGTCCAATTCTGAGCACTGCACTTCAGGAAGGATGTGAAGAAGCTCAAGATAGTCCAAAGGAAGGCCGCAGGCATGATTAGAGGCCTAGAGACCAGGTCATAAGGGGAGAGGCTGAAACACTTGGGACAGTTCAGCCTGGACAACAGAAGACTCAGAGAGGACTTGGTAGCAGCCTATAAATATATCAGGGGTGTACATCTGGGCCTGGGGAAGCACCTATTCACCAAGGCCCTGCCTTCAGAGGATAAGAAACAAAGGGCGGAAAGTGATTGAAGATCACTTCAGACTAGACATAAGGAAGAACTTCTTTACAAGTCGAGTGCCAAGGGTTTGGAACAGGCTACCCCCAGAAGTCACCCACCCTGGTAATCTTCAAAAAGCATCTTGACGTCATCTTACCCCACCATTCTTTCCTGCTAAGTGCAGGGGGGCTGGACCCAATGATCTGTAAGCTCCCATCCAGCCCCTAACAACTATGAAACTATGGAAATGTATGTAGTAGCAGAAAACAATTTGGTCCAAGTAATTTCACAAAGTAAAGCTAGTTCAATGGATGTACATTGGTTTGCCTCAGTGACATATCTAATACTTTATTATTTTTAATAGAAAATTGAGGAAAAAATAGAAATTTAGTGTTAATGTCCTTCCATCTCATTTTATTAATTCTGGAGTAGATATTATTCTAATTGTGTTAAAATTAAGAATCAATGTCTGAAATTACTAATGTATATAAATGAGTAACAAAATGAATTTAATTTTTACTAAGAAATTATTTTAATTGAAATAATCCAGTGTCCTCAAATAGTTTTTAATTATTTTTTTTTGTCTGTTTTATAAAATACCTTTTTGACAGATGTTTATCTGCTTAAAAATAATCCCAAATTGTGGCAGGAACCTTTATTTTTTTGTAATTCTGTCCATGAGGAGAAATAGTTTGGTTTTCTTTCAGCTCTACACTTACTAATATTGTGAGCCTCTGGATATATGTTTTTATATCAAAGATTGCTCATTGTTAACTTAGTAAAAGTCTCCCAAGAACTTCATTATTCAGGAAAATGGTTTTAAATTTTATCTGGTGCCTGAAGACAGTTGGAAAATTAAAATACAGCCTATGTCTTAAGTGGCAAGTTTCAATCATTTTGAAAATTACAAGTAGGAATTTAGGTCTTTAACCAAAGATGATTGAAAGTAGTAAACAGAAACTTCATTTTAGTGAATGTTCAGTATAACTGGGCTTAATTAGAAAATAATGAAATAAAGATGTATATTTAAAAATACAGACAATTATTCTCTGCTATGATGTTTTATGCTTGGAAATGTATGAACACCTCACCTTTTAAAGAAGCAATTTCCTATTTCAGTAACTTTTTGGTATCTTTCCTAGGTAACATATATTGGACAGATCATGGCTTCAATTTAATTGAAGTTGCCAGACTCAATGGCTCATTCCGATACGTAATTATATCCCAGGGTCTGGACCAGCCAAGATCTATATCAGTGCACCCAGAAAAAGGGTAACTTAAATATTACTATGTATTAAAAAAATCTGTATGTTAGTGTTAAAACTTTCAAATGAGCTAAGCAGGATATTTGCTATTTCTAGGATCTGCAATAAAACCCAATAATATTGTACTGTAACTAAAAAAAAAAAAAAAAGTGTAAAGCAAAAAAAAAAAAAGGAAGAATTGTGGAGGGCAATATCCTTATATTGGCTCAACATGCAGTTGGTCCAGAAAGCCTTGCTTTTTGCGTATTTTCTGGACTAATATGGCTACCAGCTCACTTCAACACTACCTATACCAAAAAAATTAGATGTTCTAATGTACTAAAATACCTTATATGAAGCCTCTGTTAAATATTACATGCTATTTGCAGAAAAGCTTTCACACTCTTAGGCAATCATCAACCTCAGGGCTAGGAAATCATAAGATATATGCTTAAATCTTTTGAATCCTAAATGTTAAGCTTACCATAGAAAACACACTGCTTAAACTACAAGACCAATGTGATGATGACATTTTAAAATAGTATAGTCCTATGAAAGGGAAAATATATTTAATATCTCTTCATACCAGTCCACTAACTATATATGCCAGATGATGTTCTTAGGTAGAAAAATATATGATGGTGGCACATAAAAGGTCCATTTGCACCCATTATCTGGGGAAAAAAAACCCCCTATAAGCTATGGCTGAAGAAATAGAAACAAAAAAATGTTTGTCCCTTAGAGATGCAGACTATTGATCAAAGCGATAAATGAATACTCAGACAGAAGTAGTAACTTTTGTGAAAACAAACACTCCCATTGTACTTTGTAGAACATATATACCAAGTGTAGAAAGCACTTGCCAATGCAAAAAAGACTTTACACCATGCCTGATCCCTACAACAGTTCTGTTGTATTATGTATGACGAAGTGCCAAGAAATATTTGAGTCACCATCAGTAAATAAAGGCATGCCTTTCCTGACTAGGAAAGAGCAAGTGTGCCTATGAATGGCAAATTATCAATGCGTTCTTCAGAAAACTGAAATAGTTATTCACCCTGGAAAACGTAAATTCCATGTGGCCCCCTAGTAAGTCATATATGTACCTGTACTCTCCTGTGTGAGATTCTAGATCAGTGGTTTTCAAGTTTTTTAGGCTCAGGGCACCTCTCAAAAAATGCCAGGTCTTCACTTTCTCTTGTTTATTGACAATGGAAAAATAACGGAGCAATTCTTCTGTTTCAAGGACTCAGAAAAACACAACAGGTCAGAATGTGAAAGCATGGCTCCTTTACAGGGCACCATTCCTGCATTCAAATAAGTGTTGGCTGCTTGTGCTAACAGTTTCTGCTAAAATGCTAACAGTTTATGCCCATAGGGGCTAAGTGCAGCCAGTCAAAAAGCCTGAAGCTAAATTGATTCAGACTTTTTAGGCTAGTCTAAACTTCAGAGATTAAATTGGAAAACAACTGGATGCATATTCACTTCTGAAGGCAGTCCCTGCCTTCCCCCAGCCCACTAACTCTTCTCTGCTGAAGCAGACAGCACAGCCCACCCCAGCACATGTTGGAGGACTCCAATGTAACATAATCTGGGAAGGAGTCTGGGACAGAAGTTTCATAAACCAGCTTGATTCAGATTAGTTAAAAATGATACTACACTCAACCAGGTTTATCTTAAGGCAGTTTCAGCCATTTTGAGATTGGTTTATGTGCACTGAACTTCTGTGCTAGGGACAGACATTATACATAAGCTAGTTTACATGATAAGAAACTGGTTTAAACCTGCAACAAAACAGATGTTCAGTGCACATAAACCAGTCTGAAAATGGCTGAAACCAGTTTGAGATAAACCTGGTCTAATGTAGTAGCAGACATAACTGATTTGGGTCAAATCTTTATGCAATGTCTGTCCCAGACCCCTTGCTGGTTTAAGATAAACTAGACACTCCCAGCATCCAAGCATGCTCTCTGGGCTGGTCAGGGCTCTCTGCTCCACAGCAGGGCTGGCTCCTCCCCTCTGCTCCCTGGCTGCAGCTCCAGCACAAACTTCAGGCTGCTCCCTCCCTCCCCCTCACCACTCCCTTCTAAGCAGGAATCCCCCCCTCCCCTCTGCCTTATGGAGGAGGTCTCCGTGTATTGACTAGTAGACCATGTGCTGGTTACAGTCCCTGTTGAATCAACAGGCAGAATCAACAGGTAGCTGATAATGTCTCCCTGTTGTTTTCATAATGGAGTGATAAACACTTATCAGTTCCCTGCTGGGCTACTCAACGTGTCCTCCCTGGGTCTGGCCATGTCCCCCTTCAGCTCAGCTCTTTGGAAAGGAAGGGAGGGCTGCTTTAGCACCTCCCAGCTTCTAGGAGCCACTGCAGGCATGTGCCTACATGTCTGGGATGTCTGTGCAGTTACAGACCAGTTCAGCCTAGCCAAGTTAGACTAACCTGCAAAGACTGAATCAATTCAGGCTCAGGCTTTATGAATTTCTGTCCCTAGACCAGTTCTGTTATGCTTTAAACCTGTTTCTGAAGACCAGGGATCCTGCTTTTCCCTGGTTAAATATAACAAATTCTCTCCAAAAAAATCACAAATTTTCTAATATAACCCCCAAATTTGCCAGTGTCTCTCCCCTCCCCACCACCAGCCTCACTGGTGCCCCTCACCCCTTCCACCCAGAGTCCCTGCTCTCCTAGCCCTGCTGGAGTAGGTCCCTGTCTGCCAGGCTTATGGACCTGGGTCTGCAGCCTGCTGCCTCCGCTCCTCCCTGCTGCCTGCTGTGGATTTGGGCAGGGTGGCTCCCCACCACTGCCTGCACTCCTGGTAGGCAGGGGGAACCTGCACCTGTCAGATCTGTGCATGGGGCAGGCTGTGGGCATGGGCTCCCATCCTACTTTGCTCCCTGAGGGCTTCTGCAACACTACAGGCAGGATCCACCACAGCTGGGAACAGCAGGACTGCACAGGGATCTCCTTGTCATTTCTTGCCCCCCCCCACTGCCCTGGCAATGCATCTCCTGCACCTGCCTCTGCTTTGAGGGGTGCAGCCACACACTGATACCTCACTGCAGGCCCATGTGCAGGAGGCATACCACGGGGCAATGTGGAATGAGCAGCAGCGAGTAGATCCCCATGCTGCTCCTCTGGTCCCTGCTGTGATAGGTTGTGGGAAACAGCTGACTCACATCAGCTCACCACTGTTCACTGCTACTCTGCTTCCTTTCCCCATGACCTGGTGCAGCAGGGAGCAGAGGAGCCACATGAGGATCTCCTTGCTGCTGCTTATCCCACACTGCCCTGGTAATATGCTTCCTGTGCAATGAGGGGAGCAGCATAGGGCTGCATCCCTCAAAACATTGGCAACAGGTGCAGGAGGCATGTTGCCGGGGCAGCAAGGGAGTGAGCAGCAATGAGGAGATCCCCACATGACCCCTCTGTCTCCAACTATGTCGGGTCATGCCTGCAGGGTTGTGGAGAACCTGAGGGTGTTAAGAAGGGTGGAAGCCCATGCCTGCAGCCTCTTTCACTCACAGATCTGGGAGCATGGGTACCCCTTGCTCCCTGGAAATGCATGTGGCAGCAGAGATCCAGCCCTTCCCCTCCCCTGGTTGAGCCATCTGTGGCCCTATCCTGCTCCCTGCTGGGACCCTGCAGCTACACATTGCAGCTCCAGGCCCCATGTCTCACCCAGCTGTGCAACAGTCCAAGCCCTGCCCAGCTCCCCTCCTATATGGCCTCAATCCTCCTCTCCCCACACTTCTACTTACCTGCTGCTGCTGCTCTGCAACCTGCCTGTGGCCATATGCATGTCCATACATGTGGCACCCCCTCTTGCACCACCTTTCTCCTGCTCCTTCCCAGCTTCCTGCAGGGTGGAACTCTGCCAACCTGCAGGAAGCTCACTAGAAAATGACAGAATCCATGGGTTTCTCTTGTAAAATGAGAAATCCACATTTGCCTCTGGTTTATCTTAAACCAGCAAGGGGTCTAGGGTCTAGGACAGACATTGCATAAATTGATTTGACCCAAATCAGTTATGTCTGCTACTACATTAAACCAGGTTTGAGATAAACTCCACAGCAGGGCTGGCTCCTCCCCTCTGCTCCCTTCATATAGTTTGCATCTGTAAGGCATTTGACTTGCAGCCTGTGTAACTAGGTCAGTTGCACTTAATGCACTAAGCAGGCTGAATTGAGCCCCAGCCCCTTCCTTTTGACTCATTCTGGGGCTGCTTTAAGAAATTCTCTAGAAGTCCTTTGCTGTACAACTTCCTAGTCTCCAGCCCTTGAGCAGCTCCTCTCCTGGTAATTCAATTGGCTCCCTGACACCTGATTTCCGGTTAAGCTCTGGCTTGGTGTTTGGACTTCAGCTTGACCTCAGCTTGGTACTTGACCACTGATTCTGCTTAGTTTGCTGGTTTGGTTTCAGACCCTTAGTTTTGGATCCCACTTTTAAGTTTTGAATTTGAGATTGTCCTTGGTTGCTTCCAACCCACAGTTCATCCCTGCAACCACTCTGGTTTTCACTCCCAGATCTGCCCATTAGACCTTGTGAACCATAACACCATTGTTATGCATTGGTTGCATTAAGAATTCCTTACTTAGAGACAAATTGTGAACAGTTGTCGTTCAAGAGAGTAGAGGAAGCACTGTATGCCATCTGTGTATGTTGAACTGGTGAAATGTGCCACAAGATTCCAGTTCACAGAGGGAGGCAGTCTTTGCAATTCGATTAGATTCTTCCTGTCACTTCAAGCAGATGGGTGGAAAAAGGTAAGCAGAGCACAACCTGCTCGAATAGCCAACATGCTTAGTGGTGTACACAAACATTTTGGAAGCATATGTTTGGACATGTGTAAGCCTTTCGCAGTTTATTCCAACCACTAAAACAGTGGGAGAACCAGAAGAAATATTGATTTGCTGCATTACAATCTCCCTCGTTCTTTACACACTGATAATTACCATGGGAAATTACCATAGGCTGAAAACCAGTAATCTCTCCCCTGAACTTTGACCAAAAAAAAAAAAAAAGGAAGAAAAGAAAAAGAGAGAGCACTGGGAAACTCTACCACAAAACATCGTGTTAACTTGAAATCTGTGTAGATAGCAAGCAATGGAAATATTTGACGTACTGAGCATGGTTCTCTTCTTGAACCTAGGTCAATATATCGATATAAAAGTATAATAGGAATTGAAAAATTAACATTTAACTTTGGCTACAACTGTATTATTACTCCTTATAATATTATACCATATATTTAATAGAGATATCTATTTAGGTTTTTATCAATGTGTTTACTACATTGGCCATAGTACTTGTACAGAAATAAATTCTTTAATTATTTCAAGCAAATTCTGCCTCCCCCGCCTCCATTCAGGTTTCACTATTATGTGCATTAATTGTATTAGTTTTGTGAGTTAGTTTACATGTATTAAAGTAGAGCTATGTATTTAATACCATATATGGCCCTATATACCTGCTTTGAAATAACTCTGCCATAGAGAGAGTGAATGTGTATGTATTTTTACAGAACACAAAAACATTTAACATTTAGAAGACACACATTATCATATTGCTATTTATTTTGTATATACTATTGATACTATACTAATAGTACATGATCCAAAGTGCACTGAGGTCAATTTAAATTTTCTTCTTGACTCCAGTGGAGACAAGTAAAGTTTACAGAGATTTACTAGGAGATGTACCAAGAGATCTACCAGGTTGAAGACAGTATATCTTTCTCCCAGAACTGCCATTTTTCTTCTAGAGGAAACTGCATGAATGTCGGCATACTTGCGGTTTCTGCTGTGAGGGTGGTGATTCTTTCAGTAGAAATGTAACATGTATGTGGCTTTGACCAAGCATCAATTAACTTAGAAAAATATAGATCCTAATATTTACCCATAATACTTCTTGAGTTTGCACATTTACAGTTGCATTATAATTCTTAAGAACAATTTTACCTGCATAGTCATTTGCTAGAAAGAAAACTATATTAAAACAGTTCAAATATCAGTCTATCGACAAAACAACTTTTTTAGCAACACCTTTAACATGATAAATAGTTTCTAAAGAGGTTTTCGTACCAATCTTAGGCAACAATATATTATTTCTACAAGTTCTGTAGGAGTAAACTGGCATGTTTATTATTCCTTTTAAAATTCTGTTTTATGTAAACTGCATTTAAAAAGTTGCTACAAACTATTTAATTTGCATGTGTTCATTTGTTTGCGTGTTATTTTTATTGTTAATTTCTTCAATGTTTTAGGTATTTATTCTGGACAGAGTGGGGACAGGCTCCCTGCATAGGAAAAGCACGGTTAGATGGTTCTGAGAAGGTTGTGCTTGTGAGTTTGGGAATTGCATGGCCTAATGGGATCTCCATTGACTATGAGGTGTGTTCTTCTATTTTCTACTAAATAACAGATGTTCATTAAATGTTAAATTGCATTGCAACATGTTCTTACACACTTGTATTTTATTTTTTGTTAATAAAACACTTGGACAAAAATACATTATGGTAGTTCATTTTGAAATTGATCTTTAGGAAAATAAATTATACTGGTGTGATGCTCGTACAGACAAGATAGAAAGAATCGACCTTGAGAGTGGAGGGAATCGAGAGATTGTGCTGTCAGGGAGCAACGTGGATATGTTTTCAGTCGCAGTCTTTGGAGCTTACATCTACTGGTCTGACAGGTAATTTATTTTTCCATAAGTATTTGAGTCTCAAAATGTTATTTCAGTGCCAGATGCTTCACCCTTGTAGTATTAGTTATTCCTGAGCAAGGTCACTGAAAGGATCTCACAAAGCCATGTAATTTCCACAGAAAAAGGCACTTTTGATATTCAGAGTTAAGGCATATCAATGTCACAGACAAGAGTAGGTTTCTTCACCTTCTGTTAGGCCAGCTGTCCACTGCATTTTAATGACTTGCTTAATTTTAATTAGTTGAGGATTGTTGATCAGACATCTTCAACTTTTTTGGCAGAGCACATGCAAATGGTTCTATCAGAAGAGGCCACAAAAATGATGCCACAGACTCTGTGACCATGAGGACTGGCCTTGGAATAAACCTGAAGGAAGTGAAAGTCTTTAACAGAGCACGAGAGAAAGGTAGCTGTTCCTAAGGATATTATTAATCACCCTAAGATCAGCTGATACTCTTTGCATATATTAATTTGTGGTCATATGAGGGTAATCACTGTATTATGGAAATACTTTTCATTTTTCCCTCAGTGTTTTTTTTAATTATGATAAAATTTACATAAAAAAGATGTACATAAAAATGTACATAAAATAATGTTGCTAAAGAAATGTATAAAAGAGTTCTAAAACTGACTTACGCACAGTTTCTGGTCATTTTAAGAATAAAAATTAAAATAAGCAAAACCTTCCTGTCACCTGTGATAGTCAAAGAAAAAATAAATAAAATAAAAGCCTGAATAATAAGATGGTCCTTTAACTGTGTGCTACTGATTATCTCAGGCTCTGTCAGATCAGTATAAGGAAGTACGTTGCAAGGCCCACAGCTAAGAACACTCAACCTCCTGTTCCTCAGAAATTTACATCTAAAAATTACTAGTTTTTTTTTAACCACAACTCTGCCATATAAGAAGAGATATAGTCCCTGTGTAGGCCAGGTTGCCAATCACATATGTCTCTCTCTAAGAAATTTGAATAATACCCTAAAAGTGACTAGGAAGACAACCTTTTTGAATAATATACTTCTTAATACTTCATAATGTACTTCTTGTGGTTTATGATGCCAAAGATTAGTTATAATCTGCACTGCATAAAAAACTAAGAAAACCTTGACTTCAGCTATCTCGTTTACTATTAAAGCTAAGTCTTATTTAACATGCAAACTCCATGCAAAGAGGTAAAAATTCCTCTTGCCAAATGATCAGTGCCAATCTTTGGTACCTATGGAGAATGGCTGGGTATGATCATAAGTGACAGCATTTCCCCTTTCTACCAGATACTGCAAACAGATTTGAAATAATCTGCATGGATTCTTGATCTTGTCTCCCAAGAGGCAGAAAAACAGTGGGATTTGAAGATTTCTAATAGCATGTTTGGTTCTGCCATCAGAACTCTATTTAGGTAGTCTCTCCACTAAAAAGAAAGTCAATGGCAAAACAAGTGAGATGACACTAAGGAGGCATTAGGATTATTCAATGAAAAATCTATGCACCTCTGTAATTTTACTAGCTAAAACTGACTTTATTCAGGTTTCAGCTTAAAATTTCCCAATATTTTTTAGTAGTTTAAGGCCTGTTTCAAAACTGAGTGAAGTTGACAGAAGGGTTTGTAGTAACTTCAGTGACCAAGGGTCAGGCTGTTGGTGAGAAAACCTGGAAAACTATTTCAAAGCTGATGGTAATTGTCTCCTCCAAACTTAAAGTTCCCACCACAAAAGTGATCTAGTCCAAACTGTATAAATGCATGAAAGCACAAAGAGAGGGAACATAACTAATATTCACCCAATACTTTGACAAGACCATGTTTCTGATATTCCAGCAGCTACATAAGGGTATAATTACAGTATCCCACATGTTGAAGTCTGTTTTTTTTCTTTTAAATAAAACATAGTATTTTTTCTCTCATATCTTTGTTAAATATATTAAAAATAAAAAGGTGCCTTCTTTAAAAGAATATTGTATGAGAAATACCTATTATCATTACTTTTGAAAGGGATTTTCAGAAGTTTTGGAAAATGAAAATTACCTTTTTTAGGACTTTCTGGGTAAACTTTTTTATGGTTCTGTGCATGCAGTTTTGCAAGGTTATAAAGCTACTATTTTCTGAAATTAAAAAAAAAAAACTTACATCTTTGACATTTTTTAAAAATTGGGCTAGAGCGAGTTAATGCCTGCTTATTTGGAAGGGGTTGGTGTATTACGGAAACAGAGTAATAGAAGATTGGGATAAAAAATACATTATATTTTTTCTGTAATTATTTTTACTTATTTTAAAGACTGCTTTGTAGTAAGACTAGGAGAAATAGTTATTAAAAAATAGAAGGATAAAATTTCTTTTTATGTTAGTTTGAAAAACATAATCTGAGAGAGTTCAATGATTTTTAATGCATTTTTCAAATTTTACTAGGCTACAAATGGTTAATGTCTTTGGGAGGGGCTGTCAGTGAGCCAGGAAGACAAAGGGGAAAAAACAGGTGAAAAATGTTTTGGAATGTTTTTTCTATCTCTTTTTATTTATCTATTTACTTATTTATTTACTTTTAAGTTTTATTGAGCTAGATATAGCTAAGTATGCTTTTAAAAACTGAAAATAGGTGGCTTCATGACCTTTTGCCACTAAGAAAAACCCAGGCTGAGGGACAAGTGATTAATCTTTTTTTCTCCCCAAAACCTGTCTTACCTTTTCTGAAGCACCAGTACCATAATAAATTCTGCAGTCTCTTACCTCAGTGAAATTCTGTATATGTGGAGCAGCCTACACTAATTCATATTCAAAACGGGCCTGAGTAGTATTTTAAAAGTACATAAAATGAATGAAATATTATAAAAACAGAGTTGCCAAAATAGGTAACTTAGACGCTTGAGTAAACAAGTTTCTCATTTATTATCATTCTTATTCACACATACTCATCCACCCAAAACAGATATTAACTTTTTTAGCCTATTAAAACTGTAATAATTGAAAATCAGAGACATTTCAGTTACAAGTAAGTCTCCAAAATATTTTCATATTATTTTAACAGGGAAAGAACATTCCAACTCCCTAATTTAACCTAAGAAAAAATATGAGTGGTAGTTAACCATATTAGTCTAAAGTTAGGAAAAAGGAAGGGTAGGGTGGCACCTTAGCACACATGTAGATGAAATGAGGGGCATGTGTGCATAATACTTTAAAGCAGGTCAAATGCTTTTTACCGCTTTAATGGTGTTGGTGTTTGAAAGCATCAGCAGTATATTGCATATTAATTCCAGCTACTGTAGCACATTCAGTGGTATAATGCACCTTAAATGACATTGGGGCGCAGCAAACTAAAACTCTCCAAGGAGTTTTAGTTGGAGAGTTTTAGTTTGCTACCCTGCAGCTGCAGATTGAAGCACTGGGATCCGTGCGGCTCAGGGCCTGTGCAGCAGCCCATGCAGGCAGCCTGGCAGCAGCCCAGAAAGGCAGGCTTCACCAAAAGGAAAAAAAAAAAAAGTGGTGAGTCTGATCTCTCTTCCCTTCCCTGCCCCAGAGCCTGCCTGCCTACCTGAGCTGTGCAGGGACCCAGTCCTTTCCTCTAGTCCTGCCCAGAACTGCCCAAACTGGGTGCTTGTGGATGGGTGCCACCTGAGGGAGCCACTGTTGCTGTAAAGGAAGCATCAGCTCCACACCTCACACGTGCAGGGACCACTCTGTCCATCAGCAGCTCACCTTCTTCTCCCTGCCACCAAAGAGGCAGGTAAGACATAGGTGTATATGACATGGGGGCTTACTTCACCCTAACTTGAAGCAGTGTTTTTAAAAATGCACTGCTTCAAATTAGGGCCCCTGTTTCATCTATACATGCCCTTATAGACTAACTCATTCACAGAGGCATAAGCTTTTTGTAAGCAACAACCCACTTCATCAAATGCTACAGTGAAGTAAACTACAGCATGTAAAAGCTCATGCCTCTCTGAACAAGTTAGTCTATAATGTGCTATCCTTCTCTGCCTTCTGCCTAAGAGAACATGGTAAATATATTGGGTCTATACTCATGAAAATATCCATTTTTTACATATGAAAGGACACTAAACCTAAATCTAGTAATTAAAAAAGAGTTTAAAGAGTTTCAGATTCTACACCTGCCACACATGCCATGTAATTGTTTCTGAGTTTTTAATGTTTTCTTCTCCCTCTTGCACCAACTAGGAAGTGAGTAGTATGAGTCAAATTGACTTTACAGAAAATTCCGTCAAATAAACCTAGTAAAAAATAGAAGGCAACTAAAATAAGACAGACCACACACAGGGAACTGAAAATAATGAGGAAAATAGTTTCTTTCAGGTTTCTAATAGTTATTATAATTTTAGATCTTGTAACAAAAGTGGTAAAATCACACTGGAATTATTAACTTGATGCTAATTTTTAATTGTGTACACTAAGCAGGGATTTTTTAAAAATGCATCCTTTAGAAGAACAAAGAAGGAAACAGTATTCAAGTTTGTTACATTTAAAGATAGGGAAATGGCTCAATAAAATCTTTGTAATATAATTATTTTAAGGTAGATGAGATACAAGTTAATGTGCTCCAAGAAAATAAAAAGATGATTTTTTTTTTTCCTGATAGTAATGGGTCATTTTAAAAAAAAAAATTAAAAGTATTTAAAAATTCTTATAAATTTCAGGGACTTTGTTGCCTTATAAAACATACAACTGTTCCTCTATTCTTTATTTCTATCATACATACTAGAATGCATTATAAGGGACCTGAATTCCACATTTCTGGACTTTAAAAAAAATGTTTTATATGATCACAAATTTTGAGGTTTAGAACATAAAAAAACCCTATGCCTTTGTGATGCTATATTGAATAAAAAAAATATAACCCAAACGTTTAACTTGATTAATCCATGGGGGACACAATAAAATAATTATCTGATTAGTGTGACTGTTACAAAAGCTGGACTTTTTTTTTTTGTCTTTCCAGGTACCAATATTTGTGCCAAGAATAATGGTGGATGTCAGCAACTTTGCCTCTATTGTGGGAAGGCACAGCGATCGTGTGCTTGTGCACATGGCTATCTCTCAGAGGATGGAGTTACTTGTCTGCGACATGAAGGTTATTTACTGTATTCGGGAAGGACAATATTAAAAAGTATACATCTTTCAGATGAGACCAATTTAAATTCACCAGTAAGACCATATGAAAATCCAGAATATTTCAAAAATGTGATAGCCCTGGCTTTTGACTACAGCCTGAAAGGAAGAGGTACCAACCGTATCTTCTTTAGTGATGCACACTTTGGAAATATACAAGTTATTAAAGACAACTGGACGGGCAGAAAAGTAATTGTTGAAAGTAAGTATATCTTTATTTTTCATATGTTATTTTTTAATAATATTTTATTAAATGGGGATTTCATAACACTTGGCCTTATAGACTACAAATAGCAATGCTATCATACTATACTGTTATAAAACACATCATTATTATTATTATTAATAAAAATGTATCCACACTTCGCAGCAATTCATTGTTAACTTTTCTTGTTATTACCTTAAATTCACTTACATTGCAGTATCTATGCGATATATAGGGTATTGGAAAGAAAAATATAATGTATTAAGTTTGTGAAAATGTTGATATTCCATTTTTTTTTTAAAAGAACAACCTTTCATTCACATTTGACTTTTCAATAGAATGCATCTTTTCATTTTAATTATGTAAAGTATTTCTGACTGCATAAGAAACTATACACACTATCAAAAAGTCAATGTATCTGTAACAGGACTGGGTCCCAGGGACAGCCATGATGCCCCCTGGCGGACATATGGTTCCTGCCCAGCTCACCTCTAAGGTACTTACCCAGCTCATTTCTAAGGTACCCTCCCTTTACTTCTCGACTACCATACCTTGTTTTTATTAACAGATTGAATAAGGTAGCTGCCCATAGGTCTTAGACCAAGCCCTATTCTGTTCCTGCCAGCAGATCCCCTCTCTCTCTGACTCTACTGATTGCATCAATCTCTCCAGTTATGTAGGTCCTTCTGGACTACACAGTGCCCCAAGGCACTTGTCACCTTATGGGCTAATCACTGCCTCCAAACCTTTCCTACAGCCATGCCCAGACTTCACAGATATTTTGTGTCATCACTCCTGCAGAACACTTTCCCCAAAGACACCAGGCCACCTCAAGGTCCCTTGTTGGGTCTTCAGCTTTCCCATGTTTTACCCCTATACACCAGCTGGTTCCTTAGCCAAGGCCCACTCTCTCAGACCTGGCTTGTGGGCTCGAGCCCCTTATCTTGTCCTTTGGAACCTTTATCTCTGCCTCACATGGACTCTGGGTCACTCAGCCCCATGTTCTGCCCCTCTCTGGGCTGTGGAACCTCTATCTCTGTCTCTGCCCCACCCCTACTGTCAGGCAACACTGGGCTCTCTGACCCCTGGCAAGGCTCAAGACAATCGTATTCCCCTTGGGAATTAATGGGTAGGGATCTCTGTAAATCATGGAAGAAGAATCCCCCACAGCAGCTCCTTTAATTGTTTTCATTTCACGCCCCTCTCCCCACTCCTGATTGGTGGAGGGGCTCTGCCAGCTGGGCCATTTGTCACTGATTGTCAGGGAACCAAAAACCATGGTTTTAAATATGCCATGGTTTTTGCATTACCACTGCTGATTGGTGAATGGGTGTCATTGGCCCCACCACTTGCTGCTGACTGGCAGGGAAGCTAAAGCCAGAGTTTATTTAAAACCACAATTTTCACTTCACCAGCAATCAGTGGCAAACAGCCCAGCTGGCAGGGTCCCTCCCTCCACAGATCAGGGGTAGGGAAAGCAAGCAGTGAAATGGGAAAAAAATTAAAGGATCCTCTGTTGGGGGCATTTCCTCAATGAGTTCCCTACTAATGGGACCTCCAAGCCACTGGTGTAAAACTCTAAAAGTAAGTCCTCTGGATTAGTTCCCCACTGGCTCTGAGCACAAACAGTATTTTGACTACATCATAAATTCATAGATTCATAGCTGGTAAGGGGCTGTAAGGGACCTTGTATATCATTGGGTCCAGTCCCCCTGTACTAGGCAGGTAAAGACAACTGGGGTCAAGTGACCCCAGCAAAGTGACTGTCCATTCTCCTTTTGAAGATTTCTAGGGTAGGTGACTGCACCACCACTGGAGGGAGTTTCTTCCACAGTCTGAACCCCCTGACTGTGAAGGATTTTTTTCCCTAGAGTTGAGCCTCAAGTGGCCTTCCAGGAGTTTGTATCCTTTGCTCTTGGTCTTCCCCAGAGGTGCCTCCTTCTTCTCCTTTTTGAAGATGGACACAATGTTGGCTCTCTTCCAGTCCTCAGGGATGTCCCTTGTGTGCCATGATCTCTGAAAGAGTTTAGCTCCCCACCCCACCCCACCCCACCCCACTCTGAGTTCTACTCCCCTGCAAATCAACACCACTCTGCTTGCATTACTCCCAGGGTAGATCAGATATTAGGCAGCAGCTCCTGTCCATCTCTCCTGCCCTGGAGCTCTTTACTCAGCAGCTGCCAGAGCCAAGCTGACAACCCTGTCTCAGGCCCTGGATTTATATGGCTGGAAACCACACCCCATTTTGGTCATGTGAATCCTTGAACTGCGAAAGCTGTATCCTGATTTAGCCTGCTAACTTCACCTCAAGGAAACTTACTGTTACTAGTCTCTGCTGTAATAATAGCTTATAGTAGGTAAATCCCCAGGCACCTTTTCCCTTGTAGCTCAAAATGGACAGCTTTTCTGCCTGAGGCTCTTCCTGGTTCTCATTCATCCTTAAAGTAATGGGAGTGTTTGAGGCTCTGTTATAGATCAAACCATACACAGAGCTTGAGTGCATCAAATTTGCCCTGTAATAATGTCTAGGATATTATCAAATGTTTCAGGCACAAGAAAATACTCAACTTTTTCAAGAAATACGAAGTAAATAGTGCAGTTTCAATATTACTATCACCATTAAAACATGACAATTCCACACAAAGTGATTCATGGCATATATTATAAAGTCAGTTTTTAGGGGGAAAAAAATTGGCTGGATATCTTGATTTCTCAGATATAACAGTAATTGTACTGAGCTGTGGAAAAGTTCTGTTTAAAGGGGAAGGATGCATGGGCAATGAATGCTGCTTCCAGAGAGGGCAAATGGGAAATTCATGTTTGTGTCCGCAGACCTGATGATGAAATGACTAGCAAGAATATTCCTTTGTAAAATTACAGTTCTTTAGAGTCCTAGTCATGGCCTTCAGTTATATTGTAAAAATCCCTGGTGAGTCGGAATCAAAAGACAGTGTGTTTTGTAAAGACATTATAATTAAAGGTCTTCAGTTTAGTTTAGTTTAGTTTTTATTCTCTTGTAGTTAATAGAAGGGCAGTGTTATATAGAATAGCTTAACACACAAAGTCTTATCATGTTTTGATTACGGTTGGTGTTTCAAGAGGTGTTCCTTCTGCTTGGTGTGATTAGACTTCATTGCAATCCCTTGAATGAAGAACGATCTCTACCTTTCATTGAGGAGAGTGGGGATGATGACTGTACTGTAGACCTGGATTTTGGTCTTTACAGAGACTGCATAAATACTCATCAAAGCAATATCCGAGGAAACACTTGCACACTGGATCATGTGCTGGATCTCTTCATCAATATTCACTCTCTGAGAGAACTGGGAACTGAGGTGGGGGGGTGGTCGACTACCTCCAGGGTCTTTCCCTTGATGGTAATTTGGGGAGGAGGGTAACATTCATGGCCCAGGACAGGCTAATAGAGCACTTTATTATTCTTGATTTTGATAGAGAGGCTCAAAGTTTGGTAGGCTTCTCCAAAAAGTTCCATTATGGTCTGAAGATTTTCATGTCATCTGGCCAAGAAGGAGCCATTCTCTTCTGGTCGAGGAGGGCTTGGATCTTGGTGTCACTCTCATAGAACTCATCTGTATGTCAATGAATGTTATAGGGCAGAGAGCTTTCCATGGAGACACTGTTGGAGATCCTTGCAGACCTTTGGGTCTTGAAGATATTTGGTGTTGAGGGTCCTTTACATTGCTTTTGGCTGTTTTTGAAGTTTTGGAGCAAGTGTATGTACATGGATGTAATGGATCTGACAGGACAGTGATCTGCCCAGCAGTCTTTGGTTTCTTGCATGGCTCATGTGATATGGACATCCATTTGATCATGAGCTCTAACAATAACATAGTCAAGGAAGTGCCAGTGCTTAGAGCAAGGGGGTTTCCAGGTGGCCTTGTATTTGGTGTTCATGATGACAAGACCATGCACCACACATTTGCTGAGGATCCCATTTAAGTTAGCTTTCGGTATTCCTTCCTACCTAATAGTGCCACTCCAGAGTTCCAGGTCACATCTGACTCTGGTGTTGAAGTCATCAAGGAAAATGATCATGTCCTCTTTGTGAGCATTAGTTAGAATATGGTCAAGGCTGGAGTAGAACTGTTCTTTGACATCAGAATCAAGCATTGGGGCATACATGCTGATGACAGCAGTGTGCTGATTGTTGCTAAGCTTAAGACAAACATTGTAAAATGATGACTAATGGCCACAGGGAGCTCCATAAGTTGAATGATGAGCTGATTCTTAATAGAGAAACCAACACCTTGAACATATCTGTCTTGGGCTGGTTTCTCCTTCCAGGTGTAGCCTTCACTCTCTTCCCTCAGCTGACACTCATTCAGTTATCTTGTCTCAGTAAGAGCTGCAATGTTGATGTTGTATATTACTAGTTCCCTAGAGATGAGTGCAGTTCTTTCCAGTTGTTCATTGTTTTGGTTGTCCATCAAGGTGCAAACATTCCATGTTGCAAAAATATCATGTTTTTTACCTCAGAGAGTGTTACCTAGTGGATCTCATTATCCAGCCAGGAACAGATAAGATGGTCTAGGATTAGGTCACCTTCTCTAGCCCCTTCCTCATATGGGATGGGCAGAGGGGATCCTAAATAGGACAGCTCAGTCACAGTAGCAGGTTCTGAATTGCAACAGTCTCAATCCAGGTGCAACGTGACTATCACGTTACTGCAGCCTGCATGCAGATTCATGACTGGAGATTCCAGATTCACTAGTCCTGCCTCTGTCACTGCTGGTCCATTGCCACAGGGATTTTGGAGGTTGGTACAGGAAACATGTTATTTCCTGTGGTAAAAGTGTGCATGCCTTTGTTTAATTTATGGAATCTGGTGCATGGAAAGAACCACTGCACAATCTTGACAAACCGGTGATTTGAGCTCAGTGGCAAGGTAAAACCCTAGAGGACAGAAGATCTCCATCTTGCTGCAGACTTCTCTGTCTTTATAGATGTTGAGATCCTGACATCTACTTCCACGTCATGCACCATTGAGGACTTAGGGTTAGACCTTGGTGTGTCACCTGAGACTGAAGACAACTTGGCTTGTAGGCTGGAAGTAGGCCCTCACCTAGTACTGTCTAATACCTTTAGTAATCAAATAAAAAGTGGTAGTGAAGACTATTATGATGCCCCTTATTAGCCTCAGTAGTCTTATTAGCCCTTAGTAGCCTTGGTAATTATAGAGGAAGTACCCTCCTCTGCATCAGTTTCTCATTTTTCTTCCTCTGTTGTTAATGTCTGTCGTGACATGACTAGTCTTTGTTAGGCTAAAATGAGGTGGGAAATGCATTAGCAAGAGAAAGCTGAAGAATCACCATC
This sequence comes from Caiman crocodilus, assembly GCA_030014935.1. Taxonomy (NCBI): domain Eukaryota; kingdom Metazoa; phylum Chordata; order Crocodylia; family Alligatoridae; genus Caiman; species Caiman crocodilus. The sequence continues at coordinate 13,312,476 of JAGPOW010003685.1, forward strand.
TCTTCCTGTGCTCTCTGAATCAGAAAGGTATTTGAGACTGTCAAATAATATTACAGTTACCACTTCTTCAAAGTCATTTGAAGTTAGAGTACTCATTATTTTGGAAAATCCTCATTAGTTTGGGAATTGGTGGTGTACTTGTACTCACAGGTCACTAACCACCCCATAGAGTCTATAGCCAGACTCTGTGCTATACCAACTAGTTGGACATTTCAGCAGAGACATATCTTGTAAGTACTAAGGATAACCTGCTTACTAATTGACCATTTTGTGAACTTAACAGGTATAGGCTCTACCTTTCAGTGTGTCCAAAAGACAAAGTCACTAAAAGGTCTCATAGATAAGGTAAATCTGTGATCTCAACTTTCTCCGTGCATTTTGCTTGCACCTGGAAAAGACAGAGACCTTTAGAAAAATCTAATAGTATATGTGAAGTATATTGGAGAATGCCTGCTAAACAGAAATAGACACCCAGTTTGAAAAAGCAGAGCTACATGAACACTTCTTGCTTGCTTGCTCATATCCTTGGGTGGTGGGGAGGGGATCCATAATAGGGTTTTCTTAAGAGTTTATTTATAATTTATTATTGGTCTTAAAGAGCTGCCTTTACATATACACACCACTTGCCTCAGCTGCACTTCACCCTCTAGTAGAACCATGGGACTTAATAAGATAAAGACTATATAGCTTTAGACCTATACACTGCTTTATATGGAAGAATGAAATAATATCATCTGTTTTATTCCTATTTTAATGGACATTGCTTTACAATGAATTTCCATAGTTCACTGTCAGGCAAGCCATATATCATAGGTATGAACATGCATTGGCAACATTTTAAGAATAGTTCCTAGAAAGTAATTACTTTTTACAAGGAAAAAGTATAAATATACCATCTATGTGAAATATATTACCCAGTTATTTTCTTAATGTTGTATGTTTTTGGCTTATCTATTTTTCAGAATCATTTTTAAGGTATTAATATTAATTTCACTGACAATAAAAATTCTAATTTCAAGTTTTATTGCCAAGTCTTTAAAAACATGTTCATTAACATATTGCTTTATAGCATCTATCAATATTTTTAAGAAACCTTAATTAAGGTATTGCAGTAAGGTTCAAAACATAAAGTCAAAGCTAATACAACGTAATTTAGTTGGCCTAAATCATCACAGAGTTGACAGCAAAGGTAAATTAAGAATACAATGCTAAGATCTTTATCCTTCAAAACATAGTTTATACATAATACCAAATAACAAATGGATTTTGGGTTCTGCCTTTATGATATAATTAACTTTTGAAATGATTATACTGCAACCAAAAAAAAATAAACCTTGAAATTAAGCAGGAAATGTGAAGGCAGAAAACAAGTTTATGTATTCAACTGTGCTAGAAAAAAACAAAAAGATATATATCTTTGATTTAATCATAGTATAGTATTTAAAGATGTTGTAGCAACAAAAATTACATATGTGGGGAATTTGCATCATTTGTATGATCCTTAAATTATACTTTTTTTGGATTCAGTTATCAAAGCAATTATGCTTATAGGATTACTTAGATGTTAAGCGTGCCTCTCATAGTTGGTGTTATGTCCTAAAGTTATTTTTAACAATCTGAGACTCTAGCTTCTTAATAATAATATTGTGGGTACTACAAGAAAAATGGACTTTCAAATGTCAGCTTTGATTTTTTTTTTAAATTCTTTTTCCCTTTAAAATTCTGAGGTAATATTATAAAATTCAGTCTCCTGGAGGAAGGCAAGTAATGTCTCCTGACTAAGGGTTAGTAGTTACTTAAGAATCCTTGATCTCCTATACTAGAACAATAACTATAGATGGGACTCTTAGGGGAGTGGTTCCTAACCTTGTGTCATGACCCAAATGAGGGGTATGGGGGTAATGCTGGTGGCGCTGCACACAAAGGATGAGCTATACCATGTGCCATGAGTTTCCCTTCCCCCGGCCACCGCACTCCACTCCCAGCAGCAGATCACAGTAAAAAAAAGTTGGGAACCACTCTCTTAGGTCATTTCCACACCTTAAACTGTGTGTTGCACAAATGTTGATTGGTATTAGTGCTAGCTCAAGTTTGCAGCAGTCACTCTTCAGGGCAGCAAGGGCCTGGAGGACTAAAAGGTAATAATCTTTTCCCCCACACACACATACTTCCCATTCTGAGCTTATATTCTGTCCCCTAGGGAGCCCCCAGTCTTCATCCTTGGGGTGCCCCCCAGCCCAGCTCTGCCCTCTCCTACCCAGCTTTCTGTCCCAATGCAGCACACAGGGAATGGTTAACCTGCCTGTCCAGTCATTGTTGCCAGGCTGCTTTTTCTCTCTGGGCTGAGCCCACCCAGAGACTTGCAGTGGTGGTAGCTAGGCAAGCAGGTTAAGCCTTCCCTGCCTGCTTCTCCAGGATAGACAGTATGTACAAGTAAGCATGGTGATGGGGTAGTGAGCAGCAGGAATCCTGGTTATCTGATAAAAGATCACAATTTCTCTGATAACAAAATTGCAAATTCTCTAATAAAACCCCCAAAATCCATGTTTAAAATTAAAGGCCCCCACAACCCTCTCACTCTTCTAGTGCCCAGCTTTCATGTGTGCATCTGTGTATGTGTTCACATGTGCATGCATACCCCTGTGCACATCTATGCATGTACATGTGCGTATTTCTCTGTACGTGCATGTGTGCATGCATGTGTGTGTGTTAATGTTTCATAGTTTCATAGTTTCATAGTGTCTAGAGTCGGAAGGGACCTGGGCAGATCATCTAGTCCGACCCCCTGCCTTGGCAGGAAAGAGCACCGGG
>JAGPOW010003685.1:13330897-13365932 GCA_030014935.1 Caiman crocodilus
AACACATTTTGAACTGACATTTTCCAATGTATGCATGGGGCATTGCTGGGGGGAAGGGCCTTTTGGGAGCTACAGACACCCCAAAATTTACCTTACCTCTTCAGGTAGTTCAAGACTGCTGTTAAATCCCTTGTCAGTTCTCTCTCCTCTAGACTAAAAAATCCCACTCCCTCAACTTCTAATAAGTCATGTGCTCCAGGCACCTCACCATTTCTGTTGCCTTCCCCTGGACTCTCTCCAACTTGACCTCATCCTTTCTGTAGTCGGGGGGCAAGGGTGGGGGAAGGGAGCAAAAACTGAACACTACTTCAGATGTGGCCTCACCGTGGCTGAATAGAGGGGTTTAATCACTTCCCTTGACCTGCTGGCAGCACACCTACCAGTGCAGCCCAGTATGCCATTAGCCTTCTTGGCAAAAGGGCTCACTGTTAGCTTATATTCAGCTTATTGTCCCCAGATCCTTTTCTGCAGAGCTGTTGCCACGAAGTCAGCCCCCAGTCTGTACCAGTGCATGACATTGCTCCATCCGAAGTGCAGGACTTTGCACTTGTCTTTTTGAACCTCATGAGATTTCCTTTGGCTTAATCTTCCAATTTGTTGAGGTTACTCTGAATCCTAGCCCTACCTCCAGCATATCAGCTTTGTGTCATCTGCAGACTTGCTAAGGGTGCACTTTGTGCCATCTTCCAGGTCACTGATGAAGATATTGAACAAAGCCAGCCACAGGACCAACTCCCGGGGCACTCCACTTGATACAGCTGCAAACTAGACATCAAGCCATTGATTACTACCCTCTGAGCCTGAAGTTCCAGCCAGTTTTTTTTATCTATGTTATGGTCCATTCATCCAGCACAGACTTTCTTAGCTTGCCTGTGAGAAGACCATATCAAAAGCCTTACTAAAAGCAAGGTATACCATATCCACTGCTCTCTCCACATCCACAAAGCCAGTCATCTCATCAGAGAAGCCAATCAGGTTGATCAGGCATTACTTGCCCTCGGTAAATCCATGCTGACTATTCCTAATAGCCACCTTCTCCTCCAGGTGTTTAGAAATGGATTCCTTGAGGATCTGCTCCATGATTTTTCCACGGGCTGATGTGAGGCTGACTGGTCTGTAGTTCCTTGGATCCTCCTTTTTCCCTTTCTTAAATATGGGCACTATGTTTGCCCTTTTCCAGTCATCCAGGACCTCTCCTGATCACCATGAGTTTTCAAACATAATGGCTAGCAGTTCTGCAATCACATCAGCCAATTCTCTCAGCACCCTCAGGTGCATCCCATCCAGTCTCAGGAACCTGTATATATCCAGTTTTTCTAGATAGTCCTTTACATGTTCTTTTGCCACTCTTGGCTGCTTACCTCTTCCCCAAACTGTGCTGCTCAGTATAATAGTCTAGGAGTTGACCTTGCCTGTGAAGACTGAGATGAAAAAAGGCATTAAATACTCCAGTCTTTTCTGCATCCTCTTGTCACTAAGTTGCCTCCCCCATTCAGTAAGGGACCCACACTTTCCCTGCTCTTTGTTTTGTCACTGAAGTACTTGTAGAAACCCTTCTTGTTACCCTTCACATCCCTTGCTAGCTGCAACTCCAACTGCACTTTGGCCTTCCTGACTTTATCCCTTCATGCCTGGGCAATACTCTCTATTTCTTTGGTACTCGACACTTGACACTAATTGTCATTTCTTTTATCCCTCTGCAGAGTGTGAAGGGAAAATCTAATCTTGAGTATCTGATTCAGCACTACTACACAGGGGTTGTAAACATGATTGGCTCTGAGAAAGCTGTCTAAGAAAAAGCTTTCCAATATCCATCAAAGTCAGGGGGAAAACGGGAATGTTTCCTAAAATGAAATTTTGAGATTTCTTATTAGTCTTGGAGAGTTTGAGATATAAATTGTGTTCTGGCTACATTATTTAATTACATTACCCAGGTTCTGTGCTTTTAGAATTCAGACATTGTAATTTCAATTTTGGAAAATTGGCAGTTTCTATCTCAGATGCATCCCATTGCTGAAGTGATAGGAACTTCCATTAAATGTTGTAATAGAACATCTTGCTTTTATATGATTTCTGGTATCTAGAATCTTGTGGGGACTCTAAAGATATTAAAATCTGGTTTTCTGACAATGCATTGAGATTATTTGTATTACCATATTTATTTGGTTCCAAAATGAGTCTGCCCCCGCAATTTGGCATGGGAAAAGAAGTCCCACATTTTATAATCAAGGAAATCTCACTGAATATCATTAAACTGCTGCCAAAAACAGCATATGCTCAGCAATGGAAACCAACTATGAAGTTGATTAAATGCAGCCAACACTGAGCATGAGCACATAGCCCACATTAAGCAAATATGCTGGCGGGAACCTACTACAAGGACAGGATCATGCAGCCCCCACCACCCCTTTTTTGGTTTTTTGGTTTAAGGCCAGATTAATTCTAAACTTCAAATGAACTGACCTGAACTCAGTCATTCAAGTCTGTGTAGCTCTACCACTGGGCAAGTGTCTTCCCTCCCAGATGTATCAGTATATGCCTGCCCCAAATTCATGGTTGGCATCCTACATGCAGGCCCCAAGCACAAAGAATTGGAGATCAGATGCCCCCTAGTCATGCTTGCTCCTTGCCAAAAAGCCAAAGGAGCAAGCAGGGGCAAAGAACAAATGCAGCCTCACATTACCACAAACCTGTGCAGTTGAGATCCCCATATTTGTGGAGAATCATAGGGGTCAGCCTACCTGGAGTACAAGGGACAGACTTCACCCTACACTTGATCTTAGCCCAAAAGGCCAGTAGTTATTCTTTCATGGTTGGATACCAAAATGCAATACCATTTTTTTAAATTTCATTGTAAAGGGCCAAATCATTCTAAATTCTATTTGGCAAAGCCCAATAGCCATTTTCCAAATTTTGACTGGGCACTGCTCAATTTTTCCAGTCTGTGTCACTGTCACCAGGCAAGCATCCTCCATCCCAGATGCATCAGTTTAAAATTGAGGAGAACCAGAGAGCAAAGATCTATCAGATACCTCAGATTTATTTTCCCTACTGTAGCAATATGAGAGGGAAAAATTCAAGCAAACCTCCAATAGTTAGATTCTATACCTGGAAAATTATAACAAATTTATAACATTTCCCTTTAGAGTCTCTAACTATTAGGGGTTCATCTTATAATCAGGGTCATCTATTCAAGTAAATATAGTATCTCTGTCTTGCAGATGGGACATTAAGGCATTGAAAGGTTGGAAGACTTGCCCAAGATCATACAAAGCATTTTTCAAACTTAGGAATAAGGGCTCAGTATGATTTTTAAGGATATACTGTTGTAGTTCAGAACTTTTCAAGCCATTGTCCATAGAACACTCACTGGGGTCTGTAAATGTTATGTTATGTTTGGTTCAAAGGATTTTAAATATATAGTGGGAGCGAGGCAGGGCATGTGTGTGTATATCTCTTTTTCATCTAGAGAAGCTCTCACAGGAGAGGAATGGAAATTTTCAGCCACACCTAAGACCTTGGAAATGTGATAGGCAAACATCCTCATATGTTGCTGTAGGTTGTTATGCCCTTTGATGCAGCTAATGTCTTCAACAATTGTAGGTGGTTACAAGGCTTCTTCATCACTGTTTCCTCTTCCCTAGAATCTGTCCCTTGAAAGAATGGCAGGGACACTCGCCAAAACATAGTAGAACTAATAGGTAGTAAAGAGCCTTCCGTCATACCACCAACTTCTTTTCAGTCTACCCAACCCATTCTAGATGGATATATGATTAATTCAAATCTAATTTGATGTTAACCACATTAGCATTCATTAGAATCTTTTCAGATGGCAAAGGAAGCATGGTTTCTAACCATTTTTTTTTTACCTGAAAAAGTAGTTTACATACTCAGGAGGGAAAAAAAAGCATCTAAAACCATAAGCCTCCATGTGATCTCTTCTAAAATGGGGAGCTGAAAAGGTGGTAAATTCCCAGCCCTCAAAAATGATATATCTGTTCACTTCCCCATGCCCAAAGACGTTCTGTTTAGAAATTGTCTTTATTAGTTTTGTCCTTTGTCACATCAACCAGTTCTCTGCAATACTTGGCCCAGCTACAGGGGTATGTTTCTTTTTCTTGCATCCTTTCTATTTCCTATATAGCCCATCCAAAGCAACAGAGTGTTACTGAGATTGTTGATGTGAAGGATGATAACTGTGCAGCCATAACCTTAGTATTCTAGAGGAAAATTTTTAAAAACTAAAAAAGAAGATAGACCTATGCTACAAGTAGATTTATGCAACCAGTTGAAGCAGCTGATGAAGTATAAAGGAGAACACAAGAAGGAATCCAAGGATAGCTGATGCTCATATGAAGTCAAGTAGGTGACTTCAGCTGCCCCAGAACAATCTCCTTGATCTTCACTCAGTCCTACCCAAAGCAGAACTCCAATGTGTTTTATAAGTTTGGGGATGTGGTAAGGGAATAGGGAGGGGGAGAGGGGGGCATTATGCAGGTATTCTCAGAACTCTAATCAACATGATTTTATACAGCATATCAAAGAGAGGCATGCCAAGGATTTCTTCAAAATTAAGAGAAAATATTTAATCCATGGCCAATATGAGACAGCTGATAGGAAGTCTGAGGACTTGAAGGTAGTTCTCTATATCTACTGCATACTAGAACAATGTCATCTATTCCCTCAACAGAGGAAATTCAGAAACAATTGACAGTCCTATTTCCAGGCTATACAGATCACTTCCAAAAAGAACAGGGCTCTGTCTGGGATAGCTGAACAAGTTTTCATAGCAATCCAATTTTAGGATGGCAATTTTCAAATCTCCTCAGACTTCCTCTTTTCTGTAGACCTAACAGGTAAATCCTAATGAGTGCACATGTGTAGGGGTACATATTTCCCATGGGACAAATACCAGTGGCACATGCTTGTGCTGCTGTTGTGTCCCTGGGCATGCTGTTTGTCCCATGCACACATGCTCCAGTGAGCAGCAAATAGATCTGGGTGGGGTAAGGGAGGCTGGGGCCAGCACCTGTTCTTGCCTCAGCATCCATACCTGGTGTTCTAGGGGCCTCCTGGGGCAGCAGCAGTGCCAATGTGCACCACACCACTTTTTTTAGTGACGGGATTTTTTTGACAATTGAATTTCTCAGTGTCAAAAAACCCTCTGCACTGCAAATTAGCAGGGTTGAGTTGCCACAAATTACAGGTGTATGCTTGATGGGATGTGCCCAACTAGGATTATTTTTGCATTCCTCTTTTCCATCTCACAAGCTTTGTATATGATTGGCAGTTTGTCTTCAAGCATTACTCTTCAGTCAAGCCTAAGAACTTCTCCTAGGATCTCCCCTAAGTTTTGGGCAATATTAATAACTGCTTAAAGGAAGAAGAGTATTCACTCTCAGCTGTTCTGCTGATTAGCATTCTATGTAAAAAGAACCAAACACAAAGTGATAGAATTTCATTGCTATTTTGCATTGATAATAAATACAAAGAAAAGATATACAGACATATGCTGTACATTAAGGAGTAAATGAACACCAACATGGAGTAGTTTACTAGGCAAAAACTAAATTATATGATATAGCTTCCAGCTGGAAGCATTCTTAGACATTTTAGTCAGTTTTTTTTCACACTAGTTGTTGATCTCTGCATTTGAGAACAATAACTTGGCTAATTACAACTCTGGATATCAGAGTTAGGGATATAAATTGAGGGACAATCTTTTGAAAAGCAAGGGTGATGGTATAATCTTTACCTGTATGCTATGTACTCAGGACCATGCAGAAGTTAGGAAGGAGAGATGCTGTCTGTACATTTATAGCTAAATATACTTTGTTATTTTGGGACAGGATCACCTTTGTATCTGATTTCTCAATGAGGCTGCTACATAACTCTATATTAGACATCAGATAGGTTGAACCTCTGGTGTCAGATAGATTGATCCTATCATATATTTGAAAAAAAGTTGTTGAAGCAAACATAAGCCTCAGTTAAAATGACTAATTATCTATTTGTCCTACAAAACTGGTTGATAAAGAGATTTTTCACTTATCAGGGGAAACTTCGTAGATCAACAGCCCATTGAAAGGAGTGAATCCTAATTCTGCTTTCTTTGTAGAGGTCTTTCTAAATAACAATCTAAATTAAAAAGGCACTTCTCCATTATTATATCCTCTCAGCATGTTGAAGAAAAAGAAATAACGTGCACATCCTATATCACCGATCATTACTCATTTTCTGGCTATTATAATAATTTTCCAAACAGTTACCACCTTCACTACCTCCATCCAATAATTTTGTAAATATTTTTTTTTCTCTGATGAGGCACTATATGTTATTCATTCATTCATATACTTACATATTTATGACTTAATACAAGGTGTTTATAAAGTCTTTGTGCAAATTTCTATTCTAATAACTTTGGATATACACATGATAGAAGCAAACTGTAAAAGGCAATTGGAAGTGTAATTCATAAAGTTTTTTAGCATGGTGTAAGTTACGCATGGGGTACAGATCACAAATGTAATTCATGAAATCACTCAGTAGCAACTGGAAAATGTTTTCTGCGAGTTGGAAAATTGATTGAACAATGTATCACAAAAGTGGTTAGAGCACTGGTCTCAGAAACCAAGGATCATGAATCTACAGATCCATCACTAGCAGGTCCAGGGAGGTGATCCTTCTCCTCTGTGCGGCACTGGTCAGGCCGCAGTTGGAGTACTGCATCCAGTTCTGGGCACCACATTTCAAGAGGTATGTGTGTTACCATGAGAGGGTCCAGAGGAGAGCCACTTACATGGTCAGGGAGCAGCAGGCCAGGCCCTATGAAGACAGACTAAAGGACCTCAATCTATTCAGCCTCCACAAGAGAAGACTGAGAGGGGATTTGGTAGCCATCTATAAACTCACCAGGGGGAACCGGCTGAAAATATGTGAGGCTCTGTTCCCCTGGGTACCACCTGGGATAACAAGGAATAATGACCACAAATTGATTGAGAGCAGGTTCAAGCTTGATATCAGGAGGCATTATTTTACAGTTAGGGTTGCCAGCCTCTGGAGTGGGCTCCCAAAAGAGGTGATGCTCTCCCCTACCTTGGGAATCTTCAAGAGGTTGAATAGATATCTGGCTGGGGTATTATGATCCCAACACTTGTTCCTGCCCAGGGCAGCAGGTAGGACTTGATGATCTGTTCAGGTCCCTTCTGGCCCTAGAAACTATGAAACTATGAAAAAATGGTAGTTACACTGAAGTCTAGAAATTTGAGTTGTGTTGTGTTGAAACAGTGAATTATGATTTCGATCACTGTTGACATTTTGCTTCTATAATGTGTACATCCAAGGTTATTAAAGTTTAAAGTTGCACAAACACTCTAAGCTAAGGACTTTATAAACACCCTGTATATTCATATATATGCACACTTTCATATGACAGAATATAATTAAATTAATGCTATATGAGTGCTATATGAATTTATACTATATGAACGAATGGCAGATGTATGTTATGTGTGTGTGTGTGTCTGCATATATGTTCATATAAATATGTATTTATGTAAATATAAATGGGTTTGTGGCTGGTGGGAGAGCAATGGGTATGACATTACCATGACCCTAGTATAGCTTTTAGCACTGCTTCCCATTACATTTTCATTAGTAAGCTAAGGACATTCAGTCTAGATGAAGCTACCAGAAAGTGGATGCAGGATCATTGTGCTCATAGTAGTCTGCATCTGTCTAGGAGGAGGTGTCAAATATGTTATCTCAGGGCATCATCCCTTGTCTAATACTGTTCAATATCTTGATTAATGACCTTGTGGATAGAATTGTGATCAAACTTAATAAATGTGTAGATGGGTGGGTGAGGTAGCAAACCTCTGGTTTGTGTAGATGGCTGGGTGAGGTAGCAAACCTTTTGCAGGATAAGATTAGTATTCCAATGACTTTGATGAATAGGAAAAACAGGTCCAGTATTATTCTGGATAAAATTCAATAAAGCCAAGTGAAAAGTACTACACTTAAATAGAACAATCGAATGAACAAATGCAAAGGGACCAACAAAGTAACAGAACTACTGGTCATATTAGACCACAAGCCAACAGTGTTAATAGGAGTACTGCATGAAAACGATGGGAAGTAATCCTTCTACATTATTCAGCATTGGTTAAATCTCATCCAAAGTAGGTACAGTTTTGAGAATTGCACTTGAAGAAAGCTTTGGACAAATTGTAGAGAGTCCAGTAGAGACCAAGAAAAAATGATTAGAGATCTAGAAAACATGACTTACAAGGAAAGGTTGGAAGAACTGGGTTGATTTACTATAAAGAAGAGCAGATTGATGGCATGTTGACAACAGTTTTCAAATAAATGAAGGGTCGTTATACAGAGGATAGTGATAGGAGTATTCTCTGTATTCACAGAGAAGAGGACAAGAAGTAATGGTCATAAATTGTAACATGGGAAATTTAAGTTGAATATTAGGGAAAACTTTTTAATGTTGAGGATAGTTAAGCACTTGAACAGACTACCAAGGGATAGTGTGAACTTTCCATCACTGAATGCTTATAAATATATGTTAAACAAATGCTTGGCTGGGATGGTTTATACAGAGGTGATCCTGTTTTTTAGCAGGGAACTAGATGACCTCCTGGGGTCCCTTCAATCTCTGTTTAATATGATTTTGGGAAAGGGAAAGGAAAAAAAAAGAATGTGGGAAAAGAAAAGCAGTATTCATAAAAGTTTTTTTCCCCCTGTGTATGGACAGTGACATTGACACATTTTTTTTGTGTCATACCTTTCACTGCATGAAATGAAGTGTTGCGTGCAGAGAAACACTTCTATTTTGAACTGTAAGCATTAGCATCTATAGGGGAATATAAACGAACATTTAATCCTAATTTAAAACGGTAGATTTTGTGATGTGTTGCAGAGCTCACTACTGTCTATAACTGTTAAAGATGGTCTCATGTGTTCTACTCTTTTTTCCAACTAAATGATTCCAATTTAACTCTCAAAAAAGTCTTTACCATTGGTCTTTTGGAGCATTACATTTGATATAGTGTATTATGTTCTCCTTGGCTTTTGAGCTTTCTTTACAATACGAATTTTCAAAGCTTTTAAAAATAAATTAAAAGATTTTAATTCTTTTTTGGTAATTTAACTGTATCAATGGAAGATAAATCCACCGTGTTTTGTGAAAGCTGTATCCAATGAACGATTGCTTCAGGTTTGGAAAATAGAAGACTGAAGATTTATCTGCGTTATAAAGTGAAAAATAAAGTACACTATTACACAGTGGCATAAGTAAGGCAAGACAAGAGGGACAGCCATCCTGGTCACTGGCAGGGCTGTGAGGTGAAAACCTGGCTTACTCCACAATGTGGAATTGCAATTATGGTGGCAGTGGCAATCTGGAAGTTGCCACTGCTTCTGTGCTGCAGGTTCCCCCAGTGGCTAACTGCACTGTTATGCTGCTGCTATTACAGACCCCACAGTGTTACCAAAAGCACAATTTCCAATGTATTAATGTGGCCAACAAGGATTTTTGTGGGCAATATCTTTTCTTGGGTCAACTGTATAATTTGGGAGAAATATTAGACAGGCTTTTGGCTCACAAGTACCCTTTCAGGCATTTTTTGTGTACCATCACCACAATACTTGTTTATTAATCTAATTTGTTCTGTGATAATTATTGCTCATTGTGAGTACCGTGGAGCTTAATAAAAACATATTAAGTTAGGTAAGCAATATGTTTTATATTTTTCACAGTATTTTTTATTTATATGTGCCTGGATTGTATTCCAGATTCATTTTTGATAGGGAGTGACCCTCCATATACATCCCTAAATTGAAGGAAAAGTAGATGACTTCTTGGCACTGTCCTTACCTGTACTGCTGAGGATCACTTATCTAAGAGTTAGAAGGTTCTCATTCCATGTTACTGCTTGGATTATGTACAAAAACTGGTACAACTTCTGTTTGTATTGATTTTTATCAGTGCTTCCCAATGCTCTGTCAGTCCCCTATTTCTCCCAATTTAAGGTATATAATTAATAGAAGGATTGGGAACCCATGAGCTGGGCACTTTGACTTGCACTGAATATCCAAAGTATATTTAGAGCACTAAAACTGTAGCTCATTCCACAAATAATGCAAAACTTTCCTCTTACCTAAGGGAAACTGTGCAAGGTGAAATCCCTGTGGAGATTTCTTGCCTGGGTTCCTGTCTGCATGTTTTTCTGTAGGCAGGCATGTTTCAGTAAAAATATTCTTGGATTATTATTATTTTTTTTTTTTTGCAGACACATTTCCAATCTTTCTGTTGTGCCTATTTAAAACATGGTATGAAAGAAGTAATTACGTTGGCAAGAATAAACATTTTTGGAAGAAAATAAAGAAGAAACAATGCATTATTTCTAGCATAAAGACTAATAGGAAAATGAGATGTGATGTTTATGATAGGTTTTTCATAACTGCTTAGCATTGTCCAACAGCTTCAGCAAAATTGTTGCTGTTTTTATTTGCTAATATAGAGTAGGCCATCTCCAAAGAACTCATGCATTGATCAGCACTGAGCACTATTTTACTGTGCAGAGAGAAGCTGCGCACTTTATTTATGAGGGGAGGAGGAAGGGCCTTTCCCCTCCCCAGATAACGATACTATTCATTTGAAGAGCCCCATTGTTATGGGTAACAACTTACACAGATAGCTATATATTTGAAATAGAGTGGATACTTAAAATTCTGCTGTTTATTTGGTTAAATCTTACTCCATTTCAAAAGGCCAATAATTGCACAACTTGGTAATGGAATTGTGAAGTGATGTTGGTCTCTTGATTTTGTTGTTTGCACACAAATACACCACGTGTTGTTCCATTATACAGCTGTTGTCTAGAATTGTTATTGTTGGAGTCCTGAAAACAAACAAAAGCATTTGTTATAATAGTGTGGATCTGGAACACTTTTTCTATAACAGATAGTGGGTTCTCGGGTTTAAAAATATGTATACTTGTAACAGGAGGCTTTCCCACTCACCTGTTTTTGGACTAATCACCTACCTCTCTCACCAGCCACACACTGATGATACAAAATTATGGTGTTAATTGGGTGGGAGGCTGTCCGTTTCCTGCCTCAATGCCAGATGGTGTTATCTTCAGCTCTGAACCTCACCTGCACCACAGCCCATGCCTCTAAGATGGCATCTAAATGCTTGATGTCTCTGGCTGCACACTGGGATCCATAACCCTCCAGTCTAGACCTTCACTGGATCCTTCCTATCAGGCAGCCTACTACATCGTCACTGTGGGCTGCCTAGCTCCCTGTACTCTTCCCCCTCTCAGGTGAGGCTCCCCCTGGTACCTTTGGCCACACAGACCCTGGTCTCAGCTCCAAGGCCAGTCAGAACCCTAGGCCCATAGCTCTGGGTGTCCCTTACAGTGGGCCTATGGCCCTTTTGACCCTTCTGGTCCTGGCCCCAGCATTGACCAGTTAAGGATGCCTCAAGTCAGGCTTACAAGTATCTAGACCACACTCTCTAGCATGGGTCCACCTTCTCAGGCCCTATTATGGGATTACCCACCTGGTTGTGGGAGCTGGGGTTATAAAGGCACCTTAACCTGCTTTTCACCAGGATGGTAACTGGTTTGGCATTTACTGGGGGCTCCCATGCCACTTGGATCTCTACCAGACCATCCATTCCTGGCAGGGTGCAGTTTTAGGTTATGCCCAGGACCAAGAGCCTCCTCCATTCCTATAGCCACAGCCCATAAATCTTCAAGATGTTGCTGAGCCTCATCTCCACCACCTGATGTTTCTCTCATGGCTGCCAGCAGCAAACTGCTGCTTCACCCTATGGTAATTTCCACACTCCAGAAGACTTGATTAATCAAGTCTGCTCTGATGCACTGTAATTATAGCATGTTGGAGCAGCCTCACTGCATATGCATAGATGCCTCATATGTCATTCCCACAGTGACTGATCTTGATCAGGGCCAAGACTGAACAAGATTTCCCTCTGATTGTTCTTCCTGTTCACTAGGCAGTAGGCAGTAAAACTAAGCAGAGACATGCTTTCTTTATGATTTAGATGATGATATAACAAGTCTGACATGATTGCTATGTTCATAGACCTGAATATGGTAATCTGTTGTTTTTTGTTTATAGTGGCTAGTATGGTACCATCTTGCACATGGATCATGTTATCTTGAAAGTTGATGCTACTCTGATAGGATTTTTTGTGTTCGTTTAGCCTGTGTCTGCTTCTTTACCAAATGTGAAGAATGATGCTTTGTGCCCCCAAACTTATCAAACTTCTCCCCCAACTATACATGTGGTCCAATAAAAGATGAAATACTATTACTGATAACAGTAAATGTTAGGCCTGTGTGAAACTTTGGTCCTTGATTCAATTTGGTGGAGTTTTGGCCTGATTTGGTGGCTGAATCTCTGAATCTGAATCAAATCAAGAAACCCTTTAATCTCTCTGAATTGAATCAAAGCCCTCCAAATCAATTCAGAAAGATTCAGATAGCATGGCCCCACCCTCTATGGGGTGGAGATGAACCAGGCAGCCCTGTGTATCATCTGCATATACATTTTCAAAAGGTATCAGGACTTGTGACAAGAACAATCAGTTCCAGTTTTGACTTGCAGGGTTGGGGTAGTAATTAGCACATAAATACTTTATGGCAGCTATCTGGAGTACACACGTACTGAGCAGTGTTATGCTGAGAGGTTACCATGGCTTGAAATGCTGTTGACTCTGCGGGGCCCTGCCCAATGGACTATATGATACATCATGAGCCTTTTGGCTCTGGACTAATATTATGTGCAATTGGGAAGAGGGAGAGCCTATGAAAACACAGAAAATGGAAGAAGAAGGGAAACAGGAAGAATCACAACAGAATGACAATCAAAGGAGCAAAGGAAGAAGCAGGTAAAATCAAAGAGGTGGAAAAAGATGGACTGTAAAAGGAAGAAAAGATGAGTATGAGAAAAGAGATGAAAAGGCAACAAAGAGAGAGACTGTAGAGAGATAAATAAGGCAAGAATAAGAGAGAGAAGAGAACAGAAGAAGAAAATCCAGTGATGAATAGAAAGATGAAAACCAGGCTGAAGATAATACAATGGCTGGAAGGAAAAGAATATACCACAACAGAGAGCAATAGTATGGAAGATCTCTAAGAAAGATCACAATGGAGGTTATAATAACCTCCTTAAACATACAAAGTGTCTAAAAAAGGGGGGAAAAAAAGGAAAAAAGGTAGAAGCCAATTTACAAGGATTAGAAGCAGGAATGCAGAATAATAGCATTTCAAGAACAGATGGATAGCGGAACTATCATGGTGGTTAGGAACAGAGAACACTAAAATGGCAGAAGCGGCATTCCTGATAAAGAATACAGATAAAACAATTCCAGGAGATAGTGTGCAATGGAAGAAGAAGAGACAGAAATCTTTAATGTCTACACGCCCACCAAAAATGCCCAAAGATCAGAACTATTCCAGCAAATAGAATTATACATGGTGAGTGAGAGGAAACAAACGATTATCAGTGATTTCAGTTGTGTGATAGAAGCAGACAGGGAAGGAAGCAACACCAGCAAGGTGATGGATAAATTAGCATAACCCTAAAGGAAATTATTAAAAATGCAGGAGTGGTAGATGTAAGGAGGTCTTCAAGAATAGACCTAGTCCTATTATTAGAAAAACTGGAGTTGTTATGAAAAAAATGTAAGAGAGGTTGCAGTGAGTGACCACAGAGCACTAGAAATCAAACTAAGAACAGGCCAGAAAGGACAGAAAGGAATAGGAGTGTGAAGCAAAACACTACAGTCTAGAAAATGAGCAACTGTGTAAGGAATATGCAATGCTATATAATTGCTGGAAAACAGTGAAGAGATGTTTGAAGAACCCCAGAATTGGTGGAGAATGATTAAGAAGTGAACAGGAGAGTTCTTCTGCAAAGCAGGACAGAAGGAAGTGGAAAAGAAGAGGCAAGAACTGAGAACCCTACAGGAGGAATTAGAGAAGTTGTAAAAACAAACAGCACAAGGGGAAGACAAGAAAGAAGAGATTGCAGCGAACACAAGATTAATTAACAGATGGTTTAGGAAGAGGGTAAAAGAGAAGATCTTCTTGAAAGCCATGGATAGAAGAAGGAGAAACCTGAAGTAAATATTCCTCAGTCAGACTCAAAGTAGTGAAAAAGGAACTACAGATGATGATGGATAATAAGCAATGGCACAGGAAGAAGTGCTGGAAGTGGCACAATCCTACTATGAAGAACTGTACAAAGGTAGAGGGACAGACGAAATAAAAGCCAAATCATTTGTGGAGGAAATTGTATGACGAATAGATGACGAAGGAAGGGTGGAGATGAGACAGAAATCACCCTGAAGGAGGTGCGTGAAAAAATGGGAAAGATGAAGAGAAGGAAAACACCAGGCTAAAATGGATTACCAGCACTACGTACAGACAGTCAGAAAGCTTGAGGCTGAATTAATTTAGTCTTTGCAGGCTAGTCTAAACTGCAGAGATTAAATTGAGAAATGACAGACATTCACTTTTGATTCAGGAAATGCAGTTGCATACCTGCAGTGCCTTCGGCCAGAAGCTGGGGGGGGCATTACAGTACAGCTCTCTGGCATGTAGGTAGCTAGCATGGGCTGTATGTTCGCTTCCTCTTGCTGCCCCTGAGGTCTCTGGGATTTGCAATCCATAATCACAGCAACAGGAGTCTGCATAGTTGCTTATCACTTCCTCTTCCTTGTATTCCTGCTTCCAGGTATCTCTGGGACTTGTAGTCCATAGTCACAGTCAACAATACATTTTTAACAGGGCAGGGCAGCTCTGTACTTGGGGGAAGGGAAGTTGAACTGCTCCCCAGCCCTTCACTAGCCAGGGTTTGCTTGAGGGGCAGTCCCTGCCTTGCACCTCCCTTCTCTCCTGGAGCAGATAGCACATCCCAGCCCAGGGCTGCAAAGCATGCTGGGATGCTGGGGGACTCTGATTTAACTTGAACCAGGAAGGGGTCTGGGGCTGAAGTTTCAGAAACTGGTTTGACCCAAATCAGTTAAGTCTGATAACATTCAACCAGGTTTATCTTAAACCAGTTTCAGCCATTTTGATACTGGTTTATATGAACTGAACTTCTATTCTGTTGCAGGTTTAAACCAGTTTCTGACTACTTAAACCAGTTTATGTATAATTTCTGTCCCTAGTCCAAGTGAATTTTATGAGAAATTTTGGGGATGCATAGACAAGGACCTTGTAACATTATTTAATGAAATCTGGGAGCAGGGTGAAATAGACTAAAGGTTTGCAGATAGACTAAAGTTTGAAATAGACTAAAGGTTTAAATCATAGTCTTTATCTTTTAAAAAAAGGAGACAAAGAAAAACTAGAAAATTGGTGACCTATAATCTGCATTTAGCAGCATAATAAGATCTTCATGGAAGTGTTAGCCCAAAAAATGAGCGGCAACTTAACAGCTCTAACCTATGAGGGCCTGACGTGTGCCATACCCAGGAGAAGTATCTCAGACACATTATGATTAATAAGGGACATGCTGGTAGACATGCAGGAGAGAAAGAGAAATATGGTGGTTATGAATATAGATTTGGAAAAGCATATGACTGAGTAGAGCATGGGTTCATGCTTGTGATCCTGAGAATAATGGGATTCCCAAAAAAGGAAGATCTGGGCGGGCAATACTATTACTGTATGAGACTGCTTAGAGCAAGATATTGATAAATGCCTACTTGAGTCAGGACTTTGAGTTACATTATCAGCAAGGCTTTTTATATGTGTCATAGAACTGTTGGCCCAGAAAATAGGAAGACACAAACGGATCACAGGGGGTGCAAATCCCTGGCAGAGAAGAAATGAAGTTCATGCCTATATACGAATGACATCACAGTAATAGGACAAGACATACGTTCCATTGATAAAGTGTTGAAACACACAATGGACTATGGCAAAACAGTAGGGACAAAAAATAATAAAAAGAAGAGCATGCTTATGGGAACAGAGAACTGAAAAGGGCTGGAAGACTGCAGTTTGCAGCTAGAAACAGAAGGAATGAAGATCTTGGGCTTACAAATGGACACGGAAGGGACAGGTGATGAGGCCTGGGAAAAGATAATTGCCGGGGTATGGCAGATACCAGGCCTTTGGAGAAAGAGGAAGCTGTCTAAACAAGGCAAAGTGGACCTGGTAAAGAGAGTATTATTACCAGTGAACCTCTATATAGGAATAGTTTTTCCTCCAACGTGGCAGCAAGCATGAAGGGCACAAAGAGAACTGTGCACCTTTTTTCTGGGGCAGCAAAAGGCAGTAGGTGCTGAGGCAAGAGATATATAAGGGACAACAAGCCGGACGATGGGAATGCTGAACATAGAGGTGTTCATTTACACAAAATTCATCAACAGAATGTGTATGGTGGGAGTAAATGGGCAAGGGAAAATGGTTGGCTTTTGCCAGTACTTAGCCAGAAAAGTCTTGCGATCACGGGAAAGGGAAAGACAGAAAATACCCTGGGCTCGGACAGCCTCAGCCCACTAGGCAAGAGTAGAAACGTTCATGATACACTATGCATTGTTAAATGAGAGCCTGAAGAAATGGGAAAATAATAAAAGCTTTGAAAGGAGCATAAGGGACAGAGACAGAATAACAGAAGTGGGGAACCTGACCGAGAGTCAGTCATCCAAAGTATGGAAGGGGATTTGGGAAGCACAGGTGAAGAGGAAACATGAAAAAATCACGTGGGAGAGGCTGCACAGATGGGAATTACACCTATCTGAAAAATGCTTGAGGGAAAACTACGAGAATGTAGAGTCAACTTATCATGTGTTCTGGGAGTGTGGGTAAGCAGAGAAGGTGTGAAAGAGGATGGGGAGGTTTGTGACGAGAACCCAATGGTGTAATGCATTGACATATGAGATGACGATGTATGGACTGAACCAAAGAGAACAAATGAGCTGACAAATGAAACTGTTGAGAACTGTTGCAGGAAGGTGGCCATCTGGAAGGCACAGAACCTGTAGGAGCGCAAGGGATCAATTCATACCACAAGGATGTGTGCAGCGAGCCACACTTGAAATGCAAACGTATTGAAAAGGATGAAGAGGTGGTGGGAGCAATGAATGCGACAAACAAGTGGAAATTAAAAGACTGAGAAATGTTCCAGGAAAATTCTTAGCGGAGGGAGGGGGAACGAGAGGACTAAGACAGTGGGTTGGGAGGAAACCGAGGAAAGTATGACAGGTAACACTATTTGAGGAGAAAAGGGGTGGGAGGTTAGATGAGAGCCGGTATAGAAATTTTAATATGATGTGAAATTAAAGGCTATGTTGATTGTTTAAAATCAGAGGAGAGGGGATGTATTATGCTGAGGCTGTACGTAAACAAAAGGCAAATACTGCCAGAGGATAAGAAGCACATAGATGGGTGAAATGGTAAATGTCAAAGGATGTAAATGAGGAAATTCTATGATAGTTTGGAAAATGTTTTATGTAGAGTTATGTATACAGTTTTGTTTTTAATGTAGGGGAGGATTTTGATTTTAATTTTTAAAAAATGTAGCTTGTATAAGGGAGTATAAAAGTGATGCTCAGAAGTGTGTTTTTGGAGTGTCTGTGCTGAAATTTTCAGCAGTCAGGGTTGGGGCTTGGGTTAGATCCACAGCAGCCTCCTGTTTCCCCCTGCAGTTTCTCCTCCCCCACACTCCTCCACCCCTAAAGTTCATGTCCACATTGTGCTTGTGGAGGGAATAAAGCCTGGATGGGGGCTAAGAATAAGGTAGGACAGGAAGGCTGCAAGCAGAAGGTGTGGGGGGAAGAGGGCAAGGGGGCCACCTGACTCTCCAGCCACCCAGCCACTCTTTTCCCTGTTGCAGTAGTGATAACGTGCCAATAATTAGATTTTTATACCTGGAAAATTATAACAAATGTATACATTTTCTATATATGGAATCTAGTTATTGGGGGTTGTTTTATATTTAGGGCCATCTTGTATTTCAGTAAATGTGGTATATGTTACTTAACAAAATTCTTTAATTGTTTAAAGCTATTTAGAAAAAAAAGAACCCAAAAAACCCTGGATTCATTAAGCAGAGAAAAACTGACAGCAATTTTTTTGGGGGAAAAAAAAGTCCAAAAACATTTATATTAAGAAATGTATATGATAATCCTTCATTTGTTCTATGATTATTGAGAATGAAGGCATTGTTATCATTTTTTAGATATGAGCAGGAGATGTGCTCTGATGTTCAGTTCAGGGTATTCCTGTGTCCCAGTACTGAAATATCCTTGTTGTTCAGTACTTTATTAATGGGGGTGATGTTTGCAATAGTTCCACAATGTTAATAATGATCATTATGCATACAAATGAATAACACATTTTCAAATTTGTATTTGTAGTCTTGGACCACATATTAGAAGATATTACAGTGTACATGTACAGAAAAGGAATGAAGGGGGAAGAAAAGGTTGTTTGTGTACTCCTTGGCTTTTAAGAGCTCAGCTTGGGAGCTTTCATATCCTTACAACCTACTACATGAAAAAGGCAGCAAAGGAAAGCAGACCATATTATTTTTTTTCAAAATTTCTGTTCCCAAAATTTTAAATAATGAATTTCTTGTTCACATATATGTAGATAGGAGAGATCAAGTATTTAGTTTACGTTGCTGGTGCTCCCACATACTGTGTTTTTGAATGTATCTGCTTTTGATAGAAGTAGAAGAAGAAACAGTTGGAGGAAAGAGCAAAGAGAAGTTTTCTCTAATCTTTCCATTTATTTCCCAAACAAAACAAAACAAAAACTCTGTGCAGTTTTGAATAAAAAAAAAATAATAAGCATGTTCTTTTATAACTACTGGCTGCATCAGAAAATGCAAAAACTATAAATTGATTTAATTGAAACATGAGGGAGAAGTATGTATGTGTTGATGAGAAAAAACTTTCTGTATATGAGATCTTTTCTAGGTTAGTTCCTTTTTGAAATGTTACATTTTATATGTTTTACTTCATTTGGAAGGAGAAAGGGCTCTAAATTTATGCTTGTTTATATTCTTTATATTTGCAGTACCATCTAGGCACTAAATTCAATTTCTGTAGTGAACCTGGCAAATGCAATGCTTCTTGGTATTGCAAAGTGTATACAGACTATGAAGTTTCACTATATGTGGTATGGTTTTACATTATTCATGTGGGACTTGTTTGTTTGCTTTCTTGCTTGTACTTTTTAGCCTGTTTTTCTAATGTTGCACTATGCTTTTTACATTGAATTCTCACTTTTTCCCATTCTTTGTGACCAGGTCAATGTGTATGAATAAGATCTCAGTGTCGTTGGGTCCTCAAAATAATTGAAGTATGTGAGCTGTTTATGTCCTGAATATAGTAAATGGCTTCTTGATGTTTTAAAATTGAAGAAAAAAAAAAAAAGGAAAAAATGAGGTCAAAGAATTCTTGCAGTGTTTCTGGTCCCCTTTATTTTCCTGAATTCCAGAAGAGAGCTACATCAACCTCCTTAAAGTGGAAGTGTTGATAGATTTCCAGGTACAGATGCAAACATATTAACACGAAGGAGAGTTTCTCCTTAAGGAAATAATGGATATAGAACGAGATATAGAATGGGATCAGCTGCCTGGTAGAATTAGGAAGCCAAATCCACAGCTGCCTATTTTGCCTGAACAGACTCTCTAAGAGCCTTCCCAAGAAAATAAATAGTCCACAGCAGCAGCTTTTGCATCCTATACTTCTTTACCTGTGCTGACTGTTGATGCCACATCTGTGGTAAACAGAAGTTTTGCATGGGCTCATCTTTGGGTCAAACTGATAAAACGAGGCAGTAGGCAGATCAGTTGATGATATGGTAAAGATTTCAAAAACCTTACTATGGTCTGGGGTTTTGCAGAGTGTCTCTGTTTTGCACTATTATGATATACGTGGTCTCAATTAAAAGACCTTATTATTCTGTAACCATTTATGTTATCATTGCATATTTTATTTTATGCTGTCTATATGTAAATTTATGTTTTTCAACATGGTTTAGCCAAGAAATTGGGAGTGGTATACAAATGGAGTGGTCAGAACTGCTAAGTATCTCTTGGCATTGTGTCACCAGGGCAAGAAGAATTGGCCACTCCCAGACAGCAGAAGACATTATTGGGTTGGGTATCCAAGGTGTTGTGTATTTGTGTTGGGAAAATCAACATCTCCATAGTGAAGGAATCTGAGAGAAATGGTCCATTAGCCAGAGGAACACCAGGTGTCCCAGGGAGAGACTCGTGGAGGATTCTTAAACTTAGGAGGAATTGGGAAAACATGGATGGAAAGCAGCTGGGAGCTATTATGTGGACTCTTTGTAAGGTGGCCAAGAGTCTTTGGATTTTTCCCAGGCTGGAGAAGGGTCCAAGTCCTCAGCAACCAGTGCTGGCAGAATCAGCGAGAAGGCTAACTTCTGGAGGTACTTGCAGGACTCTCAGGGGGCTGGGTGGTAGCCAGAGGAGAGGGTATGAAACTTTACTTGTTTTTTTTGGTCTGTCTTACAAATTTATGGTCATTTTTTCTTGCATAATTTTTTTTTTCATATACAATACACCTTTTGTCTATGGCAAAGAATGATCTTTGGGCAAATGATATTCCAGGCTACCCATTCTATGGGGACCTAATATTTCTTTAACAACCCAAAGGGAATCAACCTAGAACTGACAGAGATTCCCCTGGTGCTGCTGTGAGGTCTGGCAGTGGAGCTGGGGTTTGTGAGAACAGGGAATTAATTATCTCAAGGCTGGATTTTTTTTTCAGATAAGCATTGGGAAAGATAGGAGAAACATGGAGCTTTAGGCATACCCAGTTGATGGGTTTGGGACAAGGAGTGTAACTGTTCGGAGAGCCTCTGATTAAAGCCAGGCCTGAAATGAGGCGTAAAATGTCTCGTTTACTAGGTAGCCAAAGAAAGCTTGGAAAGACAAAGAAAGCCTTACAGGTTCTGGCTTCTTCCCTCTCCCATAACTAGGGGAACCACTTTAAACAAAAACACATTCAGAAGTAAAATGCACCGTGTCACTTAACTGTATTGCTGGCAAAGGAGACTGTTAAAGAAACAAGGGTATTAGGCCATCATTGAAGTCCTGGTAGCAAGAGAAAAACACTTTCTGTATATGAGATCATTAACTGCTGATGCTGAGAAAAGAAAGTGTTATGAACAAGTTGCTCCCGTAGGTCTAAGAATTATTTACCCTATAAAGTAATATGAAGTGTAACTGCTCAACTTGAGTTGGATGTTGATTTGCAGACTCCAGAAGCTTGTTTTGTGATGTATGATCAGAAGGCTCATTGCATTAGCATGTGAAAAAGTTTTAATGTGACATGATATATATCATGGTACTAAATTCTATAACTCTAAAAATATGATACAGATATTTATTTCTTTATGACATCATTTTGCTTGAATTTCCATGGGGAAGAAAGTAGAGTAATAAATATTTGTTTACAATTGTTTGCCTCAACTTTAATATGATTTTGGTTTAAAAGAAAACTTGACTAAGTCCCTGTTTTACAGCAGATTAGAAACAGAAACAATTATGAAATAAAACCAATCTCCAGTTTCAAGGCAAAGTATTGTTCTTCCTGCCAGATATTCATTATTTTATTGCACCTGATTATTGTCTCCTTAGAATTTTACTTCTATCACAAATGATTTCCTGCCTCATTGGCACATCTACATATTCATTAATGCTCAGTAGTTACTGTGCATTTAGTTTAGTACTTGCTCAATGAAGTAACTAAATGCACAGTAACCACAATTACTGCACAGTACTGTCAGTGCATGGGGTTTTTTTTGTGATGCTTACTGTGCAGTAGCCTAATACTACTGTACAGTAATGTATTAGCCCAGTTTTTGCCTGGCATGCTGCTGCACAGTCTTATTAGGCTACTGTGCAGTAAGCATCTCTTGTAGATGTGCTCCATGACCACCTGTAGAGCATAGAAGAAGAGTGAAGTATTAATTATCTTTTTGATTGTGTGGTTAGGAACATGTATGAACTGTTAAGCCCATCTCTTCAGATGTTTTATTGCTTTTGAAGCATTATCTTAATTTCAGATATCAAATAGTGACCACCTGTTATCTATTGCAATAACATTATACAAGCAGATTGACTGAAAGCAATCTGGTCTCCTGTGAGTGGACTGCTAAAGCAATTGACATACTGTTTCTAGGAAGGTAAATTCTGAAAGCCAGTTGAGAAATTACAATAAAAACTTGGGCAGGTGTTTAATGATAGGAACCAACTATTAAAACATTACCAGAAGGTCTGATAAAAATGTTAAAACCTCCACAGAATGTCTGATAGAAATGTGTTTTTTGATGTTTTTATAATACCCCCCCTTTCAGTATAGCTTGTCCCCTCTTCCCCAATATTTTACATTATTTAGTAGAAAAACATTGTTTCCTGAGTTGAAGTGCTACATGTTTAAAGAAAAGGAGGTGGTCTACAAAGTGAAATTAAAGCAAGAAAACTTTTAAGGTCTGAGTTGAATCAGATATAAAACCTGTTTAATATTTTGAATGGAGTCTTTCTGGGAAACTTGAAATGGTGACTAAGATGAGCCAGAATTTTAATAAGTTAAGGGGTAGTGTATGTATTTACAAATCTTGGTGGTTAGCATCATTAGAACATTTCAATATTATACAATATTTTATCCTATATGCTGAATAACAAGGCATTTCTTATATGAGTTCTTCAGTTTATTGATTTGTAGCTTGTCTGTTCCCTGAGAAAGTCAGATGAAGATCAGCGTGACAGTATTTATAGGCTGCATCTCATCTGTGGGATGTCATCCATCTTCGTTAAGTTCAGTAAAAGTGATAGATGGCATTTGGCAATGTAATGATGTGATCACTCTACCATTGCCTTTGTAAATCATAAGCTGTTGCTTTCTGTTGTGTAGATATTTAATCAGTTATACACCCCATTACTGATTTAATTCAGAATGTCAGTAGCAGGTGAATAATGTGAGCATTTGTATATTAATATCGTATTGTATTAATGTTCCTTTCGTTTAAGTGTGCTATTCATGTGAAAATCATAAACTTGCTTCATGGGTAGAATAAATTTAATCAGTGCTGTAGGCATCTAATGCCATCAATGTTTTAATTCAATGTGTCAGTAAAACAAATGTGTTTCTTTTCATTTCCAGTTTCTGTATGCTTTACTAATTCAGAATATTATATGATAGTATGAATGCATGAAACCCATAGTAAACAACAAAATCACTCATTTTCATCTTATTAAAAGATTTTGGGTTTGAGTCCCTCATTTTTATTGTTGAATGAAACTACCAGATAACTTTTTACATATTTCAGAGTGAGTGAATAACTGATAACAAATGTCATTCAACAGAAAATGTGTCATGCTTTAGAATAATCCTAAATGTTATGGTAAATTAATATTTTAAAGTAATGGTTTCATTACAGTATGATAATGGCTGATCATTGGAACACAAGTGTTTTGTGATCTAACTTAATGGCCTATAATTTCTCATATGAAGTTCAAATTATTGGCTTTAGTATATACAACATCAAAAGGCTTAAGACTAGATAAGCAGGACCCTATCTTTAATACCATGTGAGATTTTCTATATCAGTGTTTAAAACAATTTAGTCAGGTCTAACACTAAAATAAATGCTTCACAGAAAATTTATGCCTGATGTCCATATCCTAACTGTGAAAGAATAGTGCCATTTTAAAAATGCCTGTCAACAAGATCCAATTAACATGGATTATTTTAAAGTAATAATATTTGTTATTCAGTTAATGCTAAGTACTAATCGAATACAAAGTTAATGCCTTGCATTTTATACAACCAGTGTTTGTCGGCACTTAATTTACTTATCATGTATTCATACAATCTCGTGCGACTAACTTAAACTTATTTATGGGGCTTGTACTTAATAGACTGAACTTTTGAATAGTGTGAATGCCTTAAGTTTGTCATGAGAGATATTTCATGGGTAAGAACTTGTTGAAAAAAAGGTTTATAATGACAGATAGGAGAAGTTATTCAACATCAATATTATCTTCTTTTTTTTTGTACTACTCATACGGCTTGTGTTTGGTATTGGTCAAAAGCAAAGACAATTTATATATTCTAATTAATGCTTATTTCTTCTCCTTAAGTCAAACATATTGGATTCCTCCAGGTGCAGGTGCTTGATTATTACTGAGAGCGACATAAGATCATTATTTAGCCACCTCCCTGTGTGGTGCTTTTGCAAACATAATTCTTATCTGAAAACGTGTCAATGGAACATTTTGGTAGATCAGCTTTTTGGCTGCTAAAAGATTAGAGGTATCCTTAGAAAAGCTTCTATGCTTAAGATTGATATCCTCAGTTGCTAATTCCTGCAGGTTTGTTAGCTGAAAAACATGTTCACAAACTGTTTGATTGCAGATTATATTCATAGAAGAGTCTTATGGTTTTCTGGGGTCTGTGCGTATGGCAGAGGGACCCCTCCTCTTCCTCCATCTTTTCTGTTTGTAGTCCTCTAACAGTATTTTGGTTTTATCTTTCTCATAGTTTAGCATTCATTATTTTCTGTCCTCTATGTAAAATATGAAATCATTATCATTTCTTTCCTTCTTCCCATTAGATCTTCTCTCAACTAAGGTTTTGTCACCTTAGGGGTTTTTTTCCTTCGTTAAAATAAATAGGAAACTATCTACATTAACCTTTCTTCAGATTATGAATCCCATAGTAGACGCTGCAGCATAGACTTCCAGGAATCTTTCTTCTAATTGGCTAATGTATATTTTATAAATATTTACATTAAATTAAATGATAAATTATGATTAAACATTCATGAATGTGTTTATTAAATTATGTCTTTTATGCCAAATTTCATAGGCCCCAGGTCTGAAACACAATTAAAGCCACCTTTTAGTCATTCCACAAAGCAAAGGCTACCTTAGCATTTTTGTTTTGTATACTGTCCAGTCTAATAGTGATTATGCACAACTTAATGGTCATTAATATTTGCTGTGACATAAATAATCTATGTCCTCTATACCAGTAACTTCTGGAGGGTTTCCTCTAGTATTCTAAGTGACCTGATAAGAAACTTTAGGAGATGGGAAGATTTGATCCTTAAAAGCTTAATTTCAAAGTGGCGAATACCTTAACATAATATTTTATTCTAATCAAGAGTTCATTAATTTGTTTGGGTTGATGGGCATGTGTCTGAGCAGTGTCTGATAGTATATCCTATTCTTAAATGTGAAAAAAGCAGTGTCCTCCATTCCCAAATTCCTCTTTCCTATCTGGTGCTTGACCACTGAGGGAGATTTGGATGAATTGGAATAAAGAGAAATTAAGGATGTGGATAGATGTTGAAATGAGTTAATGGGGTTGGGATTTACTGTGTGTCAGCTGATCTCCACTGCTAGTTTGTCTGCAATATCCAGTTGTAAATGAAAGACAAACCACAGTAATTTAATGATTATTTTACTTGGGGTAAACTCTGATTTAGCTTTCACTTAATGCCAGACAGAACAGACACATGAAATAATTGCTGTAGATCAAATAATATATTGTAAGCGTACCTTCCTCTCTAGCCTTTTAACTTGATAGCATTTGTTTGTCTTTTTAGACCCTAAATAATTTACCTGAGACCGCTTAGGACATCTGAGATGAAACTAGCTTTAGAATATTTCTATGCTGCAGACAGCATACTGTTGAAATACCAGAAACATCTTTAGTTATCTCAGGTACCAGAAGCAGTTTAACCATGGCAGCACCAAGCTCTATGTAGGCTAATTTACTCTGCTTCATGTTATAAGTTTTACCTAGGTCACTAATATGAAAAGCCCAAATGTCATTTACTTTGCCCCTTAGGCTGCTAACAAGAAGAATAAACTAGCTGTTGCTGAGTTCCACGGCTAGGCTTGTGCCAGAACCTGAGCAAGCATGCTTAAAAGTAACCACTGGAATCTACATGTCCTCAGCTGAAATACAGCGTCTTAACTGCAATCCCCTTCTCTTTCTCTAGATCAGCACTTATCTCTTTATTAGCTTTAAAAACAATAGTTCTCAGGAATTTCATGTCACATATATCATCTTTCAAGAAAACACTTTCTTCTCAGTGCAGGCTCCGATGGCTAGCTCAGGGGCTGCAACAAAATCCATTCCATCTTGACGTTTTCATTGCACAAATAATTTGTTTTAAATTTTCCAGTCTCTTATGTTTAAACAAATGACATTACAAAGGGTCAGAGGTGACGGAACTAAAACAATACATCATAAAGATTAGATTTCTTGAGTTGTCCATCTAACTAAAAAATTATGATTTGCAGCAAATCTCAATTAAGCCCCTCCATCTCTTTCATACTTTTTAATGAAAAGTATAAAATCTCTTTTCAGAAACCACTGGTCATAAATCACTCTTGGCAGGTGGTGATCAGAAAGTACCACTGTATTTTCTATTCATTCCTTCAGTTCTAATTCAGTAGATCTGAAAGGACTAGAAGGTACTAATACAAATTGATTTTAACTCATTGGAGAGATAATGAGTAGCCAGCTTCCTAGATTGTCTTTTGTGGTCTACCTTCAAAGAGAGACAGCATTTTGAAAGGTTTGGTCCTGTATCTAAAATCTTTCAATTTAGACAAAAGGGCATAAATTTCAGAAGATCATACAATATTGATCTAAGCAGTACTGGAAGGGGGGGGGCATAAAGTCCATTATCATCCATCTCTATAACTCTTTGGATTTTTTTTTTAACGACAGGGGAAAGTGGGATAAACAGTCTTACAGTTTCACTTGCCAAATATATTTGTGGTGTTAGAGCAGAAAATACAATGCCTCAGAAAATATAGGAATCAAAAGCATGGAAGCTCATACTTCTCTCCTTGAAGAATGCAAGTCTTGTACAGTCCTCAATACCTCTTTTGCCAGACACTTCAAGTTCAAACTTCAGGATTCAGATACCTCTTTTAGAATGAAGGTACTGTGCTGAGTAGTCAATCTCCTAGGGGTTCCCTGAGGATTGAGTTTAGGGATTTTCTCCTATATTTAACCTATAACCTTTCCCTTCCTATAATTCTTTTCTAGCATATGTTGGTTTTTTACTAAGGAGTCTTTGTGGAGAAGCTATTAATAATGAAAGATTACCTGCTAATACTCTCTGTTTCAGTAATGGCTTCACTAACTTTTGAAAACTTTGCCATGTAATGGTCTCAATGTATTTTACATATTTTTCCTACATCTTTGAAAAAACTTCTTAGTGGGTGCCAAATAGGAAGGCTGGTATGGCAAGGCCATAGTGATCCATAAAAGCCTTTTGATTTCCACCACCTTGACTCACTTTAGAGCATGCAAGACATCTGGAAAATGCAGAAAATAGGGGAAAAAAGGAAAAATTGTAAGATAAGACAATGGTCTATTTTATCCTCTTTTAGGGACTTCTGACCACACATTAGCCTAAATGGTTAACTGTGCATTTGCCTTAAGACCAGCTACACTTGCAAAGTCCTTATCACATGATAGAAATCTCCAATCGCCTATAACATTACACCTCAAAAATGTGTAGTGACTTTATAGCTGGTTGCCATCAAGCTTTAGTTTGCATGTGTACCAGGGTCTTCCATGTGGTCCCATCAGTTGACATGGCTTTCAGATGCAAGAGTGAAACCATGTCTAGTGGGAAACCCCTGGGCCCTGGGGATCCAGGCAGCTATGATCCGTAGGGCTGCAGGGTACATGAAACCTCTGGCTCAGGGGATCATGATTGCTGTGTTTCTTAGGGCTTGTGTGTGCATGAAACCCCTTACCCCTGGGGATCATGACTGCCTTGATCTCCAGGGCCTGGGGGTGGTTTAAAAAATGTACAAGCTTGGGACATCACGGCTGCTTTATTCTTCACCCCCAGGGGTGTGTGGGGTGCCTCTGTGGCTGGGAGCTCCTTAACTCAGGGGGCTTTGAGCCATAGGAGCTTGCTTCCTGCCAGTTCAGGGGGAGTCCAGGTTTGGGCTGATTCTGGATTTTTCCTATGTCTTCTTGTATATATTTGCTAAAATATATACAAATACTTTTCATATATTTCCTCAACAGCGGTTCAGCTGGTTCTTTGCCAACATGATGTGAAAGTTTAGCCAGAATAAGATCTGCAAATGTTATTAAAATTGGTCAATTCATAGAAGAATTAACCTTTCATTTTATATTTTTGTTTTCTTGTCTTGGTTTGTGATTATGAAATAGTGGTAGAATATATAGAGTAAATATCTATTTTCTAAATGCTACTTGTTAGATGAAAATATACTCCTCAGAAATTCAATGCAAACAGTAACACTCACAATAATAAATACTATCTGTATATTATAAAATGCATCATTGAAGACAAAATCTAGAAATGTATTCAAGTATACCTAACTAATGGCTTAAAATTGCTTTTTGTGTTAAATGCTAAATAAGTAAAGAGATCAGAGCATTGGCTATGTTGCCTTAGTCATAGGAAAACAGGAAAGTAGAAAATAATTACTCCTGTTTCTCACGGTGTCACTTTTATATATTGGAATCAGTAGTCTGCAATTTATCTTTTCTTGACAGCATTAAAGGTGTGCTTTAGCTGGCTATTAATTTCATTTGCTTTTGTTTCTATCTCTCATTTTTCATGTAGGATGAAAGAGCATGGTACAGTGGCTTATTAAAAAAGATGTATTTAATACTGAAGGGTTTTTTTTAAACATGTTTAAATACCAAAACGAGTGAACCTGATCAGCACTAAAAAAGAATTCCATTGATCCAAATAATGCAAATTAAAATCTGAATTTAGAAAATATGTACTCAGATATCGTTACATAATAAGAGTAATTGACAAAAACAGTGACCCAACACGCTACATTCTGTACAAATCTGTAATTACACTGTATTATTTCCTGGTTGTTTAAAACTTTGCCGTTGTAAATATATTGCCTGGCAGTAGTGTATTGACTTGTTCAGGGAGTTAACAATTGATAGGTGTTTTGTATCACGTGCAATTAACACTAGTTAGTAATTATTACTTAACATTTTATTTTATTTTATTTATTCAGTGGGAAATGTAAGTAGATAACACCACTGAAAATAAGTTCATAAAAAGAAAATGGGAAATCAGAGGCAGAATTTTATTTTATTTAGTCGACAACCAAAGTACTACTTGTAACCAAATCTGAATTGCCCAAATGAGCTGTTCTGTTACCGCCTCCTGGTGCATAAGTGTCCTGCTTATACCAGTAGGGACATGACTGTATATCTCTGGACACTGACCCTATTCTTGTAACAGGGACACTTACGTGCCAGGATGGGTAGTTTAAGAGAATAGTTCCTACCCTTTACCCCTTAGCTTACAAAAAATTTTTTTCCAACTGGTCAGTTGGACTAATAAAAGATATCACATCTGCCCAAAGAGCCATTCTACTCTTTAGTGAGGCATTTCAGAGTTGATTATGAGATGCATTTTGATTGTCCACTAAATGCAATAGAATTGTGTCCTTAATATGCTAAAATATCTGAATAAGTTTGTTTTTCTGCAAGTATCTGTTTTGGGGTGGAGGTGGGAAGGGGAGGAAAAAGAAGAAAATACACTTTGCTAAGAATAATCAATTTGCTTTTTATGTAATTTTCTTTGTCAGATGTAGGCTCTGTAGAAGGACTGGCCTATCATAGAGCTTGGGATACTCTGTATTGGACCAGCTCTACTACATCATCTATCACAAGACATACAGTTGACCAGAAACAACGAGGAGCTTTCAACAGAGAGGCAGTAATAACAATGTCTGAAGATGATCATCCACATGTATTAGCTCTGGATGAATGCCAGAAGTATGTATTGCATCTACAGTTACTGTTGACTAATATTTTTCTGAAGTCCTGTGCACTGTCAGTAGGGCTGCGTGAAGCTTTGGGTGCTGATTTGATTCGTAGGAGATTTGGCCTGATTTGATGGCCAAATCTTCAAATCCAGATCGAATAAGGAGACCAATAAAAAGGTCAGAATTGATTTGAATCCTTCAAATTGATTTGGAGAAAGATTCAGTGATTTGGGCACTCCCTGCTTGCTACCACAGGGAGCTGAACCCGGGCTCCATGCTGGTAAATTGGATGGGGATCCCCTTCCAGGCCAACACCCCTTACTTGCTCCACCAGGAGTGCTCTGAGCACTCCTGACCACCCTCCCCCACTCTCCCTGGCCTGTCAATGGCTACCCCACCAGGCCCCAGCATCCTGACTTGTTTTTTTTTTAAAACCCTGCACTCATCAAATGGCTTAAGTATGCTGAGAAGGGGCTGACCAGGGTAATTTCACCATAAATTGGAAAAAATGTGTCCTTAGGAACACATGCACAAAAGAAAAAAATGTGGGAAGACTAAAACTCCAAGTTTGTGCATGAGCCAGAAACCTATTGTACGCCCTAAGTTATTGATTATCACCTTTGTTTTCTTTATTATAAATGATTTATTTTCATAATCTGGAGAAAAACGTGCTACTTGAATTCAGTTCTAAAACAAAAGAATCACAGTGCTCATGGGAGCAGCACAATACGTTGTAGCAATTCATCTTCATTATTATTAATTGAAACGGCTGTGCATGTTATAACTATCTTTGAAGTCTCCTTTTCAAGTTCTTAGTTTATAAATGTAATTAAAACACATGCAAACTTGACTTAATTATTTTTGTTGCTGTTTTGTTTTTAATAGTTTAATGTTTTGGACTAATTGGAATGAGCAAAATCCCAGCATCATGAGGTCTACCCTCTCTGGAAAAAATGCACAGGTTATCATCAGCACTGATATCCTCACACCAAATGGACTTACTATTGATCACAGGGCAGAGAAACTCTACTTTTCAGACGGCAGCCTTGGAAAAATAGAGAGGTGTGAATATGATGGATCACAGAGATATGTAAGTAAAACCAAAAATCCCTCAATACTGATTGAAGGAATTAAACATCTCAATGCTAGCATTCAAAAGTCCCTTTAAAGCAAACAAAACTTTAAATTGACTAAATTAAGCTTTCCTGTGCCTCCCTGTGGATGGATAAATACTACAGGGCTGTATTCCATTTATTGCGATATGCTTATTATGTTAGTCATCTTAGGTACAACTTGTAATTTGACACTTAATGTGTGCCTGAGATTTAGGGGTTTATTTTTTAGAAATTTGACCGAAAAAAATCCTTCAATTGTCTTTTTTTTTTCTTTTACAAACACTGGGGTAGAGAAAAAAAGGGAAGAGTTAATCGGAATGTATGTAAATATTCCTTTAATTTCTTAGCCTGGAGAAAATGTTAAACTTAAATTATATTTATATTACATTGGTATAGGCACATAGTTGTATATATCTCTACCTCATTTACAAGATCACAGTACCCATGAAAAATGTGTCATGAAAAAAATACAACACAGTCCTCTAGGAGAATGGAAAGTAAATTTTGAATTTCTATTGTGTATGTATTGAATTTTCAAAGACACTGTCAAAGTTTTCAGAAAAGCACTGCTACTAAATGATTGGAACAACAAAAGTGAAAATGTGTTCCCATCTGCCTTACCCAATATATTTTAAATGGCATGTGTTTCAGTACCCATTGTTCTCTCTTTCATGCTATTTTCTTTAAAAAATAATGAAGGATTTCAACAGGAGAAAGTCCTGTAATGTCTAAAATAAATAAAGATTTTCTTGGGGCAATACTTTTTATTGGACCAACTGTGCAGTTGGGATAGTTAGACAAGCTTTCAAATACAAGACATTCTTTGTCAAGTCTCACTAGAACAAACCAAGCACAGCACAGTACAGGATAGATGTGGTAGGGGAGAGAGAGTCCCAGGATTAGCAGATGCAGAACTAGCAAAATAGAAGCTAATTACTAGACAAGTAACCTGGGAGGTCAAGGCCTGTCAAAAGGGGGAAGGGTCATTCTCACTTTCCATGTGTGGAAAGAATGTAGGGGTCAGGTAGATTATAATATACCATACAACCAATATCACTGTTAAGTCCTTAGCTCTTAGGGTGCCTATAGACAGCAGTGAGGTTGCTCCAATGTGCTATAATTATGGCATGTTAGAGCAGACTCGATTAATTGAATCTGCTAGAGCCTGCTAATTAGCATGCTTCCAGCCACCACCATTTTGAAGTGCAAGGTTACAGGTACATGAGGCACTGTGGGTACTTTAACTAGAGCAGCTCTTATAGCTGCTCTGTTTAAAGTACCTCACACCCCGTCCAGAACACATGTAAGAACACCCTTAGCATCCAGCAGCTAACTTTTATTTCCAAATTTGCTTTTTAAAGGCGTGGGTTAGAGGCCTTGAGTATGAGGACGCAGAAGTCAGAGTCAGTGGTTGTTCCATGAGAAGTGTACTTCTAA
Source organism: Caiman crocodilus (assembly GCA_030014935.1). Lineage (NCBI taxonomy): Eukaryota > Metazoa > Chordata > Crocodylia > Alligatoridae > Caiman > Caiman crocodilus. The sequence goes on from JAGPOW010003685.1 coordinate 13,363,300, forward strand.
TGGTGTGTCTGTCTCTGTCCTTTATATTTTTTTATTGCAAGAGTTCAGTCTGCTGCATAGCTGCAGTTTAGTTTAACTGCAAAATTGCCATGACAGCATTTGGTACATTGGATCAGATATATCATGTTTTGGGAAAGGCTTGTGTCAGACCCATGGATTCTAATGTTTTTGTTTTGTAGAGCTGTTGGTTGTCGTAGTAGTGGAAATGTGTTGTCAGGTTAAGAATTTCTTGGTGAGGCAAGGCTATATCCCTATTGATGTCTGTTGAGCAGTGGGGAGTTTGCTTCTGATGAACTCCCCAGGAAAAGTCAGGAAAAATGTGTTGCTGAAAGCCAGGAGTGGAGGGGCTGGGAATATTCCACTTGCACCAAAATAAATAAATCTATAAACCCTATATTAATACAAGTGTTAACTTTTCAACTGTATGTACTTCACAGTTTTGATTTACAGTGATCAAAAAGGCATTTTTTCTCATTGTAGTATTAATTTAACTGCAGTATATGTGCTTTTTATTGATTAATAGTCTTCATTTTTAGGCTAAAAAAATCCAGAAAGCCTGTTAATCTACATCCGCACACAAAACAAGGCCTTGCATAGTATATTTGGGGTATTATTTCATCTAGCAGTCTGTGCTTTGGAGCATGTGTAGTGGGTATTGTTCTCATAGGCAATCCCTCAATTCAAAGATGATCACCCATTGCTCAAGGACCCTTAAATCATGGCTCACTGATGGGTCTTGAGATGACAAGAGTCCAGTCTTTGAGCCATAGACTCAAGCCACAGAAGTTTCAGATCTTTTCACAAGGAAGAGTAGGCCTTAAGTTAGGACTTCTCTTCATCTCCTTCCTCTGTTTGCTTTTTTTCTTTTGCTGTTTTTCTTTTCAACTTGGTTTATGGTCTTTGCTGATCAGGTTTGTCCTGACAACTTCTGTAAGAAATCTAACACACACATCTTTTATGACCTAATATATAGCTAAAACATTTGCTTATATGAATTATTACTGCTAATGTTTTTTAGCTATGAGTGGCATGGTGGGGTTCCCTGCCTAGCCACTGTGCTAGGTTCCCCACTTGCCTGTGGAAACACCACCCACCTGACTCTCCTGCCATGCCTTGTTGGTAACTAATACGATGTTAATTAAGCAAAAAGCTGCCCATTTCTGCCCCAATGCCAGGGGTCACTATCTGTGGCTCCAAACCTCTCCTACACAGCAGCACATGTCTCACAGATGGCATCCAGATGTTTACAGTGCTCCTGGCCTACAGCCGGAGCAAGCTTAGGCTGTGCTATCAGGCCTCAGTCACATGCACATTCATACCACCCGCCTCTCACTAGAGCCTCAGACACTCTACCTTCTCTCATACGGACTCTTTCATCCACCATCAACTTATGCTGCCTTGCTGCCTCTTGGAGCTGGCCCCTTTGGCCATAAGTTTAGCTAGTCCATTCCTTGGGTGGCAGATGTACCGTCTGTTGGGCTTCTCCTGTGACCCTCACTGGGTCTAAGCTTGCTCTATCCCCTTCCGGGGGCAACTCTCTCTATATAAACATACTGGGCCCTCAGCCCTCTGGGTCTTCTCCCCTACACTGGGGTACCTTGTTTCTACCCCCTTCACTCAGGGCTCCACACCACTCCCTTCACTTGGGGCTACTCATCTCTTCCCCCTTCATTTGGGGCTCCATACCGCCCCCTTCATTCAGGGATACTCATCACTGCCCCCTCAATTGGGTCCATGGGGTTTCCCTCCCCAGTGGGCTTAACTAGCCACAGCCGTGCCTGGCCCCCACTCTCCCTCCTTGGGGTCTTTTGGGGTCTTGCATCCCACAGGGCTAAGGAGGCTGTAGCTGTGCTTGGCCTCCCACTACCTCTGATGTTTCCAGACCCACCCAAATGTGAGGGCTATGGTTAAGGCACTCCTACCTGCCTTTCACCAGGGTGTTAACTGGCCTGGCATTTCTTGGGGGCTCCTGTGCCATTGAGAGCCCCATCAGGCACCCACTTCTGGCAAGGTGCAGCTTTAGGTCATGCCCAGGACCAGGAGGTTATTAAACCATCCCCTATACTTCCTCCCTTATCTCCAGGATGTTATGGAGCCTTATAGCCAGACGGTGTTACTGCCTGGCCTGCCAGCAGGGAACTAATCTGTTTATATGGGCAACCAGAGATCTAAAATGGCCATCGCAATCAAGCACCTGCTGGCTGCTTGGCTCCCATCTTAAGGTATCAGGCACCAATAGTGCCCTGCCACACACCTCCCCCCTTAAATTGGTACCTGGGGAAGGTTTCCCCAGCTGCTCCTCCAAAGCAGGCTCCCCTCAGAGCCTGTGAGAGTCCTCAAGTGGTAAGCACCACCAGAGGTGCTCCACCATACACTGCCCCACTTAGAATGGGGCCTGTGGGGCTTCACTTGGCTGCCTTCCCTGCTGGTCTCTGCCCCAACCTACTGCAGCCCCTGCCATGTGGCAAGCACCCCAAAGGTGCTCAGTCATACTATGATAGTGTTTTTAGATTGTCTAGCTTGAGGTCTTCCTATAGGGGGAGGGGGAAGATGAGGGCGGAGGAGACCTTGAACTGCCAGGCCTTGAGACAGCCAATGAGCCCGGACCGTCGGTCAAACGGGAGGACCAGGTA
>JAGPOW010003685.1:13370634-13398566 GCA_030014935.1 Caiman crocodilus
CAGAGGTCAGGGAAGCAGACCCTACAATGACAGGCTGAGAGCCCTGGGGCTCTTTAGCCTGGAAAAGCGCAGGCTCAGGAGTGATCTGATGGCCACCTACAAGTTTATCAGGGGTGACCACCAGTATCTGGGGGAACGTTTGTTCACCAGAGCGCCCCAAGGGATGATGAGGTCAAATGGTCATAAACTACTACAAGACCGTTTCAGTCTGAACATAAGGAAGAATTTCTTTAGTGTCCGAGCCCCCAAGGTCTGGAACAGCCTGCCACTGGAGGTGGTTCAAGCGCCTTCATTGAACACCTTCAAGATGAAACTGGATGCTTATCTTGCTGGGATCCTATGACCCCAGCTGACTTCCTGCCCTTAGGGCAGGGGGCTGGACTCGATGATCTTCCGAGGTCCCTTCCAGCCCTAATGTCTATGAAATCTATGAAAACTACCTGGAAGGGTGGTTCCAAAGAGGATGCAGGTAGACTGTCCAAGTCCTGGGACAGTCCCAGTCTGAGGACTACAACCTCAAAATTGCCAAATGATGATCAGAAGATAGGGACACTCCTGGGGTTTAAGCCTTGGTGCTGTCCCAATCTCCCATCAGCTGGCAAGGCCTGGGCCTATCCCAGTCTGTCAGCTGGCAAAGACCACCCCAGGGCTTCAGCCCCCAGACAGTTCCTGCCAACTGCTACTGGACTGGGACAGTCCCAAGGTTTGGTCCCTGGGAATGTCCCAGTCTCTTGTCATCTGGCAGGGACTGCTCTAGTATTCAATGCTGAGCTGATTGGGACAGCTTCAGGGTTTGAGCCCTAAGGTTGCCCCAACGTGTCATCAGCTGGAAGGGACCACACCTGGGCTATAGTTCTGGGGGTTTCCCTGCCCATGAATGATCAGGTTATCAGGACCACTCTGGGGAGGTTCCTGTATGGCATGCTTCACGTTCAAATTATGGCACCACACAAACCAGCCAAAAAGATATTGCACATTATTTGAGTAATATGTTTGTGACTGGTTTGTGATTTTATGTCACCATAAATTCTATGAATAGCTGGTCAGTTGCTATTTTTTGTGCAATTAACACCTTAATTGTGCCAGAAACAACACATGCCAGGGGCTAAAGGCCAGAGTGATCAGAGAATCCTTGAGAGTAGGACCTCAACAATCTAAGTGGTCTTTTTTCAGTGGACATATTTTTTTGGTTATATCTCAGAATATCATTGCTGCATCTATGTTATGAAAATGTAATGAAAGTTTTGACTCCCAAATTGTTTAATATAGTGCGTCTTTATTTCCTGTGTATACATTGGCTCAAAGCTTAAGACAACTACTATGAAGCTAAACTGATGTACTCTGCCTGACAGTTCAGATGGTATTTGAGCATGGGTCTTTGTTGGGACTGTTTAGAGCATTTGTTTTGGATGCCTTAAAACCCTACAACTGAATGCTGAGGTGCATTTAATGGATGAAAAGAAATACCATACCCAGTATAGGACAGCTTTTTTCTAACAAGTGTCAATGGATAAGCTTCTAGTTTTGAAAAGTAAACCAGGAAGCAAAGATGTGGCTTTCCATTTTGTTTTGTAACTTGCTAATACTGATATTTAACAAGCCTGTCCAAATGTAATGTTTTCATCAAACTCAAAAGCATTTTTTTTTATTATACTACCTCATAAGTGAGTGTAATCACAATAAAATACTGGTCTACACATTTGTTATTTTTTTTAAATCAAAATATGATAATTACTTGGGATTTTTTTCATGTTATAAATATGATAAAACTGGGTTATTATTCCTTCAACTTGAATTTATGTTAGTACACAACATCGAAAATGCATAAAAAAAACCCTAAACATGCTTATGATGTGTTTAGTGAGGGAGGGCAAAATTAATGTTAGTGTTTGCTTTTATTTAATATCTCTGAAGCATGAAACAACATCCTTTCTATAATTGGAGAAGAACCAGAGGTTAAAATGGAAGCAAATGGTTGTAATGGAAGTAATGGAAATAATTGATAGACTCAAGGCACCTTTTGGAAAATGTCAGCACTTAATTTTCTCTCAGTTTTTGACTACAGAAAAATAAATAGAATAATTCTGTTTCAAAGAACTCTCAAAAACCACAACAGGTCAGAATGTTCTAACACAATGAATTCCTATTTTAAATCTCTGTGGTTTTTTTCTGAATCATTTATGCATACTGAACAGTGCTAACATTGCATGTCACCCCACAATATACTTGAAAGGGTCCTAAGGTACCCCAAGGAGCCCTAGCACTCTGAATAAGAATCACTGGCCTAATAGAAATGACTAAGGTATCCCCCTTGTTCTCGCAAAACAAACCAAAGAGGCCTAGAACACAGAGCTGTTGTAGAGCTTTTATTTATCTGGACCCTGGATCACTTAAGTTAGGGACAGAAATTACACACAAACTGGAATAAGTGATTGGAAGTCAATTAAAATGTGTAACACAAGCCTGTTGCATCAGAGGAGCTGCCCCGGTCCTCTGGCTCTGCCTCCCTCCTCCCAGTGCTGTGTGCAGGAAGGGAGGGGGCAAAGAGGAAGGAGAACAGAGGACTGGGGTTTGCCCAACCTGAGCTGGAGGAAGGGGTTGGGAGGGCCATGAGGTCAGGATCTCCAGTCCATGCCCCACTTCCAGTTCAGGCCAGGCAAATCCCAGCCCTCAGCTCACTTACCCTTTTCTCTCCCCCACTTCCTGAAGACTGGTCTGGGAGCAGGATGGGCTGCATCAGCCCAGCTGCATCACAGGACAGATTAACCCTAGGCAACACAAGTTCCCTAAGGCTTTCCAAAATGGAGCACCTTCATCTGATCCCTCATTAGATGAGGGTTAATTTGCTGTGTGATAAGCCACTTTAAAAATGCTCTGCAGCCATGCACGTGTCTCCGCCTGCCTGTAGACCACCCATAGGGGGCTGATCACACAATAGATGTAATGTCTGCTTGTGCCCTAAGATAAATTTGGATGGACGTAGTATTAGTTTTAACTGATTAGGTTAAATGGGTTTATTGAGCTTCTGTCCCAGATCCCCTCCAGATTCAAGCTATCTGCTTCAGACAAGCAGGGATGGATACTCTAACTTCACCCACCTCTCCGCCTTCCTACCCCCAGCTTCTGACCTAGGACATTGCAAGCATGTGGCTACATTTCTGGAATCAAAAGTGCATGTCTGTTCACTTCCTTATCAGTTCAAGCTATGTGGGTTAGAGTAACCTGCGAAGATTGAACTGATTCAGCCTCGGGCTTTTTGACTGTCTGTACTGAACCTTAGATTTAAATGTTTAAGTGTCAAAGCAGAAATGTAGATGAGCAGGGAAAGATTATCCTTAGAACTTCAGAAAGTGTTCTACCCAGAGTAAAATTTTTCTTTCCCTATTTCTCTGATTGTTCTCCTGATGCTGTCATTATCTTCAACTGTCCTTGCAAAAGTTCTGGTCTAAAAATATGTTTATAGAAACTGAAAGCTATGCCACAAGCATGTTATGCAAGTATGTTAAGCACAAGGATATACATGTTTATCACTGTACCCTGTTTTTCTCACTCCATCCAAAATACCAAGGCTCTACAGCTTCAGAGGTGGCAAAAACAAAATTTAAAAATTTTAGGATGATTAGCATAGGACTAGCACTGAGGACATTTTTCCAGGAGGAATCCAGGTTTCCTATATAAAGTACCTAGAAACATTAGGAGTAGAAAACATCTGAGCTTCATTTTGGGACATGGGCACAGCTGCATTAAGATCTTCATACAGTGCAGCTGGCAAAGTCTATAAAGTAGGTTTCCATTTATCTGAAGAGGCAAAAGAGTAAGGATAAGGTGACATATTTTATGTTTTCAGAGACCTTTCTTTTCTTTTTTTTCTTTGCTTTGCTTTTCTGTTTTATTTTTCTGAGTCACTGCTCACTCTATCCCCTTATGTCTCAGAACTGGGGACTATAATGGACTGTAGAGTAAGACATTTATTTCATGATACTTTCTAGCATTCTCTGCTTATTCTGTTTGTTTCTCAATCAATAATTTAGATGGTGGGAGAAATTTTCCATAATGTTGCCTAAATATCTAGTTAGTTGTCACCTCAGTAATGTCTTGCTGCAAGTGTTTTCTACAGCAGTGCATACTGTCTTCTGGCAGGGTGTGCCACCCACACTGCACGAGTAGGTTTTACCTGAAGTGATAACTTAGCAACAATACTGAATCAAACTCCATATGTGCAGAGAAAAGGGATATTCCACTGAACATTACGGCACAAAGGGAAAAAAAAGAGATAAATGATTTATACATTTTCTGAGCTCTACAATCACCTTATTCAGGATATGAGATAGTCTTTTGTATTTATTTGCAAACTTACCAATGCAATGGGAATCGTATTCCTGTTGGGGAGTTCTTTAATTGATGGAGCAATACGCTCTTGACTAGCGAAGTGGAAATAGTTGTTTGTTTGTTTGTTTGTTTGTTTGTTTGTAACACTGGATTTCTTTTTTGGATGCTGTAACCAGGGATCAAGGACTTAGTTTGCTGAAATCGATACCTACCACAAACAACTAACAAACTGAAGTTCACATTCCAAAATTGACTCCACAGGGGTGGCCTGATTACTTTCAGTGCAGTTCTGTGTAGGTGCAATTTTTCTGTTGAGATAACAGATGTCAAGGAGTTTAAAAAAACAGAGAAACACAAGGCAACAGTTAGATGATTTTGATTAGTGTAATAAGCAGTGGTGATAGGTCTAGGAATGCTATATCAGATGTCAAACAGATCTTTTTCTAATTGTTTGATTGGTAGTTTGTAGTGGTAGCACAGAAATGTCTTCTGTTTTGAAAAATTTAAAGAATCATCTCTCTTAAAATGGAAGAAAAAATTTAGTGCAAGCATTAGATGAAGACCTGTATAATACATTCATATATCTTGGATGTGTATGTGTATTTCATTCCAAATAAGTGATATTAACATAAAGAATGCAATTTTTAGCTATTTCATAAAGTCTGCTATCACTAGGGACACGTGACAGCCCTATTGTACTGTTAAACAAAAAGAAATTGCAAGCTGACAAAAAAGATGAGGGCCTAAAATACAAATACACAATAAGGCTAAATTATAAGAGATGTTGCAAGGCATTTAGTATTAATACATAAGGTTTAGAAAAGAATATATAAAGTGTGGAAAGTATCCTGAAATAATTCCTTAGAATAATAAGTATATGTTGTGTTCATGTTATGTTGTATAAGGTATAGTTTGAGGACATATCATTAATTTTGTGTCTCTTACATTCAGAATGATAAAAGAGAGACTGGGTGTTGCTTAATGTGTGAATTTTAAAGACCAAAACAAACAATACAGATATAATATATTATTTCACAAAATAAATGTTGAAATTAGAAATGATATCTGTGATGTTTGCAAACTCATGTTTTAAAATAAACTCTGACTGTTTTTATCATCACTTTTCCTGACACCGAAAAGTACCTTAAGTCTAGATATAGGAATGTTGAAATTTGATTTTTTATTTATTTATTTATTTTTATTTTTGCCTCAATTGTTTATGTAGTTATTAGATCTGTGTGTAAGGTTTGGAGGCACAAAGTAAGCATTTGTAATCCCTTCTGGCCTTCGTGTATGCTTTTATACTTTATTTTATTTCTATCCCCCTCTCCCCTCCCCATATTGATAAGTGTTCATTGTTCAAGCCTTTTGGGTTGTGCAGTTTCATCCCTTGCTTCTGGTTCTTTATTTTAATTATTTTTCCTTTTTTCTTCACATTCTTATGAAGAATTTCTTATACTCCTTCTTCACATTTCTTATTTTAAATTTCATATTTGGCAATTCAGTTTGGTGTTAACATTCGAAGGCTTTTCTTTTGATGCCCATGTAGGTGCAATTGGGTATACTCATGACCCTTCCCTCCTCTACTTCAACCAGAGCACTGAATGAAATAAGTAAGACAATGTATTACTCTGTTCTTTTGACCTGGGACAGACTACTCAGTATGCTCTTTGCTGCACTGCAGCCTACTTGTGGGATTCCTGCACTTTCATAGGTTATGAGATCACATTCATTTTTAATACATTTTAATGTTCAACTTGTTTGGTAAATTTTCAAGAATACCTCTCTTATTATTGAATTATTAAACTGTATTGTTTGGCAAACTAAGGACTGTACTGCATGATTTTACAGAGAAACCTAGAGGAAGATTCTTTATTGTAAAATGGAGGTTCAAGAGAACTTTATGGAATGAACTTTGCAGGGTGTCCTTTGAACTCTTATTTAAAGAGTTCCAAAAAGGAAGAAAGGCTCCAAAGCCAACTGTGTGCCATTAAATTAAATCATCCAAATTGCATTGCATTGGCAGGTATGTAGCTTTGTCTTCCGTAACTGCTAATATTGCTGTTGAATTGAGTTTCTCTTGGCCAGTTGTTTTGCACTCTTAGTCTGTTGGATAGGATGCAGAAAAAAAGTAAGAACTGACATATTGCCATAAGCAGCATTAACTTTTGTGCTGGCACAGTGTTCAGAAAGAACTACTCTACAAAGTGCTTTAGCTGTTTTATCCCATGCTGGAACAGGAGGTCACCAACTCCACAAAACCAGTGAATTCTGGGAAATTAAGAGTTGTTTCCTATAGACAGACCACAGTGGCTTGAGTACACAAAATATTTTCCCTTCCTCCTGTCTTCCATATTCTTCTTGCCTCTTGTATTCAATAAAATATAGCTGAACATGCAGTACAAGGAAGCTCATTGATGAAAAGTGCCAACGAAAGTTTAAAAAAGGGGCAGTAGAATTCTGGGTGTGTACTGGAGTAGTTGGCTGCAGTTGCAGGGTGAGGCCCAATGGAGTGTGAGATTCCTGGAGGACTAACTAGACCCATGTGATGGAACTGTTGGTTTCCATAAGAAGCACTGAGCCAGTTCAAAGGATTTTTCAGGTACACTTTTAAACCACTCAGTGTAGCTTTAAACAGGTTTAATAGGCTTGTATGTCTATCCACTTCAAGTTTAAACTTCATTTAAACTGGTTTAACTGTCTTGTATGTCTATGTTCTCAGTGTTTTAACCTTGATCCTTGATATCATGCTTGTTAGGACCCTTTGTATTGTTCCAGGGCAGGTCTCAACTCCCCCCTCTTTCTTTCCTTCAGTGATATCACTTCAAATTATTAGAAAGTTTAGGTTAAACTGTGTCTTTAATTTTTTATTAATCAGTTATATTCAATACAAAGGTTTATTAGGGTTGCAAAGTCAGGTAATCAAATGACACTAAATGGGAGAATGAAGGCTGTCCATGCAATTTATAGTGTTCCCCTTGAAAATATGCATTCTGATATAGTCTTGTATAGCATGACCACCTGCTTCTTTTATGACGGTATATATTTTAACATAGGGATTTTTGTCTTCTCCATTTATTCAATTACAAAAATTAAAAGAATTGTAACAAATACCAGGATGTGATAAAACCTTAGTCTGTGTAAAACTAATGCCAGATATTTACATAGTGACTCCCTGGATATTCTGAGCTACCCATGGCTATTTTTGGTTTATATCCAGCTTCAGGGAAATGGAAGAAAAGGGATTTGAAACATCACCTCCCATCCTAAGCTTGAGATTTCGTCTTGCCAGCTACTGAACACTTTAACCTGATTCAGCAGGATGTTCAAGCACATGCCTAATTCTAAGCATGTGATTAGTCTCATTAACTGAAGTAGAAATGCTGAGGTCCTTAATTTTAAATATGTAGTTAAGTACTTTTCTGGTCAGGGTGCAATTTTTTAGTATATTTTTCATGTTGAACTTTGATATGCTTAATAGAGCTTGAAATCTGGTGCCTTAATTTTGAAATGTACAAAAACATGGAGGCTGAATATTCACTTGAACCCTGTATTTTCTAGCATTTCAGTGATTGTCTATTTAATATTACAGTTTCATTAAAATTCATAAATTATGAACTGTAGTTAAGTAATGCTACTTGTGATTTACCTTATATGACATTATACTATCTTGGATGAAATGTACAACATGTATGAATTGCCCCAATAGTATTTCTTTATAGTCAGGTTCAAGCTTGTATATATCTTTCTCTAAGTAGATTCGGTATCTTTAGAAGTAGTAGTTGTGAAAGAGCTTTGATACAAAGATATATTCATTTTATCTTTCATTTCCAAAGTTCTTTGATCTTTTTGGGTAGAACATCCAGTCCTTCTCAACAAAGACAAGGGAGTCTAATTCATACCTGAGCTTTGAAATACCACCTTAGTAGAAGACTAGAACAGAACGATTAGAAAGAATCTCTGCTGATTCTTTATGCACTTTCGTATCACACAAAATTCTTGTGACTTTTCATACTGAGTTAACATAACACCAAATATGTAATGAACATTTGCAGTGAAAATGTATTCTATCATGAAGCTTTCTGTCTCATGAACTAAAACAACGGGGACCATTTGTTTTGACAGATGTGCCACAAATTAAGCCCTGCCACTCCAATCGCCTTCCTGGGTGCATCCAGACTAGTGTGCATGTGCCTCATGTGGCATCTGAAGGCAGTTTGAAATGCTGCAAGAGGCATGCTGGGGACAAAAAACATGTTGCAGCACTGTTACTAAATTGCTACTGGGAAATTTTGATATAAAAAAAAAAAAAACTACTGAAAAAAGTGGTGTAAGTCATGCTCCTGGAACATGCCCTGAAGCAACTGGAGGCTGAGACCTATGCTCTGGCATGTGGCATATGCCTGCCTCCTTTCCCTACTGCCCCAGGATGCTGCCTTTGCATGTTGGGACAAATAGGAGTGGGGCAAGGCTGCAGCAGTGACCCGGACCCAGGCACTATCCCTGGTAAGTAGGATGGAGGGGTTGTATGTAGGGGAGACTGTAAGGGGTTGGGAGGGACTGCTCAGGAGTGGGCCCCCACTCACCCCCTACACAGCACACAATCCCCCCACAGCAGCAGTGGGCATCAGGCACTTAGGGGCTGCTGCTGGCAATAGCACAGCATGACCCCAACCACCTCAGCCATGTCACAGCTGCTCTTCCTGTCATGTGGGGTCCTGGCATTGCAAACAAGAGCTGCACATCAGGCCAGGCCAGGCCCTGCCTCCATTGAGCTGCCCTGGCCTGACAGTGCACAGGGCATTTGGAAGCAGGACCCAGACTGACCCAATGTGCAGCCTTTGCATGCAGTTCTGGGACCCTGGGTGACAGCAAAAGCAGACTAGTCATGCCTGAAGACACATGGCCCCAGGTTTGGTTGGGCCTGTGCTATGTGGTACAGGCAGCACTGAGTCTCAGGTGGCCAGGGCCAGGCCATGTCACAGAGAGGCTGTGCTAGTAATGGTCCTTATCACCCAATGGGTGCTGCTGCTGTGGGAGGTGGGGAGGGAGGAGGCTGTGCGTCATGCAGGAGGGGCTGTTTGTGGTGCAGAGGGGCCCAGACAGGTAACTGTGGTCAGGGGCGGGGGGAGTACTCCTGGTAGGATAGGCTGCCAGAGTCAGGCTTAGAGCCCTCCTGCCCTCCTTGAGCAACCTGTGCAGGGGAAGGCTGGCCAGGAAGGAAGGACTTGCCTAGCCCGGTCCCTAAGCCCCAGTCGAGAGCTTCCCAGGAACAGCATGGGGATTGCTAGGGCATGGGAAAAGGTGCAGGGAGCAGAATATCAAGGGCTGGCACTGCTCAGACCAACAAAGCAGTGGGTGGGACAGCTGCAGCTGGACTCGTGCCCTGGTGCTAGGATGAAGCTACTGCTGGGAGGGAATTAGTGGTGGGCAGGCAGGGGCTGCGGGTCAGGAGTGAAGGGACTGCGGGGGCTGGGGGCGCGAGCTGTGGTTCGAGAGTGAGGGGAAGGATCACAGGCAGGGCCACTGGCATCCCAGTGCTGTTCAGCACCCTACATCCTGGTGATCTATGTAGGCAGGAACAGGTCTAATTTTTCTGTGATAAAAAAGCAAAAGCAAATGCCAAAGTGTATAGATATTTAGAATTAATGTATTATGATGATAGAGGCACTGGTAGGCGTCCAAATTACTTAAAAATTGTAAATATATCAATAAACCATTACCCAATTGATCTCTCGCTGTATAGTGGTGTAGCAATTTAATCAAAGAAGCACACAAATTTGGGGTATTTTAATGAGAGAATTTGGGGTTTTTATCAGAGAATTTGCAATTTTTAAATGGGGAACATGAGAAGCTTTGCTTGTAACACAAGTGGTGAGACCCAGCCAAAGGAGCCTGCCAAGGGCCAGTACTGGGGAAGTACCTGGAGGGCAGGTGAGGTGGCCATTTTGGGCCAGAAGGACATGCTTTGACAGTTCAAAGTGGGCACCACAATGAGCACATCCTCTGGGGAATAGCTGCCCAGACGGTAGGTCCGGGGCACCAGAAGACATGACAGCAGTTCTACATGAAAGTCAACTGTGCAGACACACACTGGAAGCTGCCCAGGAGTGCAGGAGACTCTGCTACAGTACCCATATCACAGCCCACGTGTCCATGTGGTCCCTATCTGGGCCTGGCAGTCGTATAGACATGGGGTTGCAGGTCCAAGGGGACGGATGCTGTTGTAGGTGGCAGCACGTCACAGCCAGGCAGCAGCCTCCACTGCCAGACTGGTGCAGTGGATAGAGGGTACAGAGACAACTGTAGGTTAGGGCTGCTCCAGCAGTCCAGCTGGCACAAGGGGTTAGGGTCCCTAGATACCAGCTGGCTGGGCCTCAGAAGCTCCTGTCTATTTGTCTTTTATTTTTATTGTTTTACTTTTGTTTAACTCAAAATTAGTTCTCAGTATTCTTTGTCATCATGTCGAATTATTATATGGTAAAAATTCAGAGCCTGTTCATTGCTATTTTTTAAAATTAGATCATGAAATCTTCTCCCAGTCCTCCCTACCTTGTTGACTTGAAAACAAACATTTCGGGTTATTTCTTATATGTTGAAACATAACTAGTCATTTTCAAATGTACACTTCTCACAATAGAATTTGCTCCTTTTAATTTGATAGTTTAGAAGGTACTAAATATGGCATCTGTCAAGCTAGCTGATGCTTGCATAGCATTAGATACTCTCCTTTTTTTGACTCAACAAGATGGAGATCAGGGGGGTCCAACTCATCTGGGACTATATCTGAATTAAGACAATGGGGCTCCTTGCAGGCCAAATTTAGCCTGGGGCATGAGGACTTCTGTGGTGCAGCAATGAGTGGTTTGATGGCAAGGGGCTCAGCAGTAGTGAGGGATCTGAGGCAGCGAGTCCTGGGGAAGTGGGAGTGAATTTGTCTTGCCACTAATGGCCATGACCAGTGGGTCCAAAGGGCCCCAGATTCTATGGCGGGCCATGCCCTCCCCCACCAAATTCTGGTGTCCACAGATAGCCCAGGAGACCAGATACACAGGCTCCCTGGGCTGGATTTAGCCATATGTTTGACACTCTTGATGTAGATGATCAACTGTTACATCTTACAGAGCTATCTTCTATTTTGATGTGTGCATGTAAGGTAGTGAGTACAAGGCAAAAACTCTTTAATTATTTTACTCCATAATCATGACATAAGTCTTAGATTGCAAGCACTCTGACTTTCTGTAGTAATAGCTTGTATGTTTAAGCATTTATTCTTATGTTCATATAATTCTTATGTAGAAAGTCAGAGTGCATACAACTTGCACTCAGAATTCTTAAATATATTATTCTTCATTATAAATGTCAAATAAGTATCCTTTACAATTTCTTGATATAGAAGGCAAAATACATCTTTCAGGACACTGAAAAAAGTCTTACTATTGATGATTAGTCACTCATAAGTAATTAGTCACCCTTACCAATCCTCTTAGAGTGATGAATTAACCGGATTTTACTGCAATTATTTTTTTAGGATTGATGAGATTCATGTTCATTTTGAACATTATCAAGAATTTTCTTGGAAAGGCTGAGTGAGAGAGAGTGGCTATGGACCAGCATACATTCCTTATTATCACAAGAGTTGTCTATCTTTACAATTAAACATAGCTGGTAGCAGTGGAGAGCCACTCTATATATAATTTGTAAGCAGATGAGAATAAAACACTTTATGCCAGTGGAGGCCAACCTTTTTGGCAGGTGATCCACAGATTAGCTCTGCATCCTCCTCAAGTGCTTTCCCCTTCCTCTGCCTAACCCATTGATCTGTTTTCCGTTTTTTTCCTTATGTTCCCTGCCTGACACTTTCTGCTTCCTACTCTACCTTCTTCTGTGCTTCTTCTCCCCTCCCAATCTACCATATGCCACATAGAAGTTGCCTTTCCCACTTGCAGCACTCATGTCACCAATTGGCCAGCCCTGCTTTACACAGCTCCTAATGCTAAATGCTTAACTAGATAGTTCATCTCTGAGCTGGGTGGTTAATGTTTTTTTTTCCTATTAAACATTACCAGAAATATCCCTAGTTTAGAATTGTTATGAAGCTAATTTTAACAGAATGTCATAGGAAGAGTTTTACGTAAATTGCTCAAATTATAGTTTGTAAGAACCTGAGTCAATACCAAAAGAAGATTCTGTTCTTCTAAATATATTTAATTTCATTCAAGAAACTTCATCAAACCCAATCCAAACTTTTACCTATGGGCTCAGACAGATGTTAGGCCCCCATTGTAATTCATAGTGTTGCATACAAAGCACCATGAGGTAGACTGCCCCTCCACCCAACAGATGTTCACTTGTTGAGTCAGTGAGAGGGGTGAGGCTGGAGACAGCTTTCATCAGCCCAGACCAGCAGACAGGGACACTTCAGCAACCTCCCAGGAAGCTGCTGAACTTCCTGCTCCCCCCGCCCATCTCTAGGGCTGTCAGGAGGGAGCTGCTGTTTGCTGGATGGCCAGAGTTTGGGCTGGGTAGATGGGAAATGGAGCCTTCATAGCTCACATTCCCACCCCTATACGCTGGCTGGGGCATTAGGGGAAGCAATACCAGATTCCTAAGGTGATGGGGCTCCATTCCCTCCCACTCCCCCTCCCCTTTCCCCCTCAGCATTTACCCAGGGAGCAGCTAACATGGTGCTGCTGGCTGCTGAATGGCTAGAGCTAAGGGGAAGGGGCTGGGGAATGGAGCCCCCTCACCTCATGGCCCTCCCCCATCTACCTCAGCTGAGGCACAGCGGGGAGTTGTGTCAGGCCCAAAAGGTGAGGTGGCTCCATCCCCACCCCCAGCTCTGGCCATTCAGCAGCCAGGAGCTCCACTGCTCCCAGCTGCTGCACCAAACCAGCCCTGCCCCCTGTACAAAAAGTTAACACTGGAGGAAATACAGGTTCCCTAATGTGTTCTGCTTTTGAATGCCATAGTATAATATCTGATTTAACCAGGGTTAATTGATCAACCATTTTTAACGCACTCTGCAGCCGTGCGTGTGTGTTAAGTCATGATTGTAGAGCACTTTCAGGGGCCAGATCACTCAAAAACTGTCACTTCTGTCTGCACCCCTTATGTTATTATAAATTGTATGAAGAATTAGGAGAGCTCATCCTTATTATAGAAGCAAATCTGTAGGAATGTACTATAGAAAAGGAACATACTGTATGAAAGGTCATGATTAAAATGGCATTTATCCTGCTACTTGTGCCATTGTGGTAGACCCAGTTTAATTGATAACAATTAAATGCATGTAATTGTTTATTTAAAATCCTATTGAACCCAGTAACCTCACTGTACTTAGTCTAAAGGGACCAAAACTGCATGCCATTAGCTACACAAACTGGTGTGGCTTAACTATATTAGCCTGAGATGCTGCTTGGTCACAGGATGAACCTTGTCTTTCAGTGCAAGTCTGTAACAAGCCCTTTGTATTCACAGCTAGGTTAAGCAAGGGAGATGTGCAACTGCAGTGGGCATGGTTAAAACATTAAACACTTGGAATAATGAGGCAGATAATTACCATAAGTGTGATCCAAACCACTCTACTTGAAGAAGCATAGTTAATGTAATGTAATTTCCCCCCGCAACATCTAGATTTGAATGTGTTTAGTTTTGTGAAGTTTTAAACAAACCTAGGACTGATTAAAGAAAATGTCTCAATTATGATAGTATTATAAGAAACGTGTAGAGCAGATATGCTAATAACGTTGTCTACAAACATTCTGAAGGCTGTTTGATTTCTTAAATCAGCTTATGGAGATGTTCAAGCATTAGAATGCATCAACTGTTCATATAATTCATATTTATATCCTTGGATAATCTCCACCATCCTGCTTATTGGAGTATTCCAATCATCTTTCCTTTGAAAGGTATTCTATTTCTTCTTTTTGGGGGTGAAGGAGGCATGGAGGACACTGATGCAGAGTTCATAATATATTTTAGAAGTAAAAATAGTTTTTCATCACTTTGGGGTGAGCCACAGAATGTTCCTCTCTATATGCCCAATCATTCAAAAGAATTGGAGAAATTCATGGTGGACAATTTCAATGAGGACTACTAAATAGAACACTTGGGAGTATATCCTTTGACATCCTTAAACCAATTATGGTTGATGCTAGAGATAGTGAAGCATAGAAGCTGTATTATACGCACGCAAGTGCACGCGCGCACACACACACACACACACACACTCATTTTTCAGCTTGCAAACATTATGACATGTGCTGGAAAGGTAGGTGCCAGGTCTTCTGGCAGGCAGGCTTAAGGGGGTAGAGGGAGAACTGCAAGTTCCCCTGCCCAAACTTAGGCACACCCTCTTCCCTAGCAGCCATGAGATTTCTGGTGCTAGTGGGAGCAAGGACGTGGGAGCACTACCTGTTCCTTCACCTGCACCATCTCCACTAACACCAGAAATAGCCACCAGCACCAGCATGACAGTCTCCTCCACTCCAATTTCAGCTCCTAGCATGAGCCTCCCATTGCCAGAGGAGGAGCCGGATTTGGAACCAGGGGAGCACCATAACCAGGGAAATTCTGGGGAAGGAGGGGGAATCACCTGAGTTTGTGCTCCACACCCCTCAAAGTTCCTCTATATTCAAGTCCCTTCTGGAAAGCACTTTGGAGGAGGTTGTGGGGTCAGGTTGCTCAGCTTCCCCTGATGTGCCTCTGCCTGCTGAGGAGGGGGGATAAAGCAGGATTCCCCACCCTAAACCCATAAGTATGGGAGTAGTGTAGTGTGGGATTATTTTGAGGTGGCAGATGATCCCCGGTATGCTACCTTCCAGCACTGCCAAAGGCAGATCAGCCAGGGCAAGGAGGTGAAACTCTTCACCACCATGGCAATGCTGCTGCATCTCAGAAGGCAGCACCTTCTTGCCTTTGCTCTTCCTCAGCCTGGCACCAGTGGGAGCATGCTGACAGGGAAGCCCCACTCTCTCTCTCCAAAGCCCCCATCCCCATGAAGCGGAGGCAGGCCACCCTGGAACAGTGAAGGAAAGCTGAAGAACAAGAGAGTGTTGCAAGGGCAAGCAAAGTCATGCAGATCATTGGGAAAATGCTTGCTCTGTATGGCCAGCCCTGCTCCTTAGTTGAGAGGCCAGGGTTGAGGCAGCTCATGGCTGCATCCTACCAAGTGCCTGCACATCCCACCTTCAGCAGAATGGTGGTGCCTTCCCTGTATGAAGCATGCAGGGAGTATTTGAGTGAGGAGCTTCACAAAGCAGGTCCACAGGTGGCGTTAAACTTCACCAGGGACATCTAGAGCAGCTGGAATGGAGATCACGCCTACCTCTCCCTCACAGGGCACTGGTGTGATCAGACAGGCTTTTGGTGGGCTCTCCCTCAAGCAGAGGTGATGGAAGAGTCTCACACAGCAAAGAAGACCATGGCATCCATGAACTGTATGGTGCAGGAGTGACTCATTGGGTAAAGCGAGCTCACTTGTGAGTTCATGGTCACTGACAATGGGGCCAATATGGTCAAAGCACTCTGTCATGCCAAATTTGTTGGCATCTGCTGTGTGGCAGACAAGTTCCATCTCATAGTCAGGGATGCCTTGAAGGGGTGCAGGGCTGATTGTGACAGCACCTTGATGACCAGCCAGCTCATTTCTAGATGTAGGAAGGTGGCAAGCTGCTTCCACTGGAACATCAAGCGAGGCAAGATGCTGTGGGACAAACAGGCAAAGCTGAACACCCCACAGCACAAATCATGCAGGATGTGGAGACTCGGTAGAACTCCACATACTCGATGCTCAAAAGGCTGGTGCAGCAACAGAAGGTCATCCATGAGATGCCCTTGCTCAGGGAGATTGGGATCAGTGGCCCCCTTAAAAAAATGGAGTGGGATACCATCTCTCAGATCTTGGTGGTCCTCAACCCGTTCCTCAAGGCCACTGATGCCCTCCTTATCCAAGTGATTCCCATAGTTAGGGAGTTTGAGAACCAAATGGAGATGTTCCAGGGGATTAGTGTTCCTTTCTGGGGCAAGCTATTTTCACCAGAGGTGAAGGTACAGGTGAAGTGGCTGAAGGAGAGGGCATCAAAAAACATCTAGGTTCATTGTGGTCCAGTACAGTCCACATGCTGAAACTCATGTGCAACTCAAAGGTGAAGGGAAGTGTGTGTGCCAGCAAAACCCTCGATCACTGGATGGAGGTGCTGGTGAATAAAGCCAGGGAGGCAGAAGGGTAGAGGTAGGGAAATGTGGAAGAGGGAGATCCACTATCCTCTGCCAGCATGCCATCCACCAGCCAGTCTCTTCCTCCACCACAGGCGCTGCCAATGTGGGCCAAGGGCATGGCTTCCATGGTGGGGTCCAGAGCCACCAGACCCCACCATCAGGCAGGTAGCACTCAGGCCTTGGTGGCTTCATAGTTTCATAGTTATTAGGAGCTGGAAGGGACCTTACATATCATTGGGTCCAGCCTTCCCACACTTGGACAGGAAATGCTTCTGGTGTGGCTGGCAGGGACATGGTGGTACCCGGACAGAGACCGGAGTGGAAGGGGCAGGACTGGATCGGTTTGCCCTACTAGCATCAGATCCTCCTGTTTTGCCGTATCCCTTGCAAATACAGCCCAGCTGCGCTCTCCCAGCCCGAGTGTTACAGCCAGCTGACAAAATCTTGTTCAACAGCTGCTCAAGCTCTAGACTCCCCATTTTATTCCTGAGGTCTCCTTTGGTTAGGGGTTTTTGTTTTTATATGCATGCTTTTCTTTTGAGCGCAGTTCCCATCCTGCCCAGCTTGGCATGCATGGTGCTGAATGCAGTCCCACTCAAGATGCTCTCTTCTTACACCGCCTTTGCTAATAAACCCTCACAGGTAGTTGGGTATTCTTGTCTTTGATAGATTCTGTCATGCAGTTTGTCAGGGTACCGGAGATTGGTGGCAGGTTTTGTGTTTTGAGCTATAGAAATTTGGCTTCTGGTAATGAGGTTAGCAAGGTTTGGAGCTTATTTGTATTTACAAGCCATTTTTCACAGCCAGGCCTATGACCTTCACTTCATCAGCCTCCTAGGTACAGAAACTCATAGACACAATACTGACATAGGATTTATGACATACTACAACCTGCCAGACATCTGATTCCCCAGGTACCTCTCCACTTTTACCTTCTACATCCCCCTTCTTCTCCCACCCCAGCCTGTCCATCACCCCCTGACACTTCAATTTCCATTTTCACTGACTGGCTTTCTTGCCTGCATTGCGTGCCAGCCTCTAGCTTTTTCATTATTCATTCCATCCAGGAAGAGCACTGACACTGCAGGTACTTCCTCAGCCTGACTAATGGTTTTTAAACCTAAAAGCTTGCTAAGAGATATAGTTCTCCAACTATTCAGCTGGTCTAATAAAAGATATTAGAGGTACCCTTGATTGGTCCAAGCTAGGGCCAGTACCCAAAGTCGGGAGCGGGGGAGAATTAAAGGCCCAGGGGCCCACTGCAAGGAATATCCAAAGCAAGAGGCTTGGGATTCTGACTAGGCTGAAGGCAGGGCCAGGGCCTAGGGGAGACCACAGGTCACAGAGAGGGGACCACAGCTAGAGAGGGTGAAAGGTGCAATGTGCAAGGCAAGAGCCACAGTTAGGGGAGGTATGGAGCTGTGGAATGGATGTCACCCCAAGACACCTAAATAGGCAGCCTCCTGCCTGGGAAACATCTGAATCATCTTTCCATCAAGGCATGGCAGGAAAAGAGGGGCAGGTGGTTGGCCCCACAACAGGTGGATGGGCAGAGATCTAACTGGCACTGGCAATGCCCCCTGTTACAGGCTACCATCCCTGCTGGTTTCATCCTGCTGTGCCTTAACACACACACAAAGTCACACATATCATGAGTTTTCCTTTGAACAGTTTGAGGTGCAGTTTCACAGACACCCCTGCTCCTATCTCCTTGAAACCTGGCAGACTACATTCCCTCAGAAGAAGTTACCATGCCTGCAGTTTTCACCTAAATCTGCTCTAACACACAAGTGACACAACTTTTGCTTTCAGGAATTTGAGGTGGCGTTTCCCAGAAACTCCTGCACCTATCTCCTTGAAACTTGGCAGGCTCCATGCCCTCAGAAAGGGGCTACTATTGCTGCTATTTTCACCCAAATTTGCCAACAAATGACAAAGTTATAAATATTTCAGTGATTCCCCATTATAGCCAATGGCTGAATCACCAAATTTCTCTGAATCAGTGCCAAATCTTTTGAAGGCAATTCGGCCAAATCAGTTCAGGATATTGACCCAAATCTCCAAATTGAATCACTGTCCTCCAAATCAGCTGAATCTGAATCCAAATCTGAATTGACTATTTCCCTATTTGCACCTGCCTAAGTAACAGGGAATGGATTAACCTTGACATGCCCTGTAAATATGTTTGCCCTCTAAAGCATCAACTACTGCTTTTATTTTAGACATGATGTGGGAGTAAATGGATTATTCCTGTGACCCAGTATGACCTTATCCCAGTAAATTGGATTTGAGTCAACAGTACGCCGTTGTTGCCACGATGGCTAACGGCATACTGTGCTGCATTACTAGGAGCATTGGCAGAAGATTGAGGGAAGTAATTATGCCCCTCTATTCTGCACTACTAGACTACATCTGGAGTACTGTGTCCAGTTATGGTTCCCCCACTATAGAAAGGATGTGAACAAATTGGAGAGCATCTGGCGAAGGGCAACAAATATGGTTAGGGGGCTGGGGAACGTGACTTCTGAGGAAAGGCTGAGGGAAATGGACTCATTCAGTCTGCAAAAGACAAGATTGAGAGGGGATTTGATAGCAGACTTTAACTACCTGAATGGTGGTTCCAAAGAGGATGGAGCTAGACTGTTCTCAGTGGTGGCAGATGACAGAATAAGGAACAATGGTCTCAAGCAGTAGGAAGAGAGGTTTAGGTTGATTATTAGGAAAAACTTTCTCACTAGGAGGGTGGTGAAACACTAGAACAGGTTACCTAGAGAGGTGGCGGAAGCTCCATCCTTGGAGGTTTCAAGGTCCATCTTGGCAAGGTGCTGGCTGGAATGATGTAGCTGGCCCAGCTTTGAGCAGGGGGATCGGAGTAGCTGACCTCCTGGGGTCTCTTCCAACCATAATTTTCTGTGATTGAAACTCTAACACTACTAAGAATGTAAGTAAATTCTTTGACAAGCTGATTGAACAAGGTGGGCATTTTGATGCATTTTGTAAAGATTGGGGATTAGTTTTACTAGTATATTTTCTATTCAAAATTGTGATTTCAGGATTGTATTAGAATACGGTATACACTGCCTGTATGGAAATGCACCTTAAGTTTCTGAGAAGGCTGCCATATACTTACTTTCACTAACAAGAGTCAAATATTACAATGTTTATGTTCATTTTTGACTGGAATATAAGAACAGAAATGTTTATATTTGAATTAAACATGTGTCTGCTAATACACCTTACTTTGAGTTTTTCTCTCTCCCTGGTCAATCCCTGTTTATAGTTACTGGTAGCTTGAATGCTTCCCATTCCCATTCAGTGTTCCAAATTAATTATAGGGAAAACAGGTCAATATCCTTTTTTGTGCTTTGAATTTTATTAGCATATAATTCAGTCTATAAATCAGCAAACATAAATATTAATTAATTCCTTTATGTCTATGTGCCAGCTTTCTTTTTTGTTTAAAGAAATAAGTGTCCTGCAGTTCCCACTATATGTAATATGCCCACATTGAAAACAAACATACAATTCAGCTACATAAATATTCAGTGAAATAAATACTTAATTCCTTGGCTCAAAATGTCATTTTAGTTGTAATCTAGAGCCATTCTAAAGTATGGAATATTACTACAGTTTGGTATGACAAAGTCTACTAAGAAACACTTCCCGACTTGCCAGCCAGATCTCAGCTTCTGTTGTACACACGTATTATTTTTTTCCTTTTGCAATATCCTCTATTTATTCCACTAAGGTTAAAAAAAAAAAAAAGATGTATTATTAATCTGAGGTGGCCAGTGCATCTTTAACTTGCAGTCAGCCTTAGTATCCAAGCCAATATGCTACTATAGTTGCTTTCCCTGGGCTGTTCCTGTTGGTTCAGGAACCTGACTACTCTCCTCCCTGTCCGCTCCTTGTTTCTTACTTTCCAATGGACCATCTACTTCTTTATGACTTTCCCTTCTAACTCTCACCTCCTTCATTGTCTTTTCTTGTCTTACCCTTTCAGTTCTGAGTCCTTACTTATGCTATTCCCACTGGTTCAAATTCATAAAATAATATTCTGCTCCAGTTTGTTTGTCAATATATTTGAAAGCATTTAACAAAGTTAGGCAATTATCCTCAATGTTTTTTTTATTGATAGGGAAACTGAGGCTTAGTGGGTGCGATAATTGCATATTAGGTCAGCGACGAATCAGGAATAGAACATGAGGAACAGAAAGAAAAGGATGCCTGATTTACCAAAGCAATGCTTGAGGCATCTATTCAAAAGTAGAAGAAAAAGTGGAACCAAAGGCTTAATTCTAATTAAGATCATTTACATGTATGTTATAGAACATGCACAGAAATACTAAAGAATAAATGCATTTGTTTCTTAATTTGTCTTTTTTTTTCTCTTTTGGGGCAGCGGGGAGGCAGAAGGAGGAGAGGAAAGGTGCTATTTCCTCCTTTTGATTAGTTATTGCAACTTTGGCAATGGGCTTGTTGAAGGAAATGTGATTCTAATGTACAAATTAGTATTTCAAATGAGTTCTTTTCTGCTATTTTTCAAATTACTGTATACCTCTTTTCCACATATATGATACTCAAAGTTTCTTTATAGCTTGTATTGTAAATTCCTTTGTTCTTAATGGGAGAAACCCAGTTTCCAGCTGTTAATGAGAAGATAATCAGTCTCTCACTTGGTCAGAAAATTTCCATGCCGATTAAAAAATGTACATAGTTCCTGTATGTTCAAGGCATTTATTTAGTAGAGGTAAAAAAAAAAAAATAACCTTCAAATGCTGTACAATATGTACATTTGAATATTGGCTCCATACATTTTCATTTAGAGAGAAATACCAAGCAACAAAAGAAAAAGTAAATTAATATGTATTACAATGGGAGATTTTTTTATTGCAGATAATGTATTTTTATAAAAAATCGAGCAGCTTTCTTGTCTCTTTTCATTGTTAAAACACAGAAAGAGCAGTTTGTCTTGATTTCTCCCTTCTACTTTCTTTCTAGTGAAATATGCTGTTTCAGTTTCCTGTGTAAAAAAAAAAAAAAAAAAAAAAAATGTCATAATGAACATCATTTCTGAATTCAGTAAAAATCATCTATAGCCTGTAAACAGCTAGTGTTTTATACCAACCAGAAGTATGTCCTGTTGTCTTTATAGCCATTTGGTCACATAGTTTATTCCCTGGTATTACAGAATATAGTCCATAGATAAAAATCTGTATTGAACTTAAAATCCTGCATCTGTTTTTTGGGGGGTTTTGTATATGGCCTGATGAACTCATGCAGAGTATCATTGAAAAGATGGAGCTTTGTATGGGTGAAGTAGTGTCCCTGCAGGATTGAGGCCTTAGATAACAGATAAGAGAAAGAACTGATGCTAGCTATCAGAGCCTTACAGACTAATAGGGAACTGTTAGTGAAAGTTCAGATTCTTCAGTCTCCATAAAAATAGTACGGAGAGACTATAACATTTGTACTGCATAATTATAAGGACTATGGTGAAAGTAAAAAAGTAAGCATGATCTAGGCATGCTTCATATGTTTATGAGAAGTGTACGAAGCCCAAATTTATAAGCCCAAAGTATCCAAGTAATTTTTAACCCGAATACTGAAGTACTTTTTTAACCTACCTGTAGTTAACTTTTGGAATTCATTGCTGCAGAAGACAGTAGAAACACAGCCTGATTCAAAAAAGGGACTAGAAAATAAATGGGTAATAGATTTATTAATAGCCATTGCATGAAATGGTTGGAGATGTTTTTTTTCTGGCACCTCTAAACCAATAATAGTGGATGTCAGAAAGGGCAATGATCACTCTAGATCCATCCAGTTCGATGCATCCATTGATCTGACCCAGTTTGGCACTTTTTATGTTCTTAATGTAATAACTTCAATTATTGTAACTACAGAAGATACCATTATGATAATTCTAGTTTATTTTTCCGTATAACCTCATCCAGTCATCTCAGAATTAAAAGAAGAGTTCTGTTTACGCTATAACAGGGGTTGTCAACCAGGGATATGTGTACCCTTGGGGGTACTTTGGAAGGCCCCAGGGGGTATGCGCAGTGACATGGAGAAGCCGCTGGCACTTCCTGTTTTGCATGTCACCCATTGACCAGCCGCTGAGGGACTCCCTGCTTCTCAACCAGCCTCCAGGGGTACACCAACCAAAAAAGGTTGAAAACCCCTGCTTTATAATATGACCTTAAGAAATATATCCAGTCTTAATTTAAAAATTTCAGATGGTGGAGAATCCAGCATATTTTTCAGTAAATTGTTCCAATTAATTACTTAATGACTGTCTTAATTAAGGCTTTGTTATGCATTAAACTTTTTAATGTTCTCAAATGCTGATTGGTGTTAGTGTTAATTTGAGTTTAGAGAATTCAGGGTAAAAACTTTCTTTGACTGTCCCCAGCATATACAACAGTGACATGCTACTAAAAGGCTGATGAGCAGGGGCCTGACTAGGAACTACAGGTTTCCTTGTTCTAGGTCAGGGTAGGTTGGAGAGAGAGTTTATCGGGGTGGTTGCATGAGGTTGAAAGGAGGGAAAGAATCTAATAATAGGTACTGGGTAGGGAAATGGGAAGAAAAGAGGCACTAGTTGGGAATGGCAGCTGAGGCTAGCTGGGGAAATGAAGGAATTGACTGAAAGCACTAAAGGGTAAAATAAAAAGAAGGGGGGGGGAAGAGTTTTAAAAGACATAAAGAAATTTAATTATATAATTATAATTTAATATAATATATTTATATATATGCACATAACAAGGCCCTTACTATCATTATTAAGAACATGGCCTTACCATTACTTTTTGTTGACAGCTGTTGGATTTTGTTATTGAGATTACTGCTAGATTAAACAGCCTTTTGTTATTGTCAATATATTCCCCAGTAGTGAAAGACTCTAGTTGTTGCTAGACCTTTAATGAGTCACCTTTTCTATGAAAAAACAAAATAGATTGATCTTTTTAAGTGTCTTACCATTAGGTATGATTTCCAGAACTCAAAAAAAAAAAAAGTAACCACTTCACTAATAGGGTGTGTCTACATGACACACTACATTGCCGTATCAACAAGTTACAGTGACATTGCACTGGCAGGCATGAACCATGATGCCACTGCTGCTGCAACGAACTGTGCAGCTGGAAACGGCCCGTGCAGCACTGGGACTGTGCCGTGCCAGCAGTTGCTGAGCAGTCATTTAGGACTTGCTAAGTGTTAAAGCAAGTACTAAGTGACTGCACAGCAATAACTGCGCAGTCAGGTGCATGTGTAGACATACCCACTGGAACCAATTTTATCCTATAGCCTTCTTCTTGTTATTTCTCTGCTTATATGTTCAGGGACCTTATTTGATCACTTAGGCCCCTGCTACACATTACATATTTTATAGAATTAACTGGTTAATCGTGCAATAAATTTAGACCAGACACAGATTCAATGTAATTATTACATGGTAAAAATGACTATCCAGTTATAACAAGAGCCAATCAACTATAAAGTGAGTGCTTCAAAATGTGTAACAGCTCTGTAGCTAGTTTCTATCCAGCATTATTTTTAACTTGTAGAAGAGCTTTTGGTTATAGCATAATATTCATGGAATTTCTTTTTTAGCTGCTTGTCTGTTATGACTCCCGGACCATTTTCAATGTCTTAGCATTCCATGACATAGTCAATGATATAAGTATCGTATCTTCTTTGTTCCTAGGTACTAGTCTTATCTGCAGCCAATTCAGCAAACTGTCCAAGTTGCTTGTACAGCTGACCTGTCTTGAGCATTAATGACCTCTTAATTTTCTTTCATCTGCATATTTTATCAAGGGTTATTTTATCTTTCCCTCGATATCGTTTTTCTTTGCGAGTTATCATAATTATGGCCACACAGTTACTGTTAGCAGTCAAACATGCAGTTTTATCCTAAAATGATTTCCAGTTTGCCTGACAAGGCCCATTTTTCACAAAACCATGTTGATTGGCACTTACTGTGCTATCATATTTTCATTCTTTATGAATTGTATTCCAGACTAGCCTTCCCACAATTGGTCTAGAACTGATGTCAAGCTTACCAGCCAAAGTTACACAGGTCATAATTTTTACTTTCTTTAAATCTTGGAATAATTTGTTCATTAAGTGGGAGTGGTTATTTTTTCCCCCTTTCTCTATGTATTCCTTTGGAATGCCCCCTCAGTGTTTTAAGGTTAATTAAAAATCATTATTACCAGTTCAGACACCTTGTTGGCTAATTCTTTTAATACTTTCCAAGGAAAACAATCTAGTACTGCACACTAAAAATATTTCTCTTCAAATGATCATGTTGTAACAGTTTAACATCCTCCCTAGTTAACAGATCAATAGGCACTATCACTGTAAAATATCAATACGTCAGCTTGCTCTTTCCAAATCCAGAACAGAAATATTTCTTATGTATTTCTCCCTTGTCTATATAGTGATTACCAAATTTGCCATCCTTATTTACTACAGGCATATAAGCCTGTTAAGATTTCATTTGTGTCTTATAGTTGAAAAATTCTTGCTTTCTGATCTTAATTTTATACAATGAGATTTTCTAAGGATATCTCTAGCTTGCTTTATATACAGCAATCCCTGGGTACTGATTTATATGTACTGCTTTTTGTTCCACTAATTTCTATTTGGTTATATAAACAATGTGTTTTCATGGGTACTTTTAATAATGTTACTTTAATAACACCCTTTTAATCAGGATGTCTTTACCCAAAGAAGACTAAGTCAGGCTGCTTGACCTAACTATTGAGCAGGACATGATGGGTAAGGAAAGAGGACTTGCACATCTTTTTTTCCCTTAAATGTTTGTTTAATCATTTTCAGTAATCATTTGGTATAATGTATATCTAAAAGGAAATCCTTGGACCAGGGTCTAAAATCAAGGACTTCAACCTTCCATTTCAGTGTCCATACCAGAAGGCTGTTTTCAAGTTTTATTTTTCTCCCTCTGTCTGGCCCAATTAATCTTACATTCTTTTGTGAAAAAATGGAACGGCTTCAGCAGGAGGGGTTGGGGTACTCCTCATATCCCAGGATGCATACTATAGAGTCTGGTGATTAGAGCCATCTCCTGGCAAATGAGAGAGAGAGGTTTTCAAGTTCTCTGGAGCAGAGGGTGAATGCTCTAACTATGTATGTTAGAACAGTTATAGGCACCTTTCCCCATTACCTTCTTTTCTAGCTATCTTAAAAAAAATAAAAGAATAACCCTACTCTGTTTTTGAAAGACAGGTTATAACCATCTCTATTCAGAAGCAGGGTTCCTAGCAGCACAATTGGAGGGGATGCCTAAGCTCCAGCAAGAAGTGGGATTCAAAATACACTGTCATTCACAGCTCCATACCGACTCGCTCTATGTAGCTCCCTGCTCAGCATGTGATGTTTTTTGTCTCATTCTGAGGCACTTAAAATGTTCTCATGC
Organism: Caiman crocodilus; assembly: GCA_030014935.1. NCBI lineage: Eukaryota > Metazoa > Chordata > Crocodylia > Alligatoridae > Caiman > Caiman crocodilus. Next base: position 13,396,634 of record JAGPOW010003685.1, read on the forward strand.
TTTGCTTGTGGAACCCAGATGCTGAACCTAGGGCTGTCTAAAAGTTACATCTGACATTGCTTAGTTTTGGGGTCCCCCTGTTCATTTTTGGATCTGGACCTTTTTCTTGCACCCTTGATCTCACTGTGCCACAGTGCCTACTTCTGTTGACTTTTAGCGCATGCTGTAAAATCTATCTAATTTCATAAACCTTATTTTTAATGCAGTACAAATTTACGTGGTTGTGCATAGGTGTGTGTATACACACACATGCGTTTTATGAACTAGGGACGTCTGTTACAAAAAGTAATAAGGAGGGAAAAATGGAGGGAGATATAGAAGAAGGAAAGCAAATTGTGCAAGGACTCATATTGAAATTACCAAAAAAATACAATAATCTTTCCAAATTGTTCTGAACTTTCCAAAACAGTTAAATCTGCCAAACAAAACTCTTTCCATAGATGCCAGAGTTGCCATTTTATTATACTAGATTTCAACCTTCGGTGATGTCCTGCTTTTCCAATGGAGTAATATAATCCTACATGTCACTAATAAGTGTGCAATCTGGGAAGCAGTCCATTTGAATTTCTTAGGACTATACCCTAAAACACATTTGCCAAAATAATGGTGTTGTGTTCAAAACCATGTTAACTTTAATTATAATTTCTTTGGAAAAAGACAATAACAAGACATGACTAAAACATGGAACTAAGCATTGCTATCAGTGCATCAGATCTCTTAACATGCATCTACTGGCAGTGTTTTCAATTTGTTAAGTTTAAGTGGAGCCTAGTACTGACAAAAATTACTTTGGTTGTGGAAAATGAAATCCAAGATCAATTGTTGACGTTTGAATATTTTCTGTGGATTTACTGACTTCTGCTTGGATTCTGCCACTTGAATACATAGGTCTTCATCCCATTTCAGTTGTAAATAGTGTAGAACAGTTTTGTTATGTGACACTATATATTCGTAGAGTGATAGCACAGAATGTGGAAGAGAATCAGATTTCAAGCCAAAAAGAAAACACTCCAGATATATTTTCTATACCTAAACCTTCCAGTCCAGTCATTTAATGATAGGTGAGCAGGAAATGATTTCTCAGGCTGTGACAGAAGTATTAGTTCATCATCAACATGTAAACGCATTGTGTGTTTACTCTTTCCTATTTTACTGCCTTTTATGTCATCCTTATTCCTTATAGCCATAGCCAGTGGATCCAAACAGAATTAGACAGAAGGTGGGGATAATAGGTAACCCTGTTGAGTCCCACATTTCATGGGAAATGGATTAGGTAACATATTATTGGCCACAACTCATGAAGTGGGGCTTGTATATAGCAAATGTGTTCACCTTAGAAATTTTTTACTAAAGCCTAACAAGGTTCTTTGGGTAATCTGATATCTTTTATTCAAGATATTAGATGTCTTTTATTAGATCCTTTATTGGTCTAATAAAAGAAACTGGATTTACTCAAAAAACCTTGTCTCCCTATACACCTTATACACAGCTGTAACTTATATCTCTTTACCAAAGCCTACCTTTTGTTATATACAAAAAAGTACCTCCAAGAAGCCCAATCAAAGGCCCTCTATGTACAAAGTACTACCAGACTTTAGAATTTTGTACTGCTACGAGGCTATCAATAGCCTGATGTACATTCACTGAACTCTGGCTTTTATTTTTTTTATTTTTTTATTTTTTAATAAATCCTACTTGATTTTTGTAAATTAACTTCAGGAGAAACCACAGCAATCTGTGAGAGAAAATTTTGGCTAGGATTTTGGTATCTATGTTCATTAACAAATTGGTCTATAGCTAGAACAGTTAAAAGAACCCTCGCCTGGGTTAGGACTTACAGAAGTAATAGATTGACGTAAGGTGGTAGGTATTGTACCTTGGTATTCACTATCATTATATGCATTCAATAATTGAGGTAAAATGTGTTTTTTTT
>JAGPOW010003685.1:13398666-13414386 GCA_030014935.1 Caiman crocodilus
TTTTTTTTATATTATTTATGAAACTCCACAAGAAATCCATCACTGTTTGGAGATTTATTCATGTCCTTTAAGGCCAAAGTTATTTCATCTTATGATAAAGAAACATCTAATAATTCCTTCTTCAATTCTGAACTTTGTTTTATGGGTATACAGTTCAGGAACATACCTATTTTCTCACTAGTATCATTCAGATTTTCTTTGTACAAATTAGAATGGAAATGTCTCAACTGCTGATTAATTTGTCTCCGTGTCATATGCATATCCCAGAGTCTCTTTTGGCTGATATTTTATTATGGTTGGATTTACTCTTTAGTCTATATGCCCTCCTGCACATTCCCCAATTCCCAGTAATCTTGGCATAATCTATATAAAGCATACTCCACCTCCTGGGACAGTAGTAATTTATTCAATTCATATCTCATATTAGTAAGAATGTGTAGTTTGTCAGGCAAAGGATTTGTGACATCATCCACAGATTTAACTTTTCCATTAAAGCATCTATTTCTGCATCCTTTTTTTTTGCTTTTTTGCAGACATGTAACAAGCTGGTCTGTTTCCTCAGTACCAAAGTTGTGAGCAGACTGCTGTTAAGGGAGTGGCTCACTGGGAGCTTAAAACTCCTGAGAGAAGAACAGCAGGGCAGGAAAAAGAGGGAACAGTGGTGAGCCAAAGAAAATAGTGGCTTGAACTGCTGGCTGTACAGAGGGAGAAAACTGCTGTGCTGTGGCCAGTCGCAAGGGGCACCTGCAACACATGCCTAATGCCTGTCCCGATGTGTTCTGATTAGAATACATCGGAGCAGACTTGATTTCTACTCGAGCGTGCTAATTAGCATGCTCCAGCAGCCTCAGCATAGTGTGTGTTTAGTGTCCCTGCACTTCAAAATGGCAGCAGGGGCACTTTAACTGAAGCTTGTTGAACAAACTTTAGTTAAAGCACCCTCACTGCCATTTTGAAGTGCAGAAATGCTAAATACTTGAGGCACTGCAAGGCCACAGAGTCCCTTCCTAGTGTCTGGGACAAGACGGCAGTGTTTTGTTTGCTTAAAGACTGCTGTATTTGTGTGGACTGGCTGAAGAGCTGCAGGGCACAAAAGCCTGCTTAGAGAAGCCCAAAGGTGAGGCAACCTGATTACACGAAGCATATGATATTTTACATCCTTGTAAGAATATTGTAGTAGTCTCCCATAATATTGAAGCAGTTTTATTAAACTCTATAAAATTTCTCAACTCGTCTAGAAAGAGTGTTTCACATTCATTGTCATTTAACATGAGGGTGTTAAGTTGCCAATAACTATTTCATAGAATCATAGAATAGTAGGACTGGAAGGGACCTGTAAAATCATCAAGTTTGGTCGCCTGTCACGAGCAGGAGGTAACTGGGCTCAAACAAGCTCAATGAGGTGCTTGCCCAGCCTCCTCTTGATCACCTCCAGGCATGGTGACTGTACCACTTCTGCCGGGAGGGTGTTCCTGATTCTAGATACCCTTACAGAAAATAAGTTTTTCCTTATGTCCAGCCTAATTTTTTCCTCAACTAGCTTGTGCCCATTGGACCTTATCCTCCCAAGGGATGCCTTTCTGAAGAGTTGCTCCTCTAGATCTTGGTGTTCACTCCTGACATACTTGCAGGTGGCTATCAAGTCACCTCTCAGTCTTCTCTTATTCAGGCTGAGCAAACCCAGTTCTAGGAGTCTGTCCTCATAGGGCCTATTCTCCAGGCCCCTGATCATATAGGTGGCCCTTCTCTGTATCCTTTCAAGTTTATCCACATCCTTCTTGAAATGCGGTGCCTCACTGTGGCCTCACCGATGCTGAATAGAGGTGGAGGAGCACCTCTCTAGATCTGTAGGCAATGCATCGGCTGATGCACACCAGAGTTCTGTTCGCCCTGCTGGCAACTTCATTGCACTGGTGGCTTATATCTATCCTCTGGTCAATTGTCACCTCCAGGTCCCTTTCAGAGGCAGTGTCAGCCAGGGGATCACCACTCATCGTATAGTTATGCTGAGGCTTCTTCCTACCCAGATGAAGGACCTGGCACTTCTCCCTATTGAACCTCATCTGATTGCATTGAGCCCATAGGACCAGCCTGTCAAGGTCATTTTGGATCCTGACCCTGCCTTCAGATGTGTTTGCATTTCCCCACAGCTTGCCTAGGGAAGTTGTTCTTGCTCCTACCTTGGGTGTCTTCAAGAGTAGACTAGATGGGTACTTGGCTGGGGTCCTGTGACCCCAGCACTTGTTTCCTGCCCTTGGCAGGGGGTCAGACTATATGGCCTGCTCTAGGCCCCTTCTGACCCTAGTTACTATGAAACTATGAAACTAATCATTGTGCTTTCCACTCCCCCATCCAAATCATTGATAAAGATGTTAAAGAGAACAGGCCCAAGCACTGATCCCTGGGGAATACCACTTGAGACAGCCCTCCAGGATGAGGCCATCTCATCAGTTATAACTCTCTGGGATTAGCCTCTGAGCCAGTTGCCAACCCACCTCATGGTAGACCAGGATAATCCTGTACTCTTCAACGTAACTGAAAGAGTGTCATGGGACACAATATCAAAGGCCTTGCTGAAGTCTAGGTAGATGAAGTCAACCACATATTCCATATCTAGTTGGTTAGTTACCTGGTAAAAGAAGGACACCAGGTTTGTTAGGCATGACTCCCCCTCGACAAAGCCATGCTGGTTGTTTGCTAATACCCCACCAGTTACAAACTTGCAGTTGATGGCCTCCTTAACAATTTTTTTGAAGATATTTCCCAGGACCGAATTCAGACTGATTGGTCTATAGTTGGCAGGGTCATCTCTGTTCCTTTTCTTAAAGAAGAGTACCATGTTAGTCCTCTTCCAGTCATTTGGGATGATTCCTGAGTTCCATGACTCTTTGAACAGCCTTGCCAGAGGCACCAGTTCTTTCAGGACTCTTGAATGCTGGTCATCTGGCCCAGCAGACTTGAAAATGTCCAAATGTTCTTAGAGTGTTTTCACCTGTTCAGGAGTGATTTTATGTGGACAGCTGTCTTCCTTATATTCTCTGGGCCTCTGGACAGGTGACAAGTTTCCACCTGATTTCAAGAATACTGATGCAAACTAAGTATTTAGGAGCTCTACCTTTTTCCGGGGGATCAACTGTGGGCGGCCCCTCCATATTCAGTAGGATTCTTAAAGTGGAGCTTGATATTTTTTCTTGCTCCCTATGTACCTATAGAACTTTTTGTTGTATTTTAATTCAGTTGCCAGTTTGATCTCTATGCATGCCATGGCTTTCCTTGTCTTGTACCTGCAGATCCTGGCCGTAAACATGTATTCCTCTCTGGGTGCTGCACCACTTTTTCATTTTATGTATGCTCCTTTTTTCTTTTTGAGAAGTTCTGTAATGTCCCTGCTGAGTCAAGTGGGTCTCTTGGCCCCTCTCCCTCTTTTTGACCATGTGGGGATGACCTGTTTTTGAGCAGTAAGAATTGCCTCCTTATGGAAGGATCGCCATTCCTGAAATCCCAAATTGTCTGGCTGCTTGTTGCAAAAGGCCTTTTTAACTAGACTCCTGAGTTTACCAAAGTCTGCCCTTCTGAAGTCTAGAAATTCTGTTCTGCGGTAGGATTTCCAGCCTTTCAGTGGATGGTGGATCTGTCTTCCCCTCTGATCAGCACCAAGTCCAGAGTGGCTTTACCCCTAGTCAGTCGCTTCACAGCCTGTGTTAAGAACAGGTAGTCTATAGTTTCCAAGAAGTTGGTTGATCTACTAGAGCTGACTAAATGATCTTCCCAACACATGTCAGGGTAGTTGAAGTCAGCCATGACCATCAAGTCTTTAGTGTTGGCTGCCTCAGTCAGTTCCCTGGAGAATGCTTGGGCACTTCCCTCTTCTTGGTAGGAGACCTGTAGTGGACACCCATCATGAGGTCCCTTTCTCCTAAGCCCCCTTGTATCTTGACCCAGAGGGTCTCAAGGGGCCTTCCCATATAATCAAACATAACCTGCGGAGATGGGTATCACTCTTTCACATATTTACACCTGGTCTATGTACAAGGAAGAGCTGAAGCTCCACCTCAGAATGCACATGGTCTAAAACAGCTATAGAGCCAAAATATATTTTCTTCTTCTTCATAAGATATATGTATATTGTTGGCAATTTTTTAGTTTCTTTAAATCAAATGTATATTTTTTTTCCCCTATATACTGCCCTAGTTTGTAATATTGATAGTCTCCTGTTCACAATAACCTGCTCTCCTAAGCACACTCTTGAAACTTTTATGAGGCAGGTGGAGGAAAAGAAAGAAAAAAGAAAAGCAAAATAAATATCAAGTATAAGAAATACTAACAGTAAATATACTATGTGACATAGCATGTCTGCAAGGAAGCTTGGTCAGATGTAACTCAATCCTTTCTACAGTCCTGTCAATAAAGACCAAGCCTTTAACAAAAACCATATGAATGCCCTTCATCGATAAGCAGTGTTTCGCTCTCTCTCCTTTTTTAAAATAACTAATTATTCCATAAAATTGTTCTTTCTAGATAGCATCAAAGTAATAAAGGTTTCTGCTTCCTTAAGGTCAGATAAACTGGTGAATCAGTTTCAAGACAGCAGGATACTTCATGAAGCATCTTAGCTGGTGCATCTGGGCTGTACTTTTGCTAGTTTAAACAGAGCCAACTCTTCAGCTGCCTCAACAGGAAGATCAGGAAACAGCATTATATGAATGCAAAGCTTGTCCTGTGTCTGCTTTCCTAATTTTCTGGCAGCTTTGAGCACTGTCTCTTTGGTGGAAAAAAAATCACAATGAAACATGGTGATGATAGCCAAGCTGGGTTTTTTTCTCTCCTTCCTCTAGTGAGCTCTGTGGCGTATATTCTCTGTTCAGATCAGCATCTGAGGGGAGTATTAACACACTAACAAGTAGGTTTTTTGGGTTTTTTTCACATACCCAGTGGGATTACTTTTCCTGAACCCCTCAGACACTCCAACAATACAGATATTAAATCTCCTGGATCTGCCTTGCAAATCCAGCACTTTTGTCTCTCAGAGCTGGCAGCTTTATGCTGCGAAAGCCTGTCTGCCCAATCATTTCCACAGCCCAATCCTTACAGGCAGCAACTCAGTCCTCCATTCCCTTATCCCGCTTCACCAGGATGTCCAAGATTCAGCAAAGCCTGAACATTCATAACACATTCCTGAGCCTTGTTCACTGTAATTTTAAAGCTTGATACTCCTCTAGCCAGGGTCTGCATCAGGGAGGCCAAGTCCTCTGTCTTACCTGCTGATCTTTGTGGTTTTTGGATAGACCCAAACAACAAACAGGAGTGAGAGTTTTTCCCAGCCATAGAGGGATCTGTAATAGTCCCAAGTAAAATTTTTATAAGAGTTTGAAAAAAAGTAGCAGAAAATATTGCAATATTGTGAAAGCCTGTTAGATTTACATCTGCTTCACTCCACAGCACCCTCTGGCTCACTCCCAAGCCTTTTCCCATCTAAGATGGTACAGGGATTGAATGAGGGAGCTGACACAAAAAATATATGGTAATATAAAGTGTAAGTGTGCATATGTGTAAATCTCATCTGGTGAGAAGAGTTGTTTTGTGCTCCTATCAAATCAGTATTTTCCACCACTTATTTTTAGAGACATAGAATAGACTTAGAATATTCTCCTAATATTTTCATCGCTATCAGATTAGAGAGCTAACTCCAAATTGAATAATTTGCTTTAAATGAGGAATTGTGGATTGTAACTTTCAGCATTGTTGTAAGAAAAAACAATACATATCTATGTTTATATTAGAAAAGTTGAGAGCTAATTATTTCCATCTTACTCTAGAACAGTCTCTTTGAAATTGATGTTTCCTCACTCTGAATCAGAAACTGTATTTTCACTGAGGAATGCAAGATCATAATATATACGTTGTACTTAGGTGACTTTTTTCATTTGGGAGTTTCAAAACATTTTACAAAAGTTCACTGAATTGGGCTGGAACTCCTGAGTGGCTGACCCAGTGAGCAGGCTCCAAATTTTAAAACCTGCTTCCCTCCTTAGTTTACCAGAACCCCGATGTGTAATACTTCCAGGCATACTTGTCTGTGTTTATTAAGTCTGTTGAGAAGACTGTGGATAAAGTGGATATTTTTATTAGTATTTGTCAATGTTGCTGTTCTCCTTTTATGGGCTATGCGCCAGACTACTATGGACCAGATTCTGTTCTACCTGCTAGGTGCATAAGTGGACTTAGGCATGCAGATGTGATTCTATAGCAACCTACTGTAGTTTCTAACCAACCTTTGATTTATCTACTTTTGTAACAATCACTATCTTCTCCTCAAGACTGAGTCACAAGAAAACAATGACTGAGGAGGAGGACCTACCCTAGTCTTGTGTTAACATTTTTTCAGCTAACTCTAGCAGAGTGGAACAAAATCACACTTTAAGTAAAGAAGTCCATTTACGTGCCTAATAGGTAGGACAGAATCTGGCCCTGGATGAATACCAGTAGTTGAATTCTAATGAACTGAAAGAAGAAATAATAAAAAAAAGTTTACAATTCACAGTGTTTTTGTAAAGCACCGTAAATAAGTAAATAATTATCCCTAATTTATCAGCTTGGTAAACTAAGGTATCATGTAGGAGGTGGTTTATCCCAAGTCATACACTGAGTCAGCACAAAGCCTATTTTAGTTTCTTACTGAAAGCACCAGATAATGCTACTTTTCATATCTTTCATTCTTTGATTTCAGTTATATGTTTGAAATTAAATCTCTTCCTTAATGTTTATTTGTATTTATTTATTTTTATTGAATGCATATATATATATATATATATATATCTTGTTGCTAACTGCTTTTCTTACATATTTCTGTACTTCAGGTAATTGTCAAGTCTGGACCAGGTACCTTTCTCAGCCTCGCTGTACATGATAATTACATCTTCTGGACAGACTGGGTGAGAAGAGCTATTCTGCGCTCCAATAAATATACAGGTGGAGATACAAAGGTCCTTCGATCTGATATACCACATCAGCCAATGGGCATCATTGCTGTTGCAAATGACACTAACAGTTGTAAGTTGCTTTCCACCGCCCAAATATAATGGATCTTCAATTATATATCATTACTTTTAGAAATTCAGACATGTTTTCACTAAATTATTTTAAGGCATTTTATTATGTGGATCTGTAACTACAAGATGGGGATATTCCCCTTTCCACACTTGATTAAATTCTATTTATGTTTACAGGAATGAAAAGTAGTTAAGGTTTCTTTGCAAATAGAGCTATGTTATGTTTTTAATCTTACCTTTTTTTCTTAGCTGTTCTTTTGCATGTGTACTAGCTGGAGTGCCGCCGTTTTATAATTTAATACGTCAACTTCTTTAGTATCATGATAATCCTGTCTAAGTAATATAGAATTAGCATTTATCTTTAAGAATCATGGAATTATAGCAAATGATTACTGGGACATCCAGTAATCATCTAATGTGTGTATCATAATATAGTTACCAGGAAACTGAGAGGTAGTGAAATCTGATCTTTTAAATGATAGCAAGCATTACAACAAAGATAATAAACGATGGACTATTTTAACTTAATAACAAAAAGAGTTAATTTTTTTCAGGTGAGCTATCTCCTTGTGGACAAATGAATGGAGGCTGTCATGACTTGTGCCTTCTAACTCCTGATGGTCGAGTGAACTGTTCATGTAGAGGGGATCGAATATTGATAGATGACAACAGATGTGTGAGTAAGTAATATTAGCTGTCATTGTGAACTCTGTGATGTGCTCTAGTCAAATGTCAAAAGCAAAACAGACCTATCCAAAGCTATTACTTGGATGTGAGACTTCTTAAAGACAGGGATGGCCAACCTCTGGTGTTATGTCATGGTGGATAGGGCAGGGAGCAGAAAGCAGAACAACAAATTGGGCAGGCAGGGGGATTGGAGTGGCACTTGGAGAGTGTACGTCACTGGGAGAGGGCATGTTTACTTTTTTGGCAGGTGTGCCACAAGGTAGGCCTCAGCTGTTTTAAGTCCTTCTTGTTTTGTAAAAAGTGACCGAAATAATCCAGTAGATGTCACTTCATTTTTTTTCCTCTCAATCTGTTTTTATCAAAATTCCTCTAAAATGTTGAAAATGTAAGTACACCTTAGTGCCATAGACATATTTCAATTTTGGTAATTATATTATGTTTACAGTTCCTGTAGCTTTTTAATATTGAGTAGTTGAGTACAGTAATTTTCACTTTCTGTTGTAAAACATGTAATATTGTTGTACTATATTGTCATGCATATCACAACCCTGAGATGGTATTTAAACAGTTACTGCCCATATCATTTCAAGTTTGGCAAGTGCTTGAGGATGCTTTGACATTCAAGTATTTGAAACAAGTTATTTCAAAGTGACTCAAAGGGATCTTTCTAGTGTTCCATCAGGCCTACACACAATCCTACTGGACACACAATTCTTCAAGGAAAAGGAGAGAGCTAACTCTTTTGTTAAATGATTATAGAATAGCCAGAGATGTATTATGGCTGTTATGAATCGCATTGGGGCTTATACTAAATTGGTGTGCAAGTGAATATAAGTAGGTACTATGTAGCATATGCACTCTTTGCACTAATTCGGCTGTGCTGTCTGAATTTGAGGGAGAGTAGTGCCATCTTTAGCTTGTATGCTATTTTGGGGATCCTGTTTTCCCTTCACGTTATTGTCGTGGTTGCCTTTGGGAATAGGAAAAGAGGCTTGCATCCCTCTACTGAGACATTCAGAATATAAACTCTGCTATTCCTGTTAATCTGTATCAGTAAGCAAAGCTGGCTTGATTTGTGGGGGAGCAAATGCTATTCCTTATGACTGAAGAATCCCATGCACCACTACAGGCTTGGGACCAATTGGCCAAGCAGCAGCTCTACATTAAAGGACCTGGGGGGTTACACTGCACAACAAGCTAAATATGAGCCAGCAGTGTTCTTGGCAAAAAGGGAACACTAACAGCATACTGGGCTACATCACTAGAAGTGTTGCCAACAAATCACAGGAAGTAATTATTCCCACATCTGGAGAACTGCATCCAGTTTGGGGCCCCTCACTACAGAAAAGGATGTGGGCAAGTTGGAGAGATTCTCACGGAGGGCAACAAAAAATGATTAGAGACCCTGGGGCACATGACTCCTGAGGAGAGGGAAGGAATTGCGCTTATTTAGTCTGCAGAAGAGAAGATTGAGAAGGGATTTGATAGCAGCCTTTAACTACCTGAGGGAGAGTTCCAAAGAGGATGGAGCTAGGCTGTTCTCAGTGGCAGCAGATGAGAGAACAAGGAGCAGTGGTCTCAAGTTGCAGCAAGATTTAGGTTGGATATTAGGAAAAACTTTCTTACTAAGAGGGTGGTGAGGAACTGGAATGGGTTTCTTAGATAGGTGGCTCCTATCTTGGACCAGGTTTTTAAGGCATGGCTCAACAAAGCCTTGGCTGGATTGGTCTAATTGGAGAAGGTCCTCCTTTGAGCAGGGAGTTGGACTAGATGGCCTCCTAATTCTGCCTTCCAACACTAGTTTTCTAGGATTCTATAAGTCTATGAATTAAGGCCTATTCATAGATTCATAGACATTAGGACTAGAAGGGACCTTGGAAGATCATCAAGTCCAGCCCCTTGCCCAAAGGGCAGGAATTCAGCAGGGGTCATAGGATCCCAGCAATATAGACTTCCAAATGTCTCTTGAAGGCGTTCAAAGTAGGTGCTTGAACCACCTCTGGCAGCAGTCTATTCCAAACCTTGGGGGCTCGGACAGTAAAGTAGTTCTTCCGTATGTCTAGCATGAAATGGTCAAGGACTCAGGAGTTCATGACTGTTCAATCTTGTCATCCCTTGGGGCATGTGGTGAACAGACATTCCCCCCAGATCCTGATGAGCACCCCTGATAAACTTATAGGTGACTACCAGATCACCCTTGAGCCTGTGCTTTTCCAGGCTGAAGATTACCATAGCTCTCAGCCTTTCATCATAAGGTCTGTTTTCCTGACCTCTGATCATGTGCGTGGCTCTCCTCTGGACTCTCTCAAGCTTCTCCACTATCATAGTATGACTTCTCTCAATTCCCTGATCATATCTCTTCAGTTCTTATGCCTTAAGGCTTTACTTAACTGGTGAGGAATTTAGTGATTCTTAGAGCAGTCAGTGTCACAGTCCACCAGGCCAATTGGCCTAGTGATAACAGCCAGACACGGAACTGGGGTTTGTAGAAGTAAGGGTCAGAAGCCAGAAGTCAGGAGCCAAAATGTCAGGCTAGGATCAGGAGCTGGGAGCCAGAAACCTAGTTAAAAAGTCAAAAGGAATATCAAATGCACAGGGCAAAGTCCAAGAGTAAGCCCAACCAGGGTCAGGAGTCAGGAAACAAATCTGCAGGGAGAATCCAAGACCAAAATTCAGGAGTACGACAAAGGTTAGGGTCAGAAACCAGGGAAGCCACGCATGTTACTGAAGCAGGAGCTGCTCAAGGACTACACAGTGTGTTGTGCAGCAGGGCTCAGGTGCTGGAGGAGTTCTTTAAATGCAATCAGAGGGAAGGTGCTGGGGGTCAGATGATTTTAATTAGTAGTGACTAGGGCAATACACTTAACCAGGGCTGCAGGACAGGAGCCTGCCTGAACCTAACAGAGACCTAAGCTACAGCACAGAAGCCTTACAGTTTTGAACTGTAGCACCAATGTGCTAACTGTAGCTTCTCAGCAGATCTGACCCAGCCAACACTCGCAAGTCTTTGCCTGGAGCAGTAAACAGTAATTAATACCTGAAAACTTCTTAAAAACAGTCTTAGCAAAAGAGATGAATAAAATGCCACTACACCTCTTACCTAAGTCTTACAGAAAACTCCTTAAAATAAACATGGTTCAGTTTTTCAGCATGGTCCAGGATGGCATGCTTATGGGGCAGAATATGATTTACTGATAAAGTTGTGCAGGTGGAAACCCTTACTGTAGATACAGTCATCCGAGCCAGACTGTCCTTTTGTTGGTGTAATGTACTTTGATCATGAGGCTGACATTTCTATACCAGTACAAAGTACAGCCACGTCCATTTGAAGAGCATTTTGTTGACAGAATTAACTGGTATTTCTGTAGCAATTAGGAGTCAACGTCCATTTGAATTCCAGTCTTACAGCTTTGCAGCATTGGTTGGAACCTGGAATTCTTTCTTCCACTGTTAATAGTTCAGGTATTGTCCCTTAAACTTCTGCCTCGTTTCCTAGGTGGTATTTTACTGGATCCAGTGAGTCACTTCTCTGTTTGTTTTCTCAGTAGCCTGCTTTTAAGCAAAATCAGATGCTCATAGCAAGCATTCCAATAACCTGCTAACTCAATAACTGAGGCACTTACAGTATTCATAAATGTTTAGGATTGCACCGTGTCCTTCACAGCCTTCACAATTCTTATCCTGCTCTCACCTCTGCCAGGATGTGGTTACAGCGATATTCTTTGTTTTTAAATCCTGTTATTAAAGGTCATTATAATAGTATAAAAAAGGGCTTTGTGATTGTTCTTATGTGGAAACTAGAGTGGGAATTAGAACTTTTGCCTCAATGACAGTGAAGGGATAACTAATCAAAAAAATCAAGGTGTAGTGTATAATGAACATGCCTTAGATTTGCAGGCCTCTCTGCAGAACTACTTGTTGCTAGTTAGCTATAATTGAGATACAATGAGTTGTATGGATGATTTGTAGTGATAAAGATTTTAATTAAAGCTGTAACACTATTGCAGAGCAGATTTTTAGTCTAATTGTAAAATCGCTTCCAGTGGTGGTCGATTGAGATTGTATGGGCAGGCATCTGATTTACAGCAATTCCAAAAATGTTAATTAAGACATTACCTCAGAAAAAAAGATGATGCTTTGCACAAATCCAAAACTACCGTACTCCTCCATAGCCTGAATGTCCTGGTGTCTTTTTCTCCACCAGCAGGAATGAGAGACCATAGCTTCTTTGCAGCCCCACCTTCAGGTTTTAGGGATTGTTGGGGAAAATACCATTCCTGATCCAGGACATTTCAGTAAGCAATGAACAGAAGAGCAATTCTATTTTATTCACCTGAATAAGTGTTATAGTTATGTGATGAACATTGAACATAACTGGGTGCCAACTTAGTTACGGGTACAACAATTGCTCCCCATTCCTGTGGAATCTGTGCCCCTGCAGGAGTACCAGGTCCATGGTATTGCTCTTGCAGTAGCAGCTGAATGCATGGCATGTCCTCTTATGTCCTTCCTTTTCCCACTGTTGGAACTTCTGTCCCTTTGGAACTCACCTCCACCCCCTCCTGCTCCCCCTGTGGGACTTCAATGCCAGAGTTGGTACTGACAGTGAATCCTGGCCAATTTGCCTGGGCACACATAACAGGGAAAACAAATGATAAATGATAATTAAAAGTTGTTGGAGTCCTCCTCCTATTATAACTTGTGCATCACCAACTCATTCTTTCAAATGAAGCTTGTGAGGTATCCTGGAGGCACCCATGATCTAGCCACTGGCACCAGTTGGACCTCATCATCATTAGACAGTCCTGAAGTCCTATCAATAATGTCCCCCTTACTCATAGCTTCTATAGTGTTGATTGTGATGCTGATAACTCATTTGTGGTCACCAAGATCAATCTGAAACCAAATACAATCTCCTGCTCTAAGTATCAGGGTTTATCACACATTAACATCACTAAGGCATCTGATCATCAGAAAACCCTGCAGTTTATGGAGGCTCTGGAGAAGGCTGTTTTTATGGGAGACTCCAGAAGAGAAGTGGGGAAGCCTCAAAAAAAGTTCTATATTACTGCTAACTATCTGCAGCAAACAGGTCAGAAGAAGCTGTGATTGGTTTGAAGCACACTCACAGGATTTGGTTTGATTAATAAAGGTCAAACAACCTGCTGTTCTATCACAAGAAGAATGTCTCAGATGGAACTTTGAAGGAACTGAGGAAAGTAAGGAGTGTTGTTCAACACATCTCAAGATGTTCTACCAATGATTATTGGTTGTAACTGCAAGGAAATTCAATCCACATTTGACCTTGGAAACATCAGAAGCTTGTATGACAAAAGCAAAATGGTTGGTCCAACTGCAAAGAAGTCAGTTCCATTAAAGGCAACATCACAAGAAGATAATAGACCAAAAGCAACACATGGAAAGATGAGTAGAACACTGTTTTGAACTCTGTTCAAGATAAGGTGATATCACTGACACAACCGTTAACTTTATTGAGTTCGTGTGAGCTGTTCTTGAAGAGCTTGATGATATTCCAATGGTTGAGGACGTAAGTAAGACCATAGACAGTCTGGCTATTGACAAGACCCCAGAAAAAGATGGCATTCCCACAGAAGTGATCAAGTGTGGGAAATCTGTGCTTCTTCCCCATCTATACAGGGTTCTTACTCACTGCTGCACAGTAGGAACAGTTCCGCTATGTGTGTGAGGCGTCAGTATAATCCCTTTGTACAAGAATGAAGACAACTACAGCAACTGTAACAACAATCAATTGGATCCACACAGATGTGCTCCTTGATAATTTTCTCAAAGATCTTCCCAGAAAATTATCAAGGAGCACATCTGGAGGGGACCAGCATGAAAAGTAATGCTTAGGGGCATCCAAAACGGATTCATCGTGGGCAGATCCTACCTGACTAAACTTGTTTCCTTTTATGACAAGGACACAAAATCCTTGGATGCAGGCTCTGAGTTGGATATCATCTACCTTTACATCAGGAAGGCCTTTGACACTATTTCTCACCCCATGCTCATAAAAAAATTAGGTGACTGTGGCATTGATGCCTACACTGTCAGATGGGTGGCAGATTTGCTCAATGGTTTCACCAAGAGAGTGGTGGTGGATGGGTTGTTTTTGACCTGGAGGGTTGTGGGCAGTGGAGTTCCCCAGGGATCAGTCCTCAGACCTATGCTATTCAACATCTTTATAAGTGACTTGGAGGTGGGTGTAGAAAGCACAGTGTCCAAATTTGCTGATGACACAAAGATATAGAGAGCAGCAGGCACACTGGAGGGGGGGGGACAGAATCCAACTAGATCTAGGCAGGTTACAGAGGTGGACAGATGAGAATAGAAAGGAATTCAACGCAGAAAAGTGCAAGGTGCTGCATCTAGGGAGAAGGAACCTGCAACACACCTATAGGCTGGGGAACACCCTTCTTAACAACACAGTGGCTAAAAGAGATCTTGGATTCATTGCTGACTCCAGGATGGACATGAGCTGCCAATGTAAGGAAGCAAGTAATCACACCTTGTTGTATATCTACAGGTGCTTCACAAGCAGGTCCAGGGATGGGATCCTTCCCCTCTATGCAGTGCTGGTCAGGCCACAATTGAAGTACTATGTCCAGTTCTTGGCACTGCACTTCAAGAGGGATGTGGCTAACTTTGGAAGGGTTCAGAGGAGGGCCACTCACATGGTCAGGAGGCAGCAAGCCAGGCCCTACAATGATCGACTAAAAGGCCTGAATCTATTCAGCCTCCACAAGAGGAGGCTGTGAGGGGATCTGGTGGCTGTCTATAAACTCACTGGGGGGCGGGGAGGGCAGCAGAAAATAGGTGAGTCTCTGTTCCCTCAGGGACCACCTGAGATAAAAAGGAATAATGGCCACAAATTGATTACGAGTAGGTTCAGGCTTGATATCAGGAGGCATTGCTTTACAGTTAGGGCTGCCAGGCTCTGGAATGTGCTCCCAAGAGAGTTGGTGCTCTCCCTTACCTTGGGGGGTCTTCAAGAGGCACTACTATCAGGAAGTACTACTTCAGATATCAGGAGACATTATTTCACAGTCAAGGTGGCTAGGATCTGGAACCAATTTCCAAGGGAAGTGGTACTTGCTCCTACCCTAGGGTCTTCAAAAGGAGGCTAGATAGACACCTTGCTGGGGTCAATTGACCCCAGCATTCTTTCCTGCCCATGGCAGGAGGTCAGACTTGATGATCTGCTTAGGTCCCTTCCAACCCTACCAACTATAAAACTAAGAGAAGGATGGATAGATATCTGTCTGGGGTATTATGATCCTAGCACTCGTTCCTGCCCAGTGGACTTGATGATCTGTTTGTGTCCTTTCTGACCCTAGGAACTTTTAAACCTTGAAATTATCATGGTATTTTACTGCTAAGCATTGTTGGAAAGATCATCTCTCAGGCAGTATTCAGAAGACTTCAGATTCTTGCTCACCTTATTTACCCTAAGTCACATTCATAGGTTCATAGACGTTAGGGTCAGAAGAGACCTCAATAGATCATCGAGTCTGACCCCCTGCATAGGCACTGGGTTCAGATGACCCCAGCTAGATGCCTATCTAACCTCCTTTTGAAGACCCCCAGGGTAGGGGAGAGCACCACCTCCCTTTGGAGCCCATTCCAGACCTCGGCCACTCGAACTGTGAAGAAATTCTTCTGTCTAGTCTAAGTCTGCTCTCTGTTAGCTTGTGGCCATTATTTCTTGTAACCGCTGGGGGCACCTTGGTGAATAAAACCTCACCAATTCCCTTCTGTGCCCTCATGATGAACTTATAGGCAGCCACAAGGTCACTTCTCAATCTTCTCTTGCGGAGGCTGAAGGGGTCCAGGTGTCTAGTCTCTCCTCAGACGAGTAGCCCTTCTCTGGACCCTCTCCAGCTTATCCACATCCCTCAAAATTGCCCAAAATTGCACACAGTATTCCAACTGCAGTCTGACCAGCACCCGATAGAGGGGAAGT
>JAGPOW010003685.1:13414486-13464120 GCA_030014935.1 Caiman crocodilus
CTCTGGACCCTCTCCAGCTTATCCACATCCCTCAAAATTGCCCAAAATTGCACACAGTATTCCAACTGCAGTCTGACCAGCACCCGATAGAGGGGAAGTCTCACCTCCTTGGTTCTGTTCGTCATGCATCTGCTGATGCACAATAAAGTGCCATTAGCTTTTCTGATGACTTCGTTGCACTGCCAACTCTTGTTCATCTTGGAGTCCACTAGGACTCCAAGATCCCTTTCCACTTCAGTGCCTCCAAGCAGGTCATTTCCTAGGCAGTAGGTATGCTGGAAATTTTTTTAGGTGCAGCACGTTGCATTTCTCCTTGTTGAATTGCATTCTGTTGTTTTCTGCCCATATGTCCAACCTGTCCAGGTCTGCTTGCAGGTGTTCCCTGCCCTCTAGTGTGTCCAATTCTCCCCACAGGTTTGTCATCTGCAAACTTGGACAGAGTACACTTCACTCCCTCGTCCAAGTCGCTGATGAAGACATTGAAAATTATCAGTCCAAGGACCAAGCCCTTCGGGACCCCACTGCCCACACCCTTCTAGGTCGATACCAACCCATCCACTACAACTCTCTGAGTATGACCCTCTAGCCAATTCACCACCCACCAGACTGTGTAGCTATCCAAGTCACAGCCTCTTAACTTGTTCACCAGTATGGTGTGGGATACCGTATCAAAGGCCTTCCTGAAGTCCAAGTAAATGACATCAACCCCTACTCCTGCATCCAGGTGTTTTGTAACCTGGTCATAAAAAGAGACTAGATTAGTCAGGCATGATCTACCTGCTATGAACCTGTGCTAGTTTCCCCTCAGTGTAATTTTTCCTGCTGGGCTCTCACAAATGTAAGCCTTGATAACTTTTTCAAAGATTTTGCCAAGGATAGAGGTGAGACTGACTGGGCTATATTGTAGCTTCAAAGCTAGTGGGTCCACTATCGTTATGATCTTCTTCCCCAAGAAATCCCAGAAAATGTAGGAAACAGAGGTGGCCCTTTTAGCTTGTGTTCATCAGGCTTTTGAGTATTGAAGCAGTCAAGAAGGACTGTGTCCTTGCCCTGACCCTGCTTGGAATGTCTCCCCCTCTTTTTCTGATGTACTCCTTTGGGGCTGTCATAAAAGGGATTTATCTACATGTATCCTCAGATGAAAAATTATTCAACTTCACATGCATTAAAGTAAGGACTAAAGTACAGAAAGTTTGATTCATCAGCTGCTGTTTGCTGATGATGCTGCACTGATAAGTCCACACAGAAGCAACCTTCAGAGTCTCATCAGTCACTTCACAGCATCAAGAATGCCAATGTTATGGGCCAGACCATTGCTTCTTCATCAGCAATCACAGCAGGCGATGCTGTAAGTAAATTTATGTTTACATTGTTACCAACAGCCTGTCACTTGAGAATGAACTGAATGCTTGTACAGGCAGTCCTCCAACTTATGACACAATTGTTTTCTGAAAACAATGTCTCAAGTTGAAATGTAACTCGGAACAAATTTTCCCATAAGAAACAATGTTATCAATAGAGGATTGGTTCCTGAACTAAGGCCTGATACCTTATTTTCACTAAAAATACCTCAGAATTTTGTACTCAATCAATTATAGGTGAGTAATATAGCTACATTAATGTATTTATATTGTAAATAGCAATCATATTGATTTGGAAGAACTTCGAGGTGACTTTGCTGGACTTTTTGAAAGGCTCTTGGTTGGACTTTGAAAAGGGTTCTTGGCTGGAGTCTTCTCAGGATTCTTGGCTGCAGGTGTTTCTGGAGTCTTGTACTCTTTCTTAAAAAACATGTACAAGGAAGTTTGGACAGATGTTCTCCAGGGAGATGAGTGCTGCAGCGACCTTGTTCTCTGGCATGACATTGCATCAGATCAAGCATTATAAAGTTGAAACTGATGTTATGAAGTTGAAACAGTGTCAATTTATAAATGTTGTAACTCAAAACATTGTAAATCAAGGACTGCCTGTATTTGCAAAACAAAAGGTATCATGAGTATACTGAGTAAATGAGTTAGATCCAAGATCAAAATATGTCATGCTTTCATCATCACTCTTTTGCAAGGCAGAGAATCCAGGACCACATACTTTACTCAAGAAAAAACATCTCAACAGCTTTCATTTGCATTGCCATTATCACATGCTAGAAATTTCTTGGTGGGACAAAGTTGTCTACAATGAGTTCTTGGAACATGCCAACATTCTGAGCATTCTCTTCTGATCATTCACCCTCAATGTCTTGGTCATGTGCGGAGAATGGACAATGGCCATACCCAAGGATCTCTTGTATGGAGAGCTCTACTGCAAGAAGACCACATGAATGTCTATATCTCTGTTTCAAAGATGTTTGCAAGAAAACTATGAAGACAATGAACGTTGAACTAAATGACTGGGAAAACTAATGAGGATTAAAGTTCTTGTAAACAGTCTATTAAGCACGGAATGAAGGCTTTTGAGGAAAGACAAACCCGACACACAGGAAAGAAGAAACCGCAGGAAGAAGCCTATTCAACATTCAGAACTGTTAGATACGAACTTCACATGTGGGAAGTGCAGAAGAGACTGTCTTTCATGAATTGGGCTCTACAGCCATATTCACAAATGTTCAATGTCTCACTCAGCGCAATTCTATTATTTTGCAAGACAAAGATGCCTGTTGTGTCTTCTGCACCTTCTGAAGAATCTGATTGTGATCTGTGCTTGAGATAGGACATGGGACTGAAAGAGCCTTTTGTCAGGGAATCCTAAATTCCTTTTTTTCCATGTTATTTAAGTTGTTAAACAATAGAGAGAAATATAAAGGAATGAAAATAATGCAAGATACACATAGCCAACCTCTAGAGAATTTTCACTGTTAAACCTCAGCCTCAAAAGTACATTGAGATTATTTTCTTTACAACACTTTTCTTCTTTGTTTCATGCTACCCTCCTTAACCATCTAGATCCTGCCTAGACTGGAATCTATAGTTCACGTCTCTTTTTCACATTTTTCTGTATGTTTGGGCCCTCTATGCATGTAGGTAAAAGCTCATTTGGGATGTAACATGATCCACACAATGAAGCCTCCTGCCATACCACATGTGCATGGCAGAGGTATTATTGTGGGTATCCCACAGTAGATCCCATGTTGCCTCATTGTTTGTGTAGGAGAGCCCGGGACCATGATCCTTGGCTCCCCTTGCACCAGTTCCCGCAGCTGCAAGCTCTGCTGCTGATGTGTGCTATGGAGCTCACAGCGGGGACAGTACCAGGAACGCTGGCCCCACTGCGAGCCTCATTGTCTGAGGGGCTGACAGCAGTGGTGGCAGGAGGGAAAACTCTGCCACCACTGTGATCCTTTGCGAGGAGTAGGGCTTACTGCATTTGCAGCATTTTCCTATCTGCAAGCCCCGTGGTTGACAACACTGCTACAACTGGGAGCCGTGTCAGGTGTGGGGCTGGGAATGTGTGGAGCACCCCTATGGCTGAGAGCCCCATAGTTGCTGAGGCTCCCAGCCACAGGGGAGTAGTTGGCCATGCATTCAATTAATGCTGTGAATTAGGACAAGCTACAAAATTATTACACATTTTTTGTGGAATAACTTTATAGTTTATTCTTTGTTTTGTCACATCATTAATTAGTTGAATTTGTAGCTGGGTCACAGCTTAAGGTGTGATTACCTGGTTAAGCATGCCTTAAGTGTAACATGTAGAGGGGGCCTTAGAACCAAGTAGAAAAATATGCTTTCAAATCTGAGTGGCTGCATGTTATAGACATCTACTCATTTTTGAACGAAGTAGTGGGGGTAATGATGAAATTACATTCAGAAAACAGTAGCATTACCGGGTACCTCTCCTAACTTCAACCCAAAATATGCTTTCTTATACTATCTCTCATATTTAATAATATATCATTTATATATTCAATTGTTGCCTCAGGTAAACTGATAGAAAACAAACAAAAAAAAATTTTTGCAGATGGTTTGCAGTGGACACAGATGTGTTGTTATAAATATCAAATTTACTTCATTGGGTTTTCACAACACTGCTTCATTTCAACATCAGTAGTAGTGCATTGACCATGGAAAAATGTTTATATACAAATTGAACAGCTGCATACTGCTGTAATATATTTGGAGGATATTAGTTGCAGCACCTGCTGGAAAGTGTTTTTCTCTATTTTTTTTGTGCTAAAATTTAAGAGATCTGAAGTTTCTCAGGAAACTCCATTGGGGGAAAAATATCTGCATCCTTCTATTGAAAAATTAACATGTATATTGTGATATTTCAGTGGGGTGGATCAAGACAAGGGAGGACAAATAAGCTAAAGATACTGGAATCACTAGAAATTCAACACTAAACATGCCTTTAATTTGACAGAGAAACCTAGTTCAACTTTCTTTCCCCCCCTCGATCTGGAAGTTTTTTATTAGTTGGTGAGCCCAAAATTGTCCTCTGCACTGTATCATATACTGCCAGACCACTTACCTTACAGCTTAGTACTGTGCTAGCATCTGTAGTACGTTCAAGCAGCAAAGCCAGTCTGAGAGATCAAAGACCCTCTTTAGAACATCCAAATATTTTTAGATTGGAATAAAAGTTGCTTAGTTTTATTGCTTAGTGCAAACTGTTAAACCCTTTAATAATATTTGATGCTTTTTATCCTGATCTTATGTGTGTTGCTTCAGTTAAGAACTCCACATGCAATCTTTACTCTGAGTTTGAATGCGGAAATGGCGAATGCATTGACTACCAGCTGACTTGTGATGGCATTGCTCACTGTAAAGACAAGTCTGATGAAAAACTATTTTATTGTGGTAAGTGTCCTCAGATATAAGAGCTTTAACTTTTTAATATAGTTATTTAGCATGTCTTCATTTTTATGTGATTTCACTACTTAATCCTATCTTTTTTTTTTTTTTTTTACTAAATTACAAATTAAATTACAGTTTCAGTAAAATATACAACTAAAGCAGCAACAAACCTATACTTCAAGGTATTTATTAAAGTGCTCATATTGAAATCACTACCTTGCATATTTTTTTTTATATATCAATTGGCTTACATGGGGTCCCAGTATATCCAAAAGAAACTAAGTTTTATTCATTCTAGTCTCTCCTGAATGGTCTTGCCCAAATCACCCACCCATTACTTTGCTTACATTCTCCCCATCATTCCTGAGCCATTTCACCAGATATCATTTTGTTATTCATAGAGTAAAAAACTATTTGATATTAAGGAGCCTGTGGCCCTTGCCTACCTCTTCATATTTTTATGTGGTTCTTCAACACAAATTTCATCCAAACCTTAATTTTCTTGTTTCTTTTCTCACAAAAACAGCTGCATGACTTTTTTCTGTGGCGCCCCAAGTATCTGCAGGTGGTACTTGCAGTTTTGTACAAATCTTCCCTTTAAGAATTAAAATTTCTCCCATAGTCATTACGCACTTCCTTTTAGAATTCATAAAAATAAATTCTTCCATAGCATGTCTGCTTCTGCCTATGTTTACCTACACCACTGGGTTAATATTGACATTGTATTTGCAAACGCATACAAATCTATTCAGTACATCTTGCTATTAGTCCAGTTAGCTGTTCTCTCAGTTTTGGTGTTCTGATATGGGCAGAATCCTGCTTCACTTTTTGCTCCTAAATGGCAGTTACTCAGCCACAAACCTGCCATTTGTACTATATAAGTGCAGTTTTTTCACTGCATTCAGGCTGTAATGTAGACGAAAATCTCTTTGGGATAGACAAAGTTGAAACCTCTTTTGTAGCATCAGAGCCTGGGTGAGTGGCTTAGTCACTAAGCTTTTGGGAAGAAGAAGGTCCTCTCATGTTTTACCTCTCCTGTTTTTTGCTCGGCCACAGTTTGTAGACTCAAGCATGTTCATACAAAGTCACTTATCTCTCCCAAAATGGCAGTTATGTACTTGATTACTGGTATGCAGTTATTTGGGCACAGATAATGAATACAGGTTCTACTATATATGTGTATTCGATTCATAATGATTGTAGAATGATGGTAGAACTGCAACCTCTACATGAGGACTTTTAAAGTTTCTAAATCACTGGTTCTCAACCTTTTTGGACTCTAGGCCCCTCTCAAAGACACCTCTGTATCTTTTATAGATTCAAAGACACTAAGTTCAGAAGGGATCTCCGTCTGCCTTCCTGCCTAGGCAGGAAAGAGTGCTGGGGTAAGATGACTGCAGCCAGATGCCTGTATAGCCTTTTCTTAAAGACCCCCAATGTAGGGGAGAACACCACCTCCCTTGGAAAGAAGTTTTTCCTGATACCTAGCCTAAATCTGCTGTCTGTCAGTTTGTGACTATTGTTCCTTGATACCCCAAGAGGTACCCTGATGAACAGAGCATCTTTGATCCCTTGCTGCATGCTACTAATGACTTTGTAGGTGGCCACAAGATCACCTCTCAGCCTTTTCTTGTGGTGCCTGAAGAGGTCCAGGTCCCTCAGTCACTCCATGAACTGAATGGCACCCAATTTCCAAAAGAAATGTATATATTACAATGCTAACCTCCTTACAGAGTGTTCAAGTGGTGGAGTGGGGAATTGGTCAACAAGGACAAGCTTGAGCCTGCACTTACCTCCTTACAGCTCACTTATTTCCTCATGCACAAAAGTTTGGGTGCCCATCCCAACAGTAGCTCTTTTTGTTCCTGTTTGGGAGTAGCAGTTGTTCTTGTCCTAGGGATGTTTTTCAATGGCTAGAAATATTTAGTAATTTTTCCTACTCCTTTTCCTTTAACTATCTTCAGTTTCTTTAACCAAACCATGTCCACAATCATGAAGACATATGCAGACAGCATAATGTAACCCATACAAAGATAAAAGCAACATAAATGATCACAGCATAATATTAGCTTTTCAACAAGACCATATATGCCATATCAATAAAACAAGCATAAGATAGTCTGCATGACACCCCATGAAAATTTGATGCACCCTTCAAAGAATCTGGTCGCACTCCATGTTGCTACAGCACCCTGGCTGAACTTTATTACTTTAAATGTTGGAAGCATTAAGGCAGGAGATCAGTTTGGGTAGGCCTTTCCTAGGTATTCTTCCTCTGTGCCATGGGGACATACAGAATACTGGACTGGATAGAGTTGTGGTCTGACCAAGTATGGTAACTTTTAGGTTCTTATGTTTTCAGTTTCTATGTGAGCAATGCATAAGAATTACAATAGTGTTTTTAAAACAGATCTATTAAAATAATACTTTTAACTTCAAAAGGTATTGAACAAATTAAGCTTTATGATTTCTTTAATTAGTAGGTAAAAGTTTTAGAATAGTTGACTGGTGTAGCAGACAACTGTTGATCTTCTGGATCATGGTCCACACATAAGAGGTCTAGTCAGATGCCTGATTAATCCATTTGTGTCCAATAAGCCCAATTCAAGAGTGATACAGCTTGTTACAAGTTTCACAGAACCATAGATTGTCTGAGTTGGAGTCCAAGTTTATTGCATGTTGCTTCTTTTTTGCTTTGTTTCTATCCTCTGGATCATAGTCACTTTGTGCTGAACTGCACCCAGTGCCAGATGTTCCTTCCAAATTTGATGGGATTCTATGCACTCCTCCCAACTTTCTACACTGATATGTAATGACTTCATATTATTTCTGCACACCTCGTGGTACTGCCAAAGAGGGTGAACCCATTTTTTAGAGCTGTGTCAAATCTCCCTGTACAAACTATCTTTGGGGATATGGTTTCCTCCCATTCTTTTGACATGGCTGCTCCATCACAACGTCCTCTTCTTGATAGTGGTTTCTAAATGTGTCAGTCCTGCATGCTCCAGTACCTCTGTGGTTGGTATTTTGTCTTCCCACTTTATTTTCAGGATTTTATGAAGACATCTCATGTGAAAGCTGTTTGGCCTTTTGATGTGCTTAGTATATGTATCCATATTTCTGAACCATGAAGCAGAGATGACAGCACACAAGTCTTGTAGATTCACATATTCCCCTCAAAAGCTGACAGTTTGCTGTTCGCTGTTATTCCATGCATGTTTCTGTAATAGCCCAAAATTCTAAGCTGGTTTTCCAATTCTGTTAGTTCAGTCTGAAACTCAAGCTTTCTGATCACTGTAGAATCCAAGTAGAAAAAACTGTTGATGATACTAAGAGATTTATCCTCCAGAGTGATATCAGGTATTGGTTCTTCCACCCCTGGGTACATATTATTCCTGACCCCAGTTTTTTTGTTTGTTTGTTTTTTTAAATCCAAAAAAAGTACCTCAAATCCACGTTTCCACATGATTAAAATGAAACACCACTAATATATAGCTTTATATATAGTGGTGTTTCATTTTAATCAAGGAAAAAATGTGGATTTGAGGTTACTTTTTTAATCCAAAAATTGTTGATTTACAAAAAAAAAATCGGAGAACACCAGGATCCCTGATGATCGCAGTCTTCTTGAGCTGAATCGTCACCCTGAAGCTTTTGCATGACTCAGAAAATCTGCTCAAAAGATTTTGTAGGGAAGATTCACTGTGGATAACCAAGGCCACATCATCCACAAATAGGAAATCTCTCAGAACCAGTTCTTACACCTTGGTTTTTGCTCCCAAACTTGTGATGATAAATAAGCCTCCATCTAGTCTGGTTCAAAGACAAATGCTATTATGTCTTCCTTTGAATGAATGAAGAAGCAGGAATGAAAAGTAGATGTTAAAAAACATGGGGGTTAGGACACATCCCCATTTCATTCCATTGTTTATGTCAAAGGCAGTTGATTCTGTGTTTTCATGAATCATTGTTGCTTTAATATCTTGATGTAATGAGCAAATGATGTCCAGCTGTTTGGGTGGACAGCCCAGTCTTCAGAACAGTAAAAAGTCTGTTGAATGTATCAAAAGCCTTTGGCAAATCAATGAAGGCTGTGTAAAGTGGTATTTGTTTTTCTCTCCACATCTCTTGCAGTTACTTGACCAAACATATTGCATCACTAGTGGAACGTCCTAAGCGAAAAGCGTATTGACTTCAGGATAAATTGTATCACCTAGACATTGTAACCTAGGAAGCATGAGTCAAACAATATTTTTTCCAAACAGTGCTCAACAGAAAGATACCTCCGTAGTTGTCACAGTTATTTCTATCCTCTTTATTTTTGAATAGTTGTACAAACTGAGCATCTTTGAAATCTGGAGGTACTATTTACTCTTTCCAATACAGCAGTATAACTTCATGAAGCTTTTAAGTAATTTGGTGTCGGCAAATTTGTAGATTTCAGTGGGCAAGCAACTGTTGCTAAATGCCTTGTTCCCAGGAATCTGTTTAATGGTTTTCTGCACATCTTCAAATGTAGACTCATTGTCCAACATAACTTCAAAACATGTAATCATTTGAGTTCATGTTTGATTTCAGTCCATGGGAGTATAGAATTCCATAGTACACAAGTTGGGTTTTATTTTTCAGCAGTCACATTTCCTTTAAGTCTTTCTGTGCTCATTTTATGCCTTTGTACATTTCATTGCTATCACCTGTCACCTGCTTTCTTCTTATGATCATAGAGTTTCAGCTGAAAAATTTGGGGACATTTTTTATCTTCCTTCTGAATATCTTTGAGCCTTTTTCATACTTTCCAGGATTATGGTTTTGGGAGATTTTTTAATAGTTAGTTTAGCACTGTCCTTTTGTTCTCAACGAGTGGTAGAAGGGTTTCAGAATGATCTTCAAACCAATCTGCAGTTTTTTTTTCCATCTTTTGCCAAGTGCTCTTGCAACAGCATTGTATATGTTATTGTTTTGGCTTTCCCAAGTGTTGGTGTCCGAGTTGTTAGATAGACTTGCTTTCACAACCACTTCATTGAATAGTATGCATTTGAATGGTTTATGAGTTTGTCAATCAATTTCTTTTTGTTGGACGGTAAATGAGTGGTTGCATGCGGTTTTTATAGCTTGAAATAAACATTTCTGAAGAACTTATTTCTTGGATGTTTCCATCTCTGTTAAATATAAGTGCCTATTTATTGTGTGTGTGAGAGAGAGAGAAAATTTTCTATATACAATGTCTATTTATATTTAATTTGCTAGAAAACAGAGGCTGTCGAAGAGGTTTCAAGCCATGTTCTAATCTTCGTTGTATTTCAAATAATAAACTATGTGATGGTACAAATGACTGTGGTGACAATTCTGATGAAGTCAATTGTAAAGGTAAATGCCAATTTTTTTTACTATATTTCAGCATATTGCTTTGTAAATATTTGATATATGCACATACATGTATATATGGGATTGTCTAGAAGTTATGTGAATTCTGTTTGGATCAGTACCTTTTAAATCTTTTGATCCAATAACAAGAATGAGTGTGAACTAGGCAAAATAGGAGATCAGAAGAAATATTAAAGTGTTAGCTGATTCCTGTGAATTATAGATGACTGGCTGCCAAGATCCTTTTCTCCTGAATCTTCTCCTGTAATTATTCATAGTAATTATATTTTTGTATGCCCATTTTCAGTCATAGGCCTAGGACCGTGTGGATAGGGAAGTATTCCGTTCAGATTTGGATTTGGCCTATTCGGAGGACAGTAATTCAATTCAGAGATTCGGATCACTGTCCTGAATTGATTTGGCTGAATCAGCTTCAGAAGATTGGGCACCGAATCAGATAGTCTATGGCCAAATCAGCAAATCTCTAATGGGGAAATCACTGAAATACCTATCATTTTGTTATTTTTTGGAGATTTGGATGAAAACAGCAGGGATGGTAGCCCCATTTGAGGGCATGAAGCTTGCCAAGTTTCAAGGAGATAGGTGCAGGGGTTTCAGGGAAGCTGCACCTCAAACTGCTGAAAGCAAAACTCATGTCACTTGTGTGTGTTAAGGCAGATTTGGATGAAAACAGCAGGGAAGGTCATCTGTAACAGCAGGCCTTCCCAGTGCTGGATAGTTCTCTGCCTACCCACCTGTTTCTGGGCCAGCTACCTGCCCCTCTTTTCCTGAGACAGGAACAGCTCACAAAAGAGACAAAAAGGCTGCAGACAGAGGCTTATATGCTGTTTCTACATTCCTCCCCCAGAGCACTGTGGGGAGGGACTCAGTGAAAGAGCACAGTCACTGGCCAGCTACAGATGTCAGTCTTTCCCCCCTGCTCCCCCTGTCTCTTTTTAATTTCTGTTCCCCTGAAAGACCGCCTTCCAAATCTCCAAATCTTTTCCTAACTTGATTTGGAGGCTCCAAATTGATTCAGTGATTCAGCCTCCAAATTGGGCCAAATCTTCTCCAAATCAAATCATCAACCAAAGCTTTGCACACCCCTAATATAAACTTACTAAACTCCTTGATAATTAAGCAGGTGTAGTGTAGCAGTATGGCTAGATAAATGAATTTTAATAAATTAAATGGGCAGGTGGGAGGTACTTTTTAGTAACAGTGCCAATTCATCCTTGCCCAGTGTCATAGGGACCCAGCCATGCTGTTTTGGGTTGGAAATGAAGTATGCATCAAGCACTGTGGTATGTTTTACTACTTACTACATAGCAAATTTATGATCTATATATGGCTTGTGAGAAGGTATATCATGTCCTCTTTATGGCAGCTGCGCAGCTTTGCTAGTTAAGAACAAATGATATTATTGACTGCACTATTTAGCTAAGTACAGATAGTAAAAAAGCCTGAGGCTGAATCGATTCAGTCTTTGCAGGTTAGTCTAAGTGCATAGATTGAACAAATAAGTAAGTGAACAAACATTCATTTTTAATTCTAGAAATGCAGTTACATGCCTGTAGTGGCCCAAGCCAGAAGCTGGGGGACACTAGAGCATGCCTCCTTGCTTGACTAGAGCAGGCAGCTTGGACCAAAGCTAGTCCTCCCACCCTCTGAACTGGGGGTTTTGTGCAGGAGGTACAAAACAGCCTAGGATGCTGGGGGAGTGCATGTTAACTTGAATCTGGAGGAGATCAGGGACAGAAGATAAAGTGATTTAGCCTAAATCAGTTAAGTCTGATACTACATCAATCCAGGTTTATCTTAAATGACTTTGGGCCATTTTGAAAGCAGTTTATGTACACTGAACTTCTGTTGTATAACAAATTTGAACCTGTTTCCAATCAGTTATACCAGTTTATGTGTAATTTCCCTAGTCTCTATGTTTAGATTTTGCTCTTCCCAGAAACATTGGCTTTGGATCCTTTGTAAAAATGATAAGAAAAATATTTTTAAAATACAATATTAAAATATTAGGTAATTATGTAAGCAGATATTAATATAAGCTAGCTGGCAAGAAATTAGCTTTTAGTTATAGTTCACAAAGATTATAACACAATTATAAAACTTGTTATCACCAACATTATCCAAGTAAAACTTTTAAGTCTTCAATTTGCATTATCTTGTATAAATTTGTCAATATTTACATGAAAGCTAGGACAGAAAGTTCTCCAACAACCTGCTTAAATCTTCCTGTTCCTAACTGCTGGCCTTTCTATACCCATTTGCTGTCTTTATTGACTATAATTAGTGTTCACAGGTAATTTGCACATGGCTTCTTAGAAGGGTTTCACTTGAGGATCAGAAAGCACAATGTGGACATTTGTGGTATGGACTGCAGTGTATGAGGAGACATGGGTCAGGCTGAACACAACACTTAGAGGTGATATCAGTGTAGACTTCCCTAAAATTCTTAGAAGTCTGTCCCCTTAATATGTCTCTACATACTGATGGATAAAAATCAAGACCTCTTCTTCAACTGAACCAATGTGTTCTGTAACCATGGGTGGGGGGGGGGGAGAAGAGAATTTGGGGAGTCCATACAGAGTACTTACTCCCCTAACACTAGAATAAAGCTTGGTCAGAATTTTAACTTTATATATATTAGTAATCTGAAAGGGTCCACTGTTACTCTGTTTTCTCTCCTTGCCTCCACTCAGAGAGAGTAAAATAAAGCCCACAGTAACCACTGTTTTTTTATCTAGGAGTGTGTCTTCTCTCCTTCCCCTCAGAGCCCAGCTAAGTTACTTGGGTTGCATGTTGGAGAGATAATTTGGGACTAAGTACTCCAATGAAATTAAATCAAAATAAAACAAAAAACCCTCTACCTTCTGTCCTTTCAGCATATGGGTTCTGCATTCCTACTTAGGTTTTAGCTGTGCCTGTTTTATTTCTTTGACTTCGCCAAGTTGTGTATCTCTTTTATATAAACATTTTCTAAATATCTTTTATATAAAAATTTAGGCCATTGCCATTTTTTTTAAATAGAATTGCAGCATTGGTCATATTACACAGTTAGATAATTCTTCATTTCATCAGTAGTTATTGCCCTTTATGTATACACACATACACTTTCAAGGGTCTAGAGGTAGATACCACCAACGGAATGAAACCTCCCATCAAAAGAATTAGAAATCAATCAACCACAAAGTGTTAGACAGCAGAAAAGAGAGAATTATTCCAGAGAGTCCTGTCTCTAAAGTAACTTCATAAACAGAATTAATTTGTGCAAAGGCATAAACTAGACTACTTGTTCTTTTTCAAATAATATTGCTTTCAGATTTGCTAATTCTATGATTGTCCTATGCCGTAACAAGTGGGAGTCCCAGAGTCAGTCTAAACGTAGGCCCACTCACTTGCTTCTGGGCAAACCACCCACCTACCTCATCTGCCATGCCTTGATGTTACTGATTGCAATGTTATTCAGGAGGGAGGCTGCCCATTTACTTGCCCTGGTGACAAGGGCATTACACACAACTCCACTCTACCTATCTTTCCCATGCCTTGTAAATGTTTCTCCAGTGGCTCACACTGGGACCTGAGCTCCTGAGTCTCACACAAGACTCACTCCCCACTGGAGCTCCTGGTGCCAGCACCCTCACACTGTATACAATTCAACCTCTGGGCTCCAAGACCCACCCTGTGTGTCCAAGCCTGCAGTCTGGGATCAGGCCTCCAAGCCCTGTCCTGTGCCTTCCCTGAGCTATCCACTTATCCCTTTGCCTAGGAGCTTTGCTAATCGTTTCCAAAGGCTCAGGATCCCACCCCCCTGGGGCCAAACTCAGCTCCCTATTGCAGCCTCAGTGCTCATGGTGAGCCTGGGCATTGCTCCAGGTCCGACCACCAGACCTGAGTTCTGCCTCAGAACTCCTGCCAGTCTCGGCTCCCCCTGAATGATCTCAATTCCCACCAGGGATGTTGGGGCTGGGGTTATAAGGCACCCCATACTAACCTTTCACTGGGGAGGTAACTAACCTGGGATTTCTGGGGACCTGCTCCACCAGACAGTCCCACCAGGCCATCCTTCCCCATCAAGGTGCAGTTTTCTGTCATCCTCAGGACAAGGAGCTTCCAGCCATCCCCACAATTCCTCCCTTACCTCTGAGGTGTTCTGAGCAGCAGCTCAGCCAGTGGTGTCTCTCTGGCTGATGGCAGCAGACTATTGCCTTGTTGTTCAGGGCCCAGCCCTTATAAGAAACAGCTGCCTGATTGGAATTACAACCAGCTGCAGGCTGCCTTGCTGCTGCTCGTGCCCCCATGAGTAACAAGGCACCCTGTGCGCTGTTACATATACAACACTGGGTTTAAGGCTTGTCTGTGGCCTCAACGAGAAATCTGTCTGATTGGCTTTTGTTACCCATTCTGTGCTTCTCAAGTAAGAACAGCCAATCAGGATTGGTGTCGATAAGAGATTTAAAGGGGGGAGGGGGGCGGAAGAAGAACTACTGGATCCATACCACTTCCTTAGGAGGGAAGCTTGATGATGGGGCCCACCAGTCAAGGATTGCTCAGCTCTGTCCTCTCATCAGAAAAGTATTAGTTTTTCCTGCAAATAACATAACTGGGTTCAGAGTCATCCTGTTCAGTTCATAACCCCAGATCTTTCTTCTCCTCTGTCATTTCAAGCTTCCAACTATAAATTCTTGCCATTAGTCCTTCAGATTATCACTTTGCTTTTTGTACTATGATGTTTCATCGCATTTATGTTTTTCATTTATTTTTTCTTACTGGTCATTTGGTCCTGCCTGTATTAATGGTACCTTCCAAGTTTGTGTTTAACCTTACTTAAAAACAAAATCCACAGAAAAATAGAAGGATTTGTCTTTAATATATTACAAACCTTTTATATGTAAAATAGTTTCTCTGACAGGTGTTTTTATGGCTTGTTGGACCGGACCAGACAGAATTGAGTTGTCAGAGAGAATGACTCAGGATATTTGAAGAGAAAGACTGACTTACCATAGTCAATTTAGATTTGATACTACTTCATGAGGGATCATTTGTAATCAAATATGTATTTTGACAGAAACAGTCATTTTGATACAAGAAATGCATTTTATATACAATTTAGCCCATCTCCTTTTTTTTCCCCGAGTTAAACTTAATGGACACTCATTTTTTATGAGAAGTCTGTAAGAAATTCAGAACATATCTTTGGGCAAAACCTTTTTAAAGGTCTTGTTCTTGATAGTGATTTGATCTTTTATTTAAATATGTGGCCACTTAAAACAAATGGCTTAGTTTTAAACATCCAATGCAATAAAAAGTGCATCTGTTTATCTATTTATAACTGTACATTGTAGATTCAACATGTGCTTCAACAGAATTCCGTTGTGCAGATGGAATTTGCATCGGAAAATCAGCACAGTGCAACCAGATCATTGATTGTGCAGATGCTTCAGATGAAAAGAATTGCAGTAAGAAAATCATCTTTCTGTCATATTTGTTCTTCTCTGTTCTTAACATCATGCTAAAATGTTATTCAGGTTAGAGCTGTAATTAACCCTTGTTGTTTATGTTAACTGTATACTAGAACACTCCAAAAAATGACATTGTCTATATAAAATAAAACCAGGCCTAGGGCCCAATATTTCAGAGCATATTAAATTATACTGGATATATACTATCATATGTTAATTCATTGTCTATTTCCAGATAATACAGACTGTACTCATTTCTATAAACTTGGAGTAAAATCTACAGGATTTATTAGTTGTAATTCTACTTCACTTTGTATACTACCAGAATGGATATGTGATGGATCTAATGACTGTGGAGATTATACAGATGAATTAAAATGCCCAGGTAATTATGAAAAGAAAAATAATACTTAATTATATCCGCACTAGTCATTTATAGATCGATGCAAAATATGTACCCAAGCAGTGCCATATATTTAATGTACATTAAAATAAGCTGTTTAAAGCAAGTTTCTTCCTCCCCCTTTGCAGTTTTCTGTTTTAATGAATTATGCTAATCATCATTAATTAATGCTGAATTTCTCTGAAGAAAACTGCAGTGTCTTTAACTTTTTTTCCAAGTTAGATTTGTCATTAATCATTCTTCTTTAATTGAAACTCCCATCATCAAAATGTCAAACACATCAGCTTCAGCAAAATCATTCCATGCCTGCAAGTCACTTTTACTAGCAAGTGATAGCTTTTTCCATTGTGTTTTTTTAACCTTCTGCTGTTGAGGTAGTTACAAACACATAATATTTTGATGTGTTCATTCAGTGCCAGGCATGTTTTCTTGAATTTGTTTTATAAATCTGGTTTGTGTAGTCTCTACACCTAGGTAGTGTCAAGCTGTATTTACTTTATCATTATTACATCTGCATGGATTGAAATATTTAATATATAAAAAAATGTTTCATATTTTGACTAAGACTGTTTAGTAGGGCAATGTTTCAGCCTAAGTCTTGGGTGTCAAATATACAGTTCACGAGCTAGAATTTGGCCTGTGGAAAACTATCATCCAATCCACAGCATGGCTTTTGGGTTTCAGACTAGCATGCTGCATGCAGCATGCACTGGCCTCAGCCCCGCATACTGCCTCCTGTGCACAGAGCCTGTCTGGTACAGGCTGCACATATGCAGGGACTGGAGCTGGCACGTATAATGTATGGTACATGCAGGGCCAGTCTGGGGCATGTACCGCATGTGGTGTCCATGCCACACCAGCCCTGCAAGCTGGACATTCTCCTGATCATGTTGGATCAGAAAAGATTTCTGATCTGTTAAACAGATACAGCCTTGGGGAGAAGGAAGTTATATGCATAGTATAGATTCCCCAAAAAGCCAATCAACAATGTATGTAAATGGCCAGAGAATAAAAACCATACTTAAGCCTTGCCACACAAGCATTTGTATTTAGTTTTCCTGGGCATATGGAATAACATTGAATATTTTCTATATATCATTTTAACAGTGTTTTTATCCTTTTTTTTCTGGCCCAGGAGGCTATTGTTCATTCAGATCCCATCCTAGGGTTGAGAAGATATTCTTCTCTAAAAGAGAACTGCAAGATTGAAATGAGTATACTACTAAAAGTCCAATATTTTACATAATATAACAAGCCTATGGTTCCTATATTCCTTTCTGCTAGCTGTTCTGAAAAAAACAACAACCCATATATACTGTTTAATACCAGGTTCTTAATTAAGCAAAAGAGGGCATTACTCCTCTCAGAACCCAGCCCAGAGGAAGGATTTTTAAGGTGGCAGGTGACTCTACGCAGGCTACTTGCTTGCAGCCCAGCACTACCCCATGGGAAAAACAAATGAGCAGACTCTTTAATTAAACTGGAAACCACAAAACTGTATTAATAATAACAGACAACAACACTATTTACAATCATTACAAG
Source organism: Caiman crocodilus (assembly GCA_030014935.1). NCBI lineage: Eukaryota > Metazoa > Chordata > Crocodylia > Alligatoridae > Caiman > Caiman crocodilus. The sequence goes on from JAGPOW010003685.1 coordinate 13,432,063, forward strand.
ATTATTTACAACGGTAGGCAAAAAAGAAAAGTGAGAGAGGGAACAGAACAGAACAGACAGAAGCCCCGACCCCCAGTCTGAGGGCTGCCATGTTGCAAGTTACACTAGCACAGACACAGAGAGCCTGGCTGCTGCAAGCTTCCCATGAGAACCGCACAGATTCCCCACTTACCCAGGAGATTTTCCCCTATTCAGGGCACTATCTCTCCTTCAATCCAAGGAATGGGTGATATGTTACTACAGAATTTGTTGGTGCACCAGCGCCGGTCCTGGTCTACAGCTGCACTCCCAGGGGGATCATCAGGGAGTCTTGCTCTACCTGGAATACACATGCACTTCCAATTGCTCCACAGACACTAGAGGCTCACCAAACACCCTTCATCTCATCCGGTCTCAGAATCACCAGAACAAGCAGTCTCTCTTCAGTTGCAAGGCATCAAGCTCACAAGTCTCTTTCCTCAGAGATGCACCAGACTCACACAAGGCATTCACTATTACTTGTAGTACCCTGCCAAGGAAGTTTGGCACCCAGGGCAAAGCCCACAGCAGCAGCCTGCCCTCACCCCCTGCACAGATCTGGGGGTCACAAGCCCCCCCATGCTTGCCTGGGAGTGTGCACAGTAGTGGGAACCCCCCATCCCCATGCCCCCCGAAACAAGATGCTTGTGGCTCCATTCTGCACCCTGCCCTGGCTGGGCAGCGCCTGTTGGTACCCCTTCACTTCAAGGCCTGGGGCAGTCACCCCACTTGCCCCCCCACGCTCACTACAGTACTGGTTCTTTATCCACTCAACTCACATACACACAGAGCACAGTTCAGATCCCTTTTTAGCCCCCCAAATTGTCCTACATTCACAATCCAATCACATCTCTAAGGTACCTTTTCCTCGGACACTCAAGACCCCTGTGGTGAGGGAGGGAGTGGGGCTGGGGAAGGTGCTGCCCACCTGGGGTGGGATGGGCACAGGATAGAGCTGCGACTCTTTTGGGGGGGTACAGGGAGTGGAGGCAGCTCCCACCACTGCGTGCACCCTGGGAGGAAATGACAGGGTGTGCCCCCTGCATCTGCAAAGGCAGGCTACAGCTAGCAGGACCTGCCCTCTGCCTTCCTGCACCCCCTGACAAGGTGCTTGCAGCTCTGTCTTATTCTGTGCGCCACCCCATCCAGGCAATGCCTAGCTCCTCTCCCTCTCTCATCACAGGGGTCTCCATCTGTCCCCTCCCCCACTTTTTCCCTTCTTCCTCCCCTTCCACTACAACAGACTTACCAGCTGGACACTACTCTTCAAGCTGCTGAGTAATTGGGCAATATGCCTCCTTAGAAATTGGTTATCATTATAGGCCCCCAAAATCTCTATGAGCACATCCCTAATAAAAATCTCAGAGCCTCTACTGATGAGGTTCTGAGTCTGATATTTAGTAAGTGTGAATAAGTTTAAATAATCATTCAACATTTAACCTGTGCACCTGTTTAGTATTAGTGATGGGCAGTCCCATGTCCAGTAGTGCAGTGTAAATGTGAGCATTTCTTCAGAACTCAAGGTGGCTGCCTCATACACCTCATGACTTATTACCACATCCTACTGAAAGCTCTTTCTGTTGCTGTGACTTGTGAAGCGTTGAACAAAATCAAATGCTCAGTTTCTGCAATGAAAGTATAAAAGTCTAGAGAAATCCTTTTGAATGAAACTTTATTTTGCTAATATCATGTCAGTCTCCATTTGTCTTTGATACAGCTGTTAAAGAATGCAGACAGCTTTCCTCAAAGTCAAGCTAGTATTTTCTTCCTTTCCCATTTTTTTAATTATACTTTTAATTAATCATGTGCTGGCAAATATTGTGTTTATCTGGAGAAGGGTTCAGGGTGCATAATGTTTTTAGATATGTTATAAAAACAATGAACTCAAACCTCTAAACACATTTTGCATGGCAGCAAATTAAGTATTCCAGTAAATTAAGTATTTATAACCAGTAATAAAGGCTGTAACCCACTGTAAAATAGCACATATTGCAGTCCTTATTCAGAATGCTAAAGTTCAGTTAAGAACCAAACTTATTTTTAAACACAAGCTTAACATAGAACATAGGTTTCTGGTTTTTTGTGTTTCAAACAAACACTAACCACGTTGTTGTGCATGTGTTTAACCCTCATCCATTCTCATGAAACTGTAACCGTTGTTGGTCTTATGAACACTTGCATGAACAAAATGGAAGCAGTGGCAACAGTATAAAGGTACCAAAAATTATTTATTAAACATACAGATTTTTTGAAAGAGTATTTATGATAATTTGAGCCCAAAATATTATTTAAATAGAACTATGAACAAAATTTAAACTTTTTTTAGAGCTTCAAAACATGAATGAACAATTTGCTACGTCTACAATTCAGTTTTCAAACTATCAATTACTTCCAAAAACATTTTCTAACTGTTTTTACTAAATATTGCATTCCTCACAGAGCAGCAGTGATGTACTATGGTCTACACAAGCAAATTGCTTACAATCTTCTTCTTGTTTCTGGATTTTGAGGTCATCTGTCTTTGGACAAAAAATACAACATCCAATCATGCTTGCAGAAGGTTCTACTGGGGTGTGTTGTGGCAATTTGTAATTTAGAGTAGTCATACCAGACTTGAAATACTTAGGTTACATGTATCCATCATTCTTCATTTTATTTGTCTATTGATCAACTGGTCTCCAAACTCCTGCAAAAAAAAAAAAACAACAACAAAAAAGCGCTGTCTTCTTAAATATGGTCTTTGCTTCCCATTTTCATTGTGGCCTAGCCAAATGATGAAGCTGGCAATAGCAGCCACATCCATCATATTTAAAAATAGTGTCATTGGCCACCTTTTGATTTTCCATCTGCAGGTGGTCATATAGCCTAAGTGGTCAAGGTTATCCACTCCACGCTTGTTTTTATTGTAGTCATGGATGGTGTCCGGCTTTCTTTGCTCTCCACCCACTGGCAGGTAATGGTACATGCTTGACAGCAATAGCACAACTTTGGACTTCATTGGAACATAGGGAACTACGGTGAGTTCCTCAACAAAAGCAAAAGCAGAGTGAAGGGTGGCCATCCATTAGTTACTATGGGTACCTGCAGTGGACATGAATGAGAACTGCTGAACTTTCAGATGCATCCACCCAAAGTGGCCAAACAGGCCTGTCATTTATACAGAAATTGCACTAAGGTAACAAGTTACCCTGGGTAATGAGCGGAGGCTATGGGACCTGAACCTCTTCAGCCTCCACAAGAGAAGGCTGAGTGGGGGTCTGGTGGCCATCTACAAACTGTTGAAGGGGAACCAGCAGGCAATGGGAGAGAGTCCCCGTTCCCTCGAGCCCTACTGGAAGTAACAAGGAACAACAGCCATAAGTTGACTGAGAGTAGATTCAGGCTAGATATCAGGAGGCACTACTAATAGGGTCACAGTCAGGGTGGCTAGGATCTGGAACCAACTTCCAAGGGAAGTGGTACTTGCACCTCCTCTGGGGGTGTTCAAAACGATGTTGGATAATCACCTAGTCAGGGTCTTATGACCCCAGCATACTTTCCTACCCATGGCAGGGGGTCGGACTTGATGATTTGCTCAGGTCCCTTCCAACCCTACCAACTATGAAACTGTGAACAAAATATGCGTCTGGGGTAGGAAATTTCCACATGGGAACATATGAAGGTTAAACTCTAAATCTTGAGGTTGGTATTAAGTGTTTACTGGATTAGACTCAGTGTGTGAAATGCTGCCCACGTGGAAGAGTATAGCGAAATGTAAGATCAAGAAGGAGTCACCTGGGTCATGATGTCAAACATATCATAACCTTACAGAGATATAGCTTTTTAAACCAGTTAATTCTTTTCACCTGTTAGAACTCTTTTCTAGAACCTAACTCCACTAATTATGAGAAAATTAATTTGAATTTCCAGATTTAATTTATTCATGGTTGGTTTGTGCCCATTTGTTCTTGTGTCTATATTATATTTTAACTTAAACAGTTCAATTCCCTGATTTTTTTTTTAATGATTATATATGGCAGTCACATCCTTTCTTAGCCTTTGGTTTGCTAAGTTTAAACATGCCAACATCAAGTTGCTTTTTTTGTTTAGTCTCAAGATCCTCCCTAGTAGTCTTTCTGTGTACCTGCTTGGATTTGAACTGATCGTTTCTGAACACTGATATCCAGAGTTGTACACTGCATTACTTTTTTATTGCAGTATTATTGTTTTATTGCTTTACACCAGTACATTTTTCAAAGGGATTAATACTTCCCTATCCAGGAGCAGATCAGGGGAGCAGAGGGGGAGGGTTGCACTGGTATATTTGCACCCCCATTTGATTTCTGCTTCACCCACATTTTTAAGCCAACTGCCTCAGCATTTCTAGTCAGGCAGTCCTGAGGGAATCAGTTGAGTTCATGACTCATTGTAATCTACCTGATCCCTTAAATTCTTCATTCTGCAGGTGTTAATGACCCTCTCTTCTTTCTAATGATCTTGGTTTTCTACTATTCAAGCTATCCTTAGTTCTGCAATTCAGCTCTTTGTTAGCTGGTCCTGGTAGTAAAGGTCTTACTTCTCAGTTGTACAGATTGTTTTTATCTCATTCTAGTGATGTTCTATTGGTTTTTGCTTTAATCTTAAACTGAATAATATTGTCCTAGTTTCATAGTATATTAATGAAGCTTCTGGTTTGTTTTTAACTGGGAAAAGATGAATATTATCTTATATATGATGATACATCTCACCATTTGCACCCCCATTTTCAAAATTCCAGATCCACCCCTGTCCCTGTCCCTACTTAAAACATGTCACCTCATGGATCCAAGGATTGCCTTTCTCCTTTCTAAGCCACATTTAGTGTGGTATAGATGGTCATCCTCTGATCAACTAGTGTACTCAGATCTTCTGATCAGATCTTAATGAGCTTCCAGCTTTAAGAGGAAAAATCTTTATGACCTTGTACTTATGTAATATTTTTTTATTACTTTACTCCTCAGGGTTATTCAAATCTTACTGCATGGAAGTTTTATCCTCCTATATGTTTTCAATGTCTTTTGAATTATCAGCATATTTTATTAACACACTCCTGCTTTCTGAACAAAATCATTAATAAAAGTAATCAAATGAATTCTGCCCCAAAATCAAATTTCAGAATTCCATTAGTGACCTCCTTCAGCTTAATAATTAACCTTTCAGCCTGATTTGTTTTCACCCCCTTTTAGCCAGTGCCTTTCACTTGCCTAGCAATTCTTGTACAAATTCACATCTTTTACAGCTTAACTAATGTTTTTTTCTCCCCAAATACTGTATCATCTGGTACAGTGTGTTAGACATTAGAAGGCACTACTTCACAGTCAGGGTGGCTAGGATCTGAAGACAACTTCCAAGGGAAGTGGTGCTGGCTCCTACCTTGGGGGTCTTTAAGAGGAGGCTAGTTTTGTTGAGATCTTGATAGATTACAGCAGTTCTCCTATCTAGAAAATTAGTTATCTCATGAAAGGAAGAGTATAGGTTAGTTTGGTGAAGCCTACTTTGGCATTATTCTGATGTTGCAGTTTACTCCTTTTTTTCCTTTCATCTGTCTCCAACTATTCTTTTGTTACTTTTTTTCTAAAGTTTTGTATACTGTGGTCTTATTAATAAATCTGTAGTTGTTTGTATTGCACCTTACCCTTTCTTATGTATATAAACTACCTGATCTATTGTAGATAGATCAAATAGAATATAATAATCTACAGTGATTATTTTCAGTCATACCGTTTGATCCCCTACATTTATAGATTAATTAAAAATCCTTGTGACCAAACCTGCAATTTCATAGATTCTTAGATGTGGAGTCAGAAAGGACCTTGCAGATCTTGTCTTGCCAGTTTCAACCTGGTTTCATAGTTGGTAGGGTTGGAAGGGACCTGAGCAGATCAAGTCCGACCCCCTGCCCTGGGCAGGAGAGAAAACTGGGCTCAGATAACCCCAGATAGGTAATCATCAAGCCTCCTCTTAATGACCCCCAAGGTAGGAGCCAGCACCACTTCCCTTGGAAGTTGTCTCCAGATCCTAGCCACCCTGACTGTGAAGTAGTGCCTTCTAATGTCTAGTTCGAACCTACTCTTTAAAATCTTATGGCTGTTATTACTTGTTACTTTGGGAGGCACTTGGGGGAACAAGGTCTCTCCCATTCCTCACTGGCCTGCCCTAGTAAGTTTATAGACAGCCACCAGGTCCCCTCTCAGCCTTCTCTTGTGAAGGCTGAACAGGTTAAGGCCCTGTAGCCTCTACTCATATGGTCTGCCCTGCTGTCCCCATATCATGCGAGTTGCCTTCCTTTTGACCCTCTCAGTGCTGTCCACATCCCTCCTGAAGTGTGGCACCCAGAATTGGATGTATTACTCCAACTGGAGCCTGGCTAGTGCTGCATAGAGGGGGAGGATCACTTCCTTGGCCCTGCTTGTTATGCATCTGCAGATGCATGGCAAGGTGTGGTTAACCCTACTGACTGTGTCCTTGCATTGGCAACCCATGTTCATATTGGAGTCGATAATTACTCCAAGATCTCTTTCTGCTGCTGTGCTTTCGAGAAGAGAGTTCCCCAGCCTATAGGTAAGCTGTTGGTTCCTACTGCCCAAGTGTAGCGCCCTGTACTTGTCAGCATTGAATCCCATCCTGTTCTCATTTGCCCACCCCTGTAACCTGTCCAGGTCCAACTGTATCCTGTCCCTCCCCTTCTACCATGCCCACCTCGCCCCAAATCTTGGTGTCATCCATGAATTTTACCCCCTTGTCCAAGTCGCTAATAAAGACATTGAACAGTGCAGGCCCAAGGACCGAGCCTTGGGAGACTCCACTGCTCACATGATTCCAGGTCGAATATGACCTGTCCACCACCACTCTCTGGGTGTGGGCCCTCAGCCAGTTTGCAATCCATGTGACTGTGTAGGCATCAGTGCCCCAGTTGCCTAGCTTTTGAATGAGAATGGGGTGGGAGATAGTGTCAAAGGCCTTCCTGAAGTCCAGAAGTTCATGAGCTACTTCATTTAGAAATCTGGGATGGAGATTATGTATTCCCTTTTCAAATGGTCCAGTTAGATTTTAGAGGGTGTTTTTTTTTACCTCATACATTCTGATTTCCATTTTCAAACCATTGGTCCCTTTAGCCATTCTCTTTTTACACCATGTTCAACATTGTCTTTCTGACTGGGAACTCAGGTAAAATGTTCATTATTTCTTGGGTTACTCCTAGATAATCTGTAGTCTCTCCTCTAGCTTCACTGCATAATGACTTCACTTCTTCTTTGATCTCTTTTTTATGTTGAAAAAAAATCTGTATATTTCACTGGCTTCAATAAAGGGAAATTTTACCATTGTGTGTTGAGAGAGAAAACAAAGATAATCCTAGCGTTTTAAAACATGGGCTGCTAAGAAGAGAAAGAAATGCAGACTTACACTGAACCTGAATGAATTTAAACATTTGGACCCAATATGAAATTGAGTGTAATCTACTGTATTTATAAAAAGGAAAGGTCTTTCTTCAGATTTTTGGAAGTAGCTGTGTTAGTCAACAAAACTATTTGCAACTGCATTCAGCCACTACATATGCATTATTCCTCCTTTCCTTTATCTATATTTAGATTATCCCACCTAATTAAATTAAAATATCAGCTTGTTCCCCTCCAAAAATGAAAAGACAAAAAAGTTTACAATGATTTAATGGGGTCAGAACTTCACTGCAAAACTTGTTACCGTCTGCAAGCTACATAGTGCCATGTGTGAAGTCAGTTGGTGTCAGCTTAGACATCAATGAATGTAAAAAAACAGAAAAAAAAACAAATTGAAAACAATTGTGAAGTTCAGGTGAGGAATGATATGATGAACCAGATAATCAGCTGGTATAAATCACTGTATATCAATTGAGCAGATTAGTTGTGACTAAAATGGAGCTATTTTCATTTAAACCAGGTCCATATCTGCCTCTGAATTGAACAACCTTATTTATTCCTATATCCTTATAGACCAGATTGAGATATTATGTTCTGCTAGATAAACAGAGCACCTCGGCTTTCTTTTTATCCATTCTACCCAGATTCTTCCTTAAAATATATATTTAAAAATGCAGAAAGACTGGGTTCTAAATAAATAACTTCATCCATTGCTTTCCAGAAATGTAGCAGAATTGTATTCGGCTCCTAATCATACTAGCAGAGCACATTTTACATTACATTCTTTATTTTATCACAGTTCAAAACAAACCCACATGTGAAGAAAATTATTTTGGTTGTCCTAGTGGAAGATGTATTCTGAAAACCTGGCTATGTGATGGACAGAAAGACTGTGAGGATGGAGTTGATGAATTGCATTGTGGTGAGCATTTTGTCTTGTTCATACTGCTAAAATCTTTGAGGCATGTGCAGGAAAGCCTTATAATTGTAACTTGTTTTAATCAAAACTACTCAAATTCTTTAACATTTTACTTCAAGCAATGACTTGATAGGCTGTTTGAAATCTAGGCAAATCAGCATCTAGAAATAAATTTCAGTCTATTCAGAAATAACAGATACTTTAGAATTTCTGCCAGAACCAAATAGTTTAATCTACAGTCAGTGCTTGGAAAATATTTAAACTAGGTATTCTATGAAATGTCAAACTTTCCCATAAGTAAATGTCATGGAATGTACAGTACATAAAATGTTGCATCTTTATATGATAGCCATATTATCTAAGAAGTGATAGCTTCAGAAATTTATATAGAAATAAAATTAAAGACTCATATCTTCATGGCATTATCACAAAACAATGCTGCAGTTGTTTCTCTTATTTTGATTTAGTTGTGTTCCTATACTCCTTACATTTGTATGTGGTGTGTATGAGGATGACCCAAGATCACAAATCATGTATTAGCAAAAGTAACCAAAAAAAAAGTGGGGGGGCAGGGGAAGGATGAGGAAGGATGTGTTGCCATTTTCAGGCATATATCAGTTGACTCAAACTTCTCTACTCTAATGCCTATAAAGAGAAAATGTTAGTCCCTAGGTTTTCCCAAAGTTGGTTTCAAAATAGCTGCAAATACCAAACAAAAAAAGTAGCTCTAGCTTGGATGATGAACAGGAGAAATAAAACATTTCTGCTTATCAAGATTCTTGATATAGTGAGTAGTTTTCTATGACTGTCAAGATGGGTTCAGGAGGGAGAAGAAATCTCTTGCTGCTTATATTCCTGTACATTTTGCTCAAGGGTAGTTCTGAGCTACAGAAAGCCCTCCCTCCTTTCCATGTCTGCTTCAGCATATGCCAAGGGTTAGTTACAGAGCTGTTTGAAAATACTTAGATTTATATAAATTGTCCTTTGTTTTATTTTTCTTGTTTCAAAATAAGCAAATTCTACCTCCTCCACCCCCTTCTTTTTTTTTCTATTTTCAGTTTATCAGCAAGTATTTAGGACCTCCTAATTTTTCATTGCTTTTAAAATATTTTGAAGTTGATTAGCTGTTTTTGGCCTTAACTGTCTTTTCCCACTTTAAAGCTTTTACACATTTGGAGGCAGCCTGAACAATTCTCATAATTCAGATTATAATATATGACCTTTTTTATCTATTATACATCTTGAATTCTTGTAAAGCAAATTCTGCTTGCTTTCTGTTGTACTGGCAACAGAAATGGACAAAATTATCCCAGGCTTATTGACTTACAAAATCATGTCACACAAATACAAATAACTCCATAATATTGACACAATTTTATCAACATAAAGGTACTTATACCAGAATAATTTTAGTACAAAGGGGGAGAATAAATTATTTTAACACTTCCCTACTAAAATATGCATACTAACATTCTCCTAATTTGTCATTGCTTTTAAAATATTTTGAAGCTCATTGTCCATTTTTGTTTTAGCCACTTTTTTGTTAGTAGAAATAGCACTAGAAATACAACCATTCAGCAATAACAGCAACAAAACTAAGCCTCATGCCTCTAAGCAAAATTGTTATGTAGACAAATTGCCTGTGGACCATGACTCGGCCATTTCTGCCTCTGATTTTTAGGATTCTGAGACATTAATGTAGATGTAAGTAATTTGATATTTGCCCATAATGAGAACTGGTCTTCCCCTTAAATTTCTGTAAATTCACCAGAGCAATCTCATAATTAGATGGAAACAATGAAGATTAGAGACATAATCACTAGGGGTGTGCGAAATGGGCCATATTTGATTTGGATCTGGCCCAACTCAGAGACAGTGATTCTATTCATTGATTCAGATAACTGTCCCTAATTCAGTTTGGCCGAATCTGAAGATTCGATGCTGATTTGGAGAATCAACAATTCATAGATTTCATAGACATTAGGACTGGAAGGGACCTCGGAAGATCATTGAGTCCAGCCCCCTGCCTGAAGGGCAGGAAGTCAGCTGGGGTCATAGGATCCCAGCAAGATAAGCATTGGATTTACTCTTGAAGGTGTTCAATGTAGGTGCTTGCACTACCTCCAATGGCAGGCTATTCCAGATCTTGGGGGGCTCAGACAGTAAAGAAATTCTTCCTTATGTCCAGCCTGAAATGGTCTTGCAGTAGTTTATAACAGTTCTACCTCATCATCCCAGATACTGGTAGTCACCCCTATAAACTTATAGGTGGCCATCAGATCACCCCTGAGCCTCTGCTTTTCCAGGCTAAAGAGCTTCACAGATCTCAGCCTCTCGTCATAAGGTCTGTTTTCCTGACCTCTCATCATGTGTGTGGCTCTTCTCTGGACTCTCTCAAGCTTCTCCACATCCTTTTTGAATGATGGGACCCAAAACTGGATGCAGTACTCCAGCTGCGGCCTCACCAAGGCTGAGTACAAAGGGAAAATTACGTCCTGGGATTTGCTTAAGAAGCATCTATGGATGCAAGCCAGCATTTTGGTCATTTTACTGGCCACAGCATCACATTGCAGGCTCATGTTTATCTTGTGGTCAGTGATGACCCCCAAGTTTCTTTCTTCTGTAGTACTAGCCAGCGTAACACTACCAAGCCTATAAGGATGCTGCAAGTTTTTCTCCCAAGGTGGAGAATCTTGCATTTTTCAGTGTTAAACAACATCAGGTTCTCATCTGCCCAGTTGATGAATGTGTCCAGGTCAGCCTGGATTCAGCCATAGACACAACTTTAAGTCTTTTTTCTACATACATCAAGGTATCAGGCATGGGTCATGAACACTAGGATGGTGGGGCAGATGGAGCATCCCACAGAAGCAGCCCCCCCTCCCCCCCCGGTGCTCCACGGCAAACCTGGAAGTACTTCCAGTCCACTTCCTAGTCTACCAGGGAGTGGACTGCCCCCCCCATGTCCTCCCAACTCAGTGATCAGCCATGGGGGGACCACAGGTGCTCCCCCAGACCCAGGAGGCACCAGAGGGGTCAGGGGGCAGCAGTTGCTGAGCTGGGGAGAGCATGGGGGTGGGGGAGGCTTTAGATCCAGAAGTGCTTCTGGAAGTGCTTCTGATTCACTTCTGGGTCCATTGTGAAATGTACTGGGGACCCCCCTGTGCTCCTGTGGGATGCTCCATACACCCCACCATCTCAGTATTCATAAGCTTCCTGCTAACTTGAACTACATAGAAAAACATGTAAATCTGTGTCTATGTCTGAATCACTGAATCTTTCTGAATCTCTCCAAATCAATTTGGAGGCTTCAAATCTCTGCTGAATTGAATTAGGACAAGAAGCTTTGCACAACCCTAATAATCACTGATATTTTTTTTCATTTTTCCTCCTGAGTGAAACCTTCAACTTGTCCACTCATTGCTGTCCTTGTTCTTCTGTTAGTCAGTGGTTAAACTCTACATTATGTAGTGCAGTGGCTTAGACAAAGCCACTGTTTATCAGGCTCAGTTTGCCAGCAAGAATTTGAGGCCTCCTAATTTTTCATTGCTTTTAAAATATTTTGAAGCTTATTGGCTGTTTTAGGTCTTAGCTGTCTTTTCCCACTTTACAGCTTTTACCCATTTGGAAGAAGTCTGAACAATGTTCATTATAATTCAGATTATAATACATGACCTTTTATCTATTATTCATCTTGAATTCTTTTTTGTTCAGTTAAATCACAATGCATTTATTCTTATGGGGGTGGGTGGGGGAAAAAGAGAATTACTTGAAGTTTTCTTTTAATAAAAACAACTTAATATTAAACTGGCATTTATTTGATGTTACTGCAGACAGATTTTGAATGGCAGCAGAGCATTATTATTTCCCAGTGTATTCAGAATGTAAATAGTTAGGACAACAGCATGCAAATACAGGGCAATTTTTCAGACAAGAAAAAGAACATGGAAATTTTCTCAAGATGTAATTAAATACGGAAATACCAAGATGAAGTGATTGAAGCATTGGACTATTCTGGCTTTGCCCTTATTACCATAATTGCAAAGTGGTTTGCTGTAGCAAAAACATCCTTGTGAAATACCTGAACTGTTTTCATGTTTTAAAAATATTTTCTCTTATTCTACTCAGAGAACATATTAAAAATCTTTCTACCATAAAATTTTGCCCATATTTTTTAGCATACATTAATGAATATAAAGTAGTGAGTAACCAATACAAATCTTCAATTATATTCCCAACGTTACTGCATAGTTCCACGTATAGAAGGAATTAGCCTATTCATAGCATAGGTTGTTGCATCTGAAAGTTCAAACCTTTCTGAATGAGTTAGTCTATAAGGTGCTACCTTGCCTGCCTTGTTCCAAAACTTAGACTAAAATGACTAACTATCTTTCTGTTACATATATAATTACAGTTCTAATATCCAAGGAGAAATTTTTAAATTGCATTGGTACTCTGAGGGATCCCAGTATTTTTACAAACATAGTAAGTATCATGGCTGATATCATCCTTAGATTCTTCCTGTTCCTGGAATCAATTTGCTTGTTCTGCACACAAATGCATCTCGAAACAATGGACTTGTGATGGGGAGGATGACTGTGGAGATGGCTTAGATGAGAGTGATGCTGTCTGTGGTGAGTATTATAATGTTTTTTATTTTATCTAATTTTAGAGTCTGATCCTGAGAGATGCAGGACACTAATATAGGATATAAGCAGAATAATGTTTTAGAGAGAGATTTTTTTAAAAAAAGAATCCTATAACTCTTTAATAGTCAGACACGTTCATCAAAGTACATTGTAGAAGAAAAAAATGACCAATCATTTTTCTCTAATATTAAATATAAATAGCATTGCTAATATTAATCAATCAATGGTAGTAGTACTGTACTAATGTTGCATGGTCCTAGTAATGTATGACAAGTAATACTTGTTTGGTAATATCTTTAGTGTATCAACTATATGACATTGTTTGTGTTCTTGCCTGTATCTCAGGCAGGCTATGATGCCTTCATGGTGTGGAATATCATAGAAGCAAGTAAATCTTGCTCAGGGAGATGGTCAATATTCCATGTTTCGTTCAAGAAGTCTGTCACGTTTATAGAAAACTTGCTCTCTGACTGACTAGAGCTTTGTTGGTAGTTTCTGTAAACACTGGGAGGGTACTGTAGTTGCAGTACCAGGGTTTCGATGTTTGTGTACCTTGTGAAACATATAACATTTTCCTGGGGAGGGAAATCAGAGGATTAATTTGTACAATTTTTCATTTTTTTTCTTGACAGTGACAGAGAAAAGACTTGATGTCTTTGAATTTAAAGATGAATCATAGTGTGAGGTCTTCCTCAAATTCCTTATTATAGTTAGGGTTAGAATTAATGAGTTGACTTTGTTATGCTAAGAATATTAATGCCTTATGATTATACTGTTAAGTAAGCCATAGATAAAGTATTCTTAGCTCACATTTTTAGCTCACATAAAGCTCTGACTTTAGTAAATCAGTTTCCCAATAAAACATATTTTTACAGACACAAAAAGTAAGCAGGAAAAAAGAAAAAAAGGATCAGTCTACCATATGTAAATGTAATGTAAATGAGTTCATAGAATCATAGCATAATAGAAAATTAGGTTTGGAAGTGACCTCAGGAGGTCATCAATTCCAACACTCGGCTTAAAGCAGGATTATCCATAATTAGATCATCCCAGCCAAGGCTTTGTCTACCTGCGTCTTAAGAACCGATAAGGGTAGGCATTCCATAATCTTTCCTGGTAACCTTTTGATTCTTCACTATCTTCCTAGTGAGATCGTTTTTCTAATATCTAACCTAAACTTCCTTTACTGCAGTTTGAGACCATTGCCCATCGCTGTACTGTCTGACATGACTGAAAAGAGTCTGGCTCCAGCCTCTTTTTAATCATCCTTTAGAGAGCTGAAAATCATTATTAACCCCCCCCCCTCAGTTTTCTCTTCTCCCAACTAAATAAGGTTAGTTCCCTCAGTCTGTCCTCATAAGTTATGTCCCCAACCCCCTCACCATTTTTGTTGCTCTCTGCTAGAGTCTCTCCAATTTGTCCACATCCTTTCTGTAGTTGACAGTGGAGTGGGAAGTCCAAAACTGGACACAGTACTCCAGATGTGGCCTCACCAATGCTGGATAGAGGGGAATAATCACTTCCTTCAATTGTCTGATGACACTCCTACCAATGCAACCCAGGACGCTGTTAACTTTCTTTCCAACAAGGGCACACTGTTGGCTCACGTTCTGCTTATTATCCACTGTAACCCCCAGGTCCTTTTCTGTAGAGCAGTTGCTTAGCAGGGGTATGCGAAGTAGGCTCTATTCAATTTGGATTTGGATTCAGCCCGAATCAGGGACAGTGATTTGATTAATTGATTCAGATCACTGTCCCTGATTCAAAACGGTCAAATCCAAACCCAAATATGAAGATTCAGTGCTGATTCGGTGAATCAGTGATTCAGACATACACACAGCTTTAGAGCTTATCCACACAGATGAGGAAACTTTGAGACTGTTCAGATTTGTCTGAGTGCTCTTCCCATAAAATGTTTGGGGAGTTGAAGTCTTCCATGACAACCATGCACTGAGACCATGCAGCCTCAGCCAGTTTCTTGTCGGATTCCTGGTCAAGCTCTTGATCCTGATTAGGAGGTCTGTAATAGACTTCTACCGTTATGTCCCCTGTGCCATTTTCACCACAAATTTTTGCCCAGAGAGTCTTCAGTCATCCACCCTGGATACCAATGTTGGCTTGCAGGGATGAATAGCTTTCCTTGACATAGAGAGCTACACTACCACTCCTTTTGTTTGCACAATCTCTCCTGTACAAGGTATAGCCATCTATACCTGTGACCCAGTCATAAGTGGAGTCCTACCAGGTCTCCATTATCCATATGAGATTGTAGTCATTCTTGTTTAGTAGAAGGACCAGTTTCTCCTGTTTGTTCCCCAAGCTCCTGGCATTGGTGTACGGAAGTATAAGTGTCTCATTGGAGGCTCTAGTCTTCCCTACGCATTGTTCCAGGGCTGGGGTAGGTGTAGGTTCCCTTGAGTGCCTTAGCCTGCTGGATTTGCAAAAATTGCCCAGTGGGTAACTTTTCAATTTGGAGGGTTCTGATTCAATTCAGATGCAGAGATTCAGCCACTGAATTGGACTGAATCTCTGCCAAATTAAATCAGGAACCAAATCTTAGCACAGTCCTACTACTTGGCTGGTTATTCACCAGTCTATATCAGTGTCTAGGATTGTTCTGTCCTAAATGCAGGACTTTACACGCATCTTTACTGAACTCCATGCAAGTTCTTTTGGTCCAATCCTCCAATTGGTTGAGGTCTGTCTGAATCCTAGCCGTACTGTCCAGCATATCAACTACTATCCAGCATATCTACTACTCCACCCAGATTGGTGTCATCTACAGACTTCCTGAGAGTTCACTCCACCCCATCTTCCAGATCATTGGTGAAGATTTTGAATAAAACTGGCTCCAGGTCTGATGCTTGAGGCCCTCCACTTGGAACCAACTGCCAACTAAACATTGAGCCATTGACTACTACCCTTTGAACTAAACAATCCAGCCAGTTTTCTATTTATTTTACAGTCCATGCATTACATGCATGGTAATAGGTTCCTTGAGGACGTGCTCACCGATTTTTTTCAGGGACTGAGGTGAGGGTGTCCAGTATGTAGTTCCTCAGATCCTTTTTCTTCCTGTTCTTAAAAATGGGCACTATATTTGTTCTTTTCCAATCATCTGGAACCTCTCCTGATCACCATTTTTTAAATATAATGGCCAACAGCTCTCAGTTGTGACATTAGATAAGTTATCACCCTGATATTTGCAGTCAGGCAAAAAGATTCTTGTTTATGGATACTGGGGTCATGGTTCAATCAGATTTAGTGTCTCTACTTTAGCACACACGCTCAGTGGAATGGTATCAAAAGAAAATAGAAATTTTAAGAACAAACCAAGAACAAAACAGCAAACTACCACTCCTTTATCTTGTTCAGATTGTATATATCACCTTCTTATCCATAGTTTACCATTGCTTATAGATATCCTATTGGAAAAAAAAGCCCTACCAGAGGAACAGTACTGAAGATGCTTAAATGACAAGGGATTCACTCTTTTTTTTTTTCCCAGGGCTGTCAAAAAGAGTTTGTTTCCTAGCCCTCTTAAGCATTTTGAAGTCTACCTGTCTCTAAAATGCAATTTATCTTCAAAAGTATCTGAAATATCAGATTAGTAACAGCAACAATGTTGGGTTGTTTTTTTTTTTCCTTTTGGAGGTAATAATGAAAATGAATCATAAGATGAAGTCTTTGAATTTGTTTAATGTTAATTTTAATAAATATTCAGAGGACTGAATAGAAAATGTACCTTCTCTTCCTTAGAGATGCAAATTTAGTTTATCTGGAAAAAGGCATCATAATGATGGTTTGCATAAAAACAATCACTTCAAAACAAGCTAATAAACTGTACATAAAAATAGAAATTTATTCTAGAGGAAAGTCTTCTCTCAAAGAAAAAACAAAAACATCTAACTTAATTATTTATTTTTTTAGATTTCTATTTTACCCTATCCAAAAGACTCTGTGCAGCTTACAAAAAACATACAACCCCAGAGAGAATTCCCTGAACAGTACTCCAAAACATTCAAAATCCATCTAACTTTCCCTTTTGTGTTGTTAGTGGTCCTGTTAAGTGAAAAAAGTACATTGTATGAAACTAAGAAAGCTTGCTTTTCTTTGTGGGCTTTTGGGTTTTTTGCCTCAACTACTCCATGTTCTCTATTCAATATTCAGTATGGGGCAATACAGACCTGAACTTTCCCAAAGCACCTAAAATCCCATTGGAGTTGATAATGAAGAGATGGGATAACTCTTAGTATTAGGACCAATACAATTTAATTAAAAAAATCACACTGTATTCCTAAAATATGTCTGTGCCTTGTAAAAGTGTTCTATTGCCTAGATTTTTTTGAAAAACAGTAAAATAACATTCCTGAAAGAAATAAATGAGTAACTGTGGAAAGTTAATAGATAGAAGAAAGAATATAGATGCAGATACTTTAATGTACAATCTTAATCTAAATGTTTAGAATATTGTTCAATGTACAACCTGACATGTCAACCTACTTTTTAAAGTTATAACACTTCAGCAATTATAGTCTAAAAAGCTCATAAAATTTTCCAGGTGGGATATTCGTTCAACCCTAACCTTTGCAATGTTTTTTAGGTACCGTAACTTGTGCTGCAGACACATTCAGTTGCTTAGGCTCCCATGCTTGTGTTCCTCAACACTGGCTTTGTGATGGTGAAAGAGATTGCCCTAATGGAAGTGATGAACTCTCTACAGCTGGCTGTGGTATGAGTTGTTTTGCTATACTTACAATAAACTTTAACATGTGTTCTGGATTACTTTTTCAAAGTACTTTTCACATTTCTTGTATTTTTTCCTGGTGGATCCTTTGTCCATTACAATGTACAGCATTTAATGCATTGTGCTTTGCCTATATAGCATGCAATATATACTGGAAGCTAGCGCTGTGCAAAATTTCTCTGTCTGTTTCATTTTGATACTGTTTCAACTCATTTCAAGCTCAAAACAGTGAAATCAAAATGAAACAAAGGGCTTCAAAACAGCCTTGAAATGAAATGAGGCCAGTCAAAATGTTTTGAGTTTCATAGATGCCAGCAGACAGGTGATGGGAGACAGGGGAGAACGAGGGCTGCACTCCCAGTGGCTCTGCAGCTCATTGTAGCTCAGCTGAGAGCACAGCCCTGGCTCTCCCCACCTCCCATGGCTGGACTGCAGGAAGCTGATTTCAGCACAGGGGAAGGGAATTGAGCCTGGGACCAGTTCCCCTCCCCAGTGCTCTGATCAGGCTGGGGAAGAGACTGATCCCAGTCACTCAATTCCTTTTCCCAGCACTGTGATCAATGGGACTGGAGAAGGGAAATGAGGCCAATAACTTAGTTTCTCTCCCTAGCAGTGTGATTGATCAGGCTGTGGAAGGGAACTGAGCCCCATCACTCAGTTCCCCTCCCCAGTGCTGGAATCAGTTGGGCTAGGAAAGGGGACTGAGCCTGATTGTTCAGTTCCCCTCCCCAGTGTTGGGATCCATTGGGCTGTTCCCCTCCCCAGCACTGCATTCGATTGGGCTGGCAAAGGGAGCTGAACCCGATTACTCAGTTCCCTTCCCCAGCTCTGCAATCCATTGGGCTGGGGAAGGGAGCTGAACCCAGTCACTCAGTTCCCCTCCCCAGCGCTGCAGTCCATTGGGTGGGGAAGGGAACTGAGTCCAATCAGGCAGATCCCTCCCCAACCCTGCAATGGAATAGGCTGGGGAAGGGAAATGAGCTCCATCACTCGGTTCCCTTCCCCAGTGCTGTCCTCGATCAGACTGGGGAAAGGAATTGAGCCCAGCTGAGCTAAACTCCCCTCCCCAGTGCTAGGATCAGGGAGGGGAACACCGTAGGGCTGGGGAGGGGAACTCAGGTCAGTTAGTCTAAATTCCCTTCCCCAACCCAGCCAGAGTGCTGAGGAGGGGAACCGAGTGATCAGACTAAGTTCCCTTCCCCAGCCTGATTGATCACAGCGCTGGGGAGGGGAATTGAGTGGTTGGGCTCAGTTACTTTCCCTAGCTTGCCAGTCCCAGGTGGCAGCACCTGGCTTCCCTCCCTCACCTGACAGGCAGATCAGAGGCCCACAACCCAGGGAGGACTGGCACAGCTCCTACAGCCTTCCCGCAGCCCAATTGCCTGCCAGATGAGAGAGGCTGTTTTGAGCTTCCCCATTATAGCCTATGGGTGAAACATTGAAACAGCATTGAAACAACATCACTGTTTCGACTAAATGAAATGAAACAGTGCTTTTGAATTAAAATTTGAAATGAATTGCTGTTCTGTTGAAACCTCAAAACGTAAGTCAAAACAGAACGATGCTATTTTGCACAGCCCTACTGTAAGCCATCAGTGATAAATTTAAATACTTTAGTTGAGATCCTCTGAAGATTTCACATATCCCCATAACAGCTCCACAGGAGTAGGGTTGTAATGATGATCACAAGATGAAGATCTGTCCCACCGGATATAATATTCTGTATGTGTTTCAGACATAAGCATTTCCTTTATTCCCCGCCACCCATATTTAACAACAGTGAACAGTTTATTATAGGACGTATATTATTCATCCAGTTTTGCAAGGAAAATATTCTGAAGTCCAGTTATTTATGTAACTGAGGCAGCTGTATCTAAATTTAATGAATCTCCATCACTGGTGCTCAATAAAATGTTGCTTACACTTTGGTAGATGATGGTGTTTGGAAAATAATCCTATCAATGATATCTGAGTTTAGGTCAAAATTTTAAGAGAGTTCATATTTTATCCACTTCTGTTTAAATGGAAATTTTAATGGTGGAAAATATTCAAATAACTCTCTCCACTGAGTATGTGTTCTGTAATACACAACTTCTGGATTGGATTACTTCACTAATACGTATAAAGGCAGTTAGTTGTAGGAGTAGAATATGAAAAAGTTATTTTCAGAATGGGACGTTTTGAAAGATATTAACATTTGAAGATTTTTATGTCTAGATGCATTAGGATCTTTTATTTTTTCCTCTTTGTGATGGCAGCTGCTGGTAATGCTTATGTGTGCTAATCAGCATAGGTGACACAAATTTTATTATTATTTGTTTTGAATCAGTTATTAACCTCAAATTTATATCGCTTGAGGGGTTTTTTTCCAAATGAAGAACAATATGAATTGTTCTTCTAAGTGTTCCTTATTTTTTGTGTACTATATTTCATAGCTCCCAATAACATATGTGATGAGAATGCCTTCCTGTGCCAGAATAAAATCTGCATTCCCAAACAGTTTGTATGTGACCATGATGACGACTGTGGAGATGGATCTGATGAATCGCTTGAATGTGGCAAGTATAATTAAAGTCCAATTAATGCAGAAAAATCTCAGGCTAAATAATAGGGTCACAAAATGCTTAGATGCAGGAGTAGAAGTGGGTGTCCTTTTCTTGGACTTTAGTAAGACCTTCAATATGGTATGTCATCCTATTCTCATAAATAAATTAAGAGGCTATGACATAGCTGTTTACATGGTCTGGTGGGTGACAAATTGGCTTAGCGGTCACACCCAGAGAATGGTAGTAGATAAGTCAGTATTGACCTGGAAGGATGTGGGTATTGGGGTCCCTCAGGATTCGGTCCTTGGACCTGTACTTTTCAATATCTTCTTCAGTGACTTGGATTTGGGTGTGAAGTGGATAACCATCAGAGTAAGCTTACCAAACATCAGCTGCAAAATCAGAAGGTTAGGATGCCAAAGGAAACCCAGTCCTACCCCAGCCCAGAAACAGAGCTTTCAACAGCATACTTACTTGTCTGTACACTAATGCCAGGAGTTTGGGAAATAAACAGGAGGAACTGGTCATTTTGATAAACTAAAATGACTGTGATCTCATAGGGATAACAGAGACCTGGTGGGACTCCTCCTATAACTGGACTATGGGTATAAATGGCTATGCCTTGCACAGGAGAGATTGTACTGAAAAAAGGGGTGGAGTGTAGCTCTCTATGTGAAGGAGAGCTATACAGAGGACAACTGGAAACCTTTTGGTTTAGAATATGAGGGTAATGTGCTGAAGGGGATACAATGGTAGATGTCTACTACAGACCTCCAAATCAGGAACAAGAGCTTGACTATGAATTCATCAGGGGACTGGTCGAGGCTGCACACTCTCAATGTGTGTTTGTCATGGGGGACTTTAACTATCTGAATATCTCATGGGAAGAGCACTCAGTCCAATCCAATCTGTCTAAAAGCCTCTTCACATGTGTAGATGAGCTCTCCCTGCCTCAAGAACTTATGGGCTGACAAGAGGTAAGACAGTGCTAGACCTGGTAGTGGTCAAAGGGGGTGAGCTAATCAGTGACCTAAGAATCAAAGGGAAGCTGGATGACAGTAACCACAACTTGATCACTTTCACTATCCATCACAAAACTGGCAAGCCATCCAACAATGACGTAGTCCTCGACTTTAGGAAAGCCTACTTTCATACGCTAAGGAGGCTTGTTCCTGAGGCCCTGAGAGGCCATGATTTAACAGGGAAGGGAGTTCATGATAACAGGTTGCTTCTTAAGGAAGTGACCCTAGAAACACAAGGGAAGTCCATCCCAACCTGTAGGAAAGGTGATAAAAGTGCTCAGCAACCCCTTTGGCTAAACTCATGGACCTCCTACATCTAAAAAGAGAGCCTTACAAAGGATGGAACACAGGAAACACCACTGAGGAGGAATATTCTGCACTGGTCCACACGTGTAGGGAGTGAACTAGGAAAGCCAAGGCTGCAACTGCACTCAAACTAGCTACATGAATCAAGGACAATAAAAGGTCCTTCTTCAGATATGTGGAGAGTCAAAGGCAACATTGGACCCTTGCTAAACCAGTTGACTGCTGACACCCAGGAAAAAAACAATCTGCTGAATGATTACTTTGCATCATTTTTCATCAGCCCAAAGGGACCACCCTGCCTAACATGATGCAGTATGACCAGGGTGAGGGTGAATATATGTCCACCATTGGTGTAGATCTTGTGAGGGAGCACCTTGAGTGGCTGGGCCTCCACAAATCAGATGATCTAGATAGATTGCACCCAAGAGCGGTAAAGGAAGTGGCAGACATCATTGTGCAGCCACTGGCAAAGATATTTGAGAACTCATGCCACTTGGGCAAAGCACCTGAAGTTTGGAAGAGTGCCAATGTGGTGCCAATCTTCAAGAAAGGGAGAAAAGAAGACCTAGGAAACTATAGGCCAATCAGTTTGTCCTCAATCCCTGGGAATATTTTGGGAAAAAAATGTCAAAGAAACCATTCTTGACAGGCTAGCAGAAGGCAGCTTTCTGAGGGATACCCAGCATGGGTTTGTTGTGTGTAGGTCTTGCCTGACCAATTTCTTTTCCTTCGATGACCAGATGTATCACCTGGACAAAAGGAAAGAGATTGATATCATATATTTGGATTTAAAAAAAGTCTTTGACCTAGCATCTCATGATGTCCTCATAGAAAAATTGGGCAACTGTGGCTTCAATTATACCACAGTCTGATGGCTGGGGAACTGGCTTTAAGGTTGGACCCAGAAAGTGGTAGTTGATGGAATTGAATCAACATGGCACTAAGTGACCAGTGGTATCCCCCAAGGGTCCATTCTTGGGCCTGTACTCTTTAATGTCTTTATAAATGATCTGGACTCTGGTGTCAGAAATGGACTGACTAAGTTTGCGGACAACACCAAACTTTGGGGAAGAGTATCCACACTTGAGGGTAGGTTGGTGATCCAGGCCAACTTTGGCAGGCTTGCAAGGTGGGCATATGAAAACCTGATGGCATTCAATATGGAGAAATGCAAGGTGTTCCACCTCAGGGAAGGGTGAGGAAAATCCCACATCACACTAATAAGCTCATCAATGCTACACTCGCTAACACCACAACTGAAAGAGACTTAGGAGTCATGATTGACCACAAAGTGAACATGAGCCACCAGTGGGATACCAAGGCTGGCAAAGTGAACAAAACTCTGGCTTTCATCTACCAATGGATCTCAAGCAAGACCCAGGATGTCATCCTCCCACTGTACTCAGTATTGATGAGGCTGCAGTTGGAGTATTGCAACCAATTCTAGGCTCCACAATTCAGGAAGGACATGGAAAGCTTGGAAGACGATCCAGGGAACTACAGGCCAATCAGCTTGCCCTCAATCCCTGGGAAGATTCTGGAAAAAATCACCAAAGACTTGACAGTGCTATGCTGGCTAGCATTAAGGCCAAAAGAGACTGGAAAGTCATGAATGACCACAGGATGGACATGAGCCACCAATGCAATGTTGCAGCTGGTAAAGCAAACCAAAATCTGCCTTGCATCCACAGATGCTTCTCAAGTACATATCAGGATGTCATCCTCCTGCTGTACTTGGCCTTGGTGAGGCTGCAGTTGGAGTACTGCATCCAATTCTGGGCTCCACAATTCAGGAGGGATGTGAAGAAGCTTGAGAGAGGACACAGGAGAGCCATGCACATGATCAAAGGACAAGAGAATAGGCCTTATGAAGAAAGGCTGAGATCCATGGGACTCTTCAGCCTGGAAAAGTGTAAGCTCATTGGTAACCTGGTGGCAGACTATAAGTACATCAGGGGTGTGCATCAGGATCTGGGGGAACATTTGTTCGCCAGAGCACCCCAACGGATGACAAGAAGCAATGGTCACAAACTCCTCTAAGATCATGCTAGGCTGGACATAAGGAAAAACTTCTTTACTGTCCAAGCCCCCAAAGCCTGAAACAGGCTCCCTCCAGAGGTGGTGCAAGCACCAACTTTGGACTCCTTTAAGAAGTGTTAGCACACTTATTGTGCTGGGATCCTTTGACCCTAGCTGACTTCCTGCCCTTGGGACAGGTGGTTGGACTTGATGAGCTCCTGAGGTCCCTTCCAGCCCTAATGTCTATGAAATCTATGAGTCCAGAGGTGAGCCACATGCATGATCAGAGAGCAAGAGAACAGGCCTTCTGAAGAGAGACTGCGAGCTATGGGACTCTTCAACCTGGAGAAGCACAGGCTTAGGGGTGACTTAGTGGCAACATATAAGTACGTAAGGGGTGTGCATCGGGATCTGAGGGAACACCAGTTCACTAGAGCACCCCAAGGGATGACAAGAAGCAATGGTCACAAACTCCTCTAAGATAATGCTAGGCTGGACATAAGAAAAAACTTCTTTACTGTCTGAGCCACCAAGGCCTGGAATGGACTCCCCCCAGAGGTAGTGCAAGCACCTGCTCTGGACACTTTTACGAGACTTTTGGATGCTTATCTTGCTGGCATCCTTTGACCCTAGCTGACTTCCTGCTCCTTGGGCAGGGGGCTGGACCCAATGATCTTACAAGGTCCCTTCCATCCCTAATATCTATGAAATCTATGAAACTATGGAGCTTGGGCTCGGAGGTAAGTGTTTCTCAGCCCCCTGCTCCCCGACTGTGATAGTGAAGAGGGGACTGGAAGATAATGATCTGCCAGCCTCCACTGTGCAGTCACAATCTTGGAGCAGGGAGCTTAGAGCTCGTTGCTGCCGGGAAAAGGGAACATGGTCTCTGCCTGGGCTCTGGTGGTGGAGCCTACCCTGGTAGCAGGCAGTTCCTGGGGACAGGGAGTAATCTCACCCCCGATGGCTGGCTAACCAAGAGCAGATTTTCTCTCAGTCATCTACATGAGCGCACCTGCACCATTGTTAATCAAAAGTAAAGCTTCTACTTGTATTTACAGGTAGCAAAATTACTTATGATTAACAAGGTTTATTGCACAGTTAGGATGTTGACATGTAGACGCACGTACTTAATGAACAGTAAACTATGATACTGTGCTGTAAAGCACCTCATGTAGACACACCCACCAAATACAAAAAATATTGATATATATTTTATCTTCATTAGTCCTATGTGCTTCATTTTCAGTATGCTGTATACATGCAAATGTATACGTGCTGTATTCTGAATGTAACAAGCAAGTCTGCGTGTGCATCAGTTGACTAATTTGCTGTGTAACATTGTAAAACGTGTACCCCTACTAGGTCAGAGTAAGCTAATTTACAAGTACTATTCTTCTGCAGTGTAAAAAACACAGCAGATATGTGTAGACAGTGCCTTGGCTGGCTGTGGCATAAGAGTGCTTCAGTGTGGGGGCTGCTTGCTGGCTAGCCCTGAACTGAAGCACCCACCTACCCCATCCAGCCCCTCCACAGCATGTTTAGCCAGGAGAAATAGCCCCGAGCTGGCAGACTGGCCCTCTGAGCCTCTGCCAGCTGAGGATGCTCTAACTTGGCTTAAGGTGCTGCACATGAATAAACATGGGTTTTATTGCTCTGAAGCTCATTGCTCCTGGGCACGTGTTCAGATGACATGCCCCAGAGCAATAAACTCCAAAGCAATAAGCTCATCAGTTTAGTCATTCACCTTATTACATACGTAGACACACCCTGTATTTACATAGTGAATGTGCATGCAATGTACAAGTAGATAAGCATGCGTAAAATACCCATGCACAAATTACTGATGATAATCTGGCCACTGTAGACAATATCCAAAGTTTTTTATGCATACACTCTATGTATACATGCATATGGTAAACATGAGATGGCTACATGTGGATCTTCCATTTTTCTAGAGAGCCTATCATCTAAAGGTAAGGGGCCGTTCAGCCCCTCCCCCCCACAGAGATATGAAAGTATTTTAAAAGGAACACATTTGTAATGTTAACAAATCTTTCTATAGATCACTACATTTTTCTCATAGAGTAGCATTGACTAATTAATCACTGTGAGAACAGCATGGTAATAATGTACCAAATCAACACTTATTTTTTCTCTGTTTTTCTTGTCCAGTCATCCCTTAGTTTTTACTTGCCAGTAGATGGAAATGAACATTTGAAATTCTAAGCCCTAACATCCCTCTTTATAGGAAGGTCTTATTGTTTCAGAAGCCTTTGGTGTTTCTTTATCTTGCAGGTCAAATTGCTACTGAGTTGGTTCATAGGCTCTAGATAATAGGAAAAGATTATCCATATCATCAAAACGTAATATGATGTGGGGTAGAAGGGGAGACAAAGAACAAAACAACACCTATCTTCATTTTCTTGCTCTGTATGTATAACTAAATACACACATATACATATGTATACATACACAGTGTGTGTGTGTGTGTGTGTGTGTGTGTGTGTGTATGTTTAGGATCTGATCCATTACTGTTAAGGATGGATATCAAATCAGATATCACGTCTCTTCCCAGTCAAATAAAGCACTTCAGTGCCACAGAGGCAACAGCCACTACAGCAGAACCAAGAGATCAGTCTTACCCTGTCATCACCTCTTGTTTTCCACCACTCCTTTTATTTTTCACCATGGGCTGCATGACACCTCGAAGACAGCACTTTTGTTACCGTGTTGAAGAGACCCCAAATATTTCTTTTCATATCAACAGTAAACAATTCCACAAACTTTTGTGGGAGATACTTAAGCCATCACAGGGAGAGCCCCTTTCCAAAACTAGAGGTATCACTTGGCTTTATATATTACTGCCTAATGAGGTACACAAAACTAACACCTGAGCAAGGAATCTACAAATTGCTTGACTGTATGTATCAGTCATGTGCAGCAAGGATGCCTCAAATGAGACTAAAGAAGACAGATTGCTCCCATTTGAAAAAGTTAGAACATTGATCAAATCCACAGTCGT
Source organism: Caiman crocodilus (assembly GCA_030014935.1). NCBI lineage: Eukaryota > Metazoa > Chordata > Crocodylia > Alligatoridae > Caiman > Caiman crocodilus. The sequence continues at coordinate 13,458,726 of JAGPOW010003685.1, forward strand.
TTTCTGACAGCTCCTGGGGCAGCTTGAGTGGGGATACATGTAGAACCTCATTCTAATCAAGGTTTACTGAGGACAAATCTAAAATGCACAGGGGAAATTTTCACAACTATTAAAGGTAGCGTTCAGAAGCTTCAGAATTAAGTAACGTTTATTTTTTTGGTGGTAATATTTCTTAATTAATTAATTCATTTTACTGTGGTAGAGAGAGAATCTGGAACTATCCAACATTCACAGGAAACTAACATTTTAGAAGGTAGATGATGTTTAGGTGTACTGCACTGGGGAAGCCATAAAAGGCTTTCAATCCTTCTAACTCTATTTTGTTCTATATATAGCAGAGAGTTATTGAATTATTACACAGTACACACTTGCAGCTATTTAGCAAATATAGCAGCAAGTATGCCAAAACTTGTCACCATGAAACATGAAAAATAATAGATTAAATATCTGTCTTTACATTCTTACTTTAGTCATAAACTTATCATTCATAAAGACTAATTGAATGTTCTGTTAAAATACTAACTACATTGTTGTTATGCTCCATTATGGTTTCAAATTCATTAAGGAGTAAGTCAATTATATTGTAAAATAAGACCAGAATTACCCCAACTTTAGGACAGGAACAAGATTTTATGTAAGTAGGACATAACTTTCACTAAACAAGGGCTAAAATGGGGTTTCAGAATAACCTGTTTCTAAAAGTCTAGCGTATTTTGTATCTGTAATAATATGAAGTTTTTTGTGAATATACATTTTTAAATTAATTTCTCACTGTAGAAATGGATTCCTCAGTGGATTCATTATTAACAAATATGCTCTGTATATTCTAGTGGAGAGATTATGACTAGATATTCCTTGAAGAATAAGTCATAAAAAAACCCCAAAACTTGATGTGAAGTGAGGAACATGCTGGACCTAATGTTTTGTACCTGAACAGAAACAGGGATTTAGATTATTGAGGATGTCATCAAGAAACCTCTGTTATGGTCAAACCACTACTTCCTAGTGCCACAGATCTCTGTCCTCTGTTGCCCCTGCTAGTGTGGTGGACCGGATAGGCCAGTCCTCCCCCAGAGGGTCATAGAGCCACACGCTTTGCAAAAGTCTCTGGGGGACATTCCCACTGACCTTGACATCGACTCAATCATCTAATTGATTGCTGGAATATTCAAAGCCAACCAACTGTAGCATAGATTTATGTTTTGGCAGTGGTGGTGGCAAAGAAACTTTTCTCCTCTGTTACCATTGTATCTGCAAAGTATTGTATGGGAGAATTGATCCAGATGGTGAATAGAGTAGTTAATTCATACAATCATAGAAAATTAGAGTTGGATAGGACATCAGTACATCTTCTAGTCGAACACCCTGCTCAAAATGGTAACATTCCCAACTATAACACCTCAGTCAAGGTTTTGTCTAACTGGGTCTTAAACACTTCTAAGGATAGATATTCCACAATCTCTTTTGGTTCAGTCCTTTATTACCCTATTAATTAGAAAGTTTTTCCTAATATCTAACCTAAAATTCCCTTCCTGCAACTTTAGATCATTGCTTCTTTTCTGCAGGGCTACTGCTTAGCCACCTAGTCCCCAGACTGTACCAAGGCATGAATTTTTTCTATTCTAAGTGCAGGACTTTTCACTTTTCCTTATTGAACCTCATGAGATTTCTTTTGGTCCACTCCTCTAATTTGACTAGGAATCCAGAATCCTGTCCCTACCCTCCTCTGTATCTACTACTCTCCCCAACTTGGTGTCATCTACAAACTTACTAAGGGTGTACTCCATGCCATCTTCCAGGTCATTGATGATGATATTGAACAAAATTGGCCCAAAAACTGACCCCTGGGGCACTCCACTTGGTATGAGCTGCCAACTAGACATCTAACCATTGACTGACTCCCCAGCCCAGCCCCTGGCTTCCTTATTATTCATTCCATCCAAGAAGAGCACACACCAACTGCTGAAACTTCCTTAGCCTGACGAAGGATTTTTGAACCTGAAAGCTTGCTTAATAACTGTTCTCCAATTATTTGGGTTGGTCTAATAAAAGATATCAAATCCACCCAAGGATCCTTTGAAACTGACATTCCAGCTAGTTTTCTTTCCACCTTACAGTCTATTCATCAAACCCATACTTCCTTAGCTTGCTTGTGAGAATGTTGTGAGAGAGTGTATTTAAAGCCTTGCTAATTCAAGGCATATCATGCCCACTGCTCTCCTTGTGTCCACAGAGACAGTCATCTCATCAAAGAAAGCAATTGGTTGGTCAGGCATTACTTGCCCTTGGTGAATCCATGCTAACTGTTCCTAATCACCTTCTTCTTCTGCAGATGTTTAGAAATGAATTTTTTGAGGACTATTTGATTCTATTCTATGATTCTGTGATTCAAAATCAGAATATTTTATGGTGCTATACACTTACTGTAATATTTTGTGTTATCCAGCTTGCTCATTTATTATTTTATTAATAAGATTATCAGATAATGTTATGTTCTTGTGTAGTTAACAGAAGAAAAGGTTGTTCAAGGGGAGTTTCCCCACTGCAACTTTGGAGATGAGTCCCTGAGAACAAATTGATTGAAGTATTATTGACATTTCCTATTAGAAAGTAGTAAGTCAAGGTTTCAACAAGTTCTTAAGGACACTAATACAAATTTGAGTCATCCTCAGTTGGTGTAGAGATGCAAGAGATGGATCTTGAAACACTTGTGTGGCAGTAGTATTAGCAGATTATAGTAGCTAGTTAAAAACACACCTGGAAAATGTGGTCTCACAGGACTGAAAGTTAAGAGGTAGGAGATGCATAGGCATCTCAAGTCAACACTGATAAGATTTGCTCCCTTAAGCTTCCAGTTTTGCCTCTGGAAAGGGTCCCTTGAGTTGTGTTGAATAATATGTCTACAATTTGCCAGGGGACACGAAGGATAAAGATGTCCAGAAAAAAATATCTCCTACTTCAGTGACTAGACTCAAAAGCAAGTCAATATCTTAATAATCTACATTATTGGGAAAATGATAGTGTCATTGCTGTTTAAATACAATTTTTTTTTTCTTTAAAGATACCACCATAAGAGGAGTATTGCTCCATGGTTTCAGCACTTCAAAGCCTGTCATATCTCTCAGATGTATGTAGGTAGTATCAGGTAGTGTTATAGTGATGTTTAGCCATGATGGCCCAGAAATTATGTGAGAGGCAAGGATTTCTTAGGGTGCTATCTTTTATTTGGCTAATTATGTTGGGATAGAGTTAGACAAGTCTGGGATAAGACATTCATTTTGGGCCATAGTCAGAGAAGAAACTCCTAGAAACAACAATAAATCTTCCAAGGGCTCTTTAGATAGAAGACAGATACTCATTAACTGCTCTAGTTTCCTTTTATTTTATAAATATTTTAGTTTGCATTTGATCAATTATTCAAAGTTTTGGATTATGTTTTCCAGAAGTGTGAATCTTTTCAAGTTTTCATCTCCATTTTTTGTTTCTGAAGTTACACTTTGACTGGAGGCATTACTTCAATCTAGAGCAACTTTGAAAGCTTTTATTGCTCTTGATATTATCATGCGCTCTAACTGTTATCCAGTCTGGCACAGTAAACTAGTATAAATGTAGGACATGCAACATTTTAGCTGTTCCATTTTGCACTGATGATTGACTTGGAAAGTCATTCTCGAGTCAAGTTAGAACTCCTTATTTTCATCTATTTTGAGGTTCAAAATTATTTCTGGTACTGTTCATCATTAGCTACTAAGAAGTTTATGTAGACTCTCTAACAAAAAAAAAATACAATTAGCAAAGACCACCTCAGTGATAAATTGAATCTAGGAAAAAGCTCATGTTGAAAAGATAATATTACAATCAGGGCAGTGAGCCATCAGCTCCACTCACACATTATAGAATCTGGAAATTAATTTTTCATTTGCACACCACTGTTAGCTATCTTGAATATTTGGCGAGAGGAGGACGCATCATGCACAGCTACCTCCCAAGCCCAATGGGGCCTGAAAGATCTGTCCCTGTACTCCCCATGGGATGTTTCTGGGCCACTGGGCTGGGTAGAGCTAGGGAGCTCCAGGAATGAGGTGCTGGCATTGTCTGACAAGAGCAACAAGCTAGTCCTGCCTCTACCTCCTAGTTCTGTTCTGAGAACATGCATGGGTAGAAGTATAGTGATGGGACTTCCTGCTCCTGCTGGGCTTGGGAGGTAGCTGTGAAAGGCACAGTCTTCCCACCGGTTCTGTGCAGCCCCATCCCAGATATGGCCAGAGCCACCTGGCTGCTAAGGCAAGGGAGCAGGTTGGTGGGGAGGTGGGCTGTTCAAGGGCTTCAGGTACCTACCAACTGTAGCTGCTTCTGGGTGAGCTAAGTGTGGGGAGCTGGTATCTAGATCTTGCATAGGTTAATAGAACATGGATTCAGCAAGAACCAATCTCAGTGCAGGACCATTTGGGGGATGCCTGCAGCAGAGAATGGAGCTGGGCATAGGTTCAATTGAGAGTCACTGGAATGGGTGAACATCAGCCTACTGCCCCCACACAGGCACTGCTGCCCAAGTCTGCCCTGGGAATTGAGAGCAGCAAGCTAATCTGGGAGGCATCACAGCAACCAGGCACTTCAGGGCTATGATTCTGGCTCTTCCCAGTGGGAGCAGCAAGGCAGAGCATGCTTAGCTTTTCTGCGCTCCAGCATCTGCACCCTGGGGCAGGAGCCAGGAGGGGCCACTGTATCCTAGGATGCTGGGGGACTTCACCTTGGGTGGAATAACTTAGGCAGAGTAGAGAAACTTCTGCCCTGGGGTGACAGAACTTCAAGTCAAATGAGGAGTATTTTAAGCCACTTAAAGTTGTTAATGTGCAACCAATCCAGGGATCAAAAGTGACAGAAACCATCTAAAATGACTATGTAACAAGGCCCTCAGGCTTGAGCAGCTTACTTTAAGCTGGGTTCCATGAATGTTTGTTTGCACCCTCTAGCTACATTTTGCAATGCTAATTTCATGCACGTGTGCTTAGGACATCATTTAGATTTAATATAAGGCTTCCAGGTCAAATTAGGATTGATAGTCAGATTCTCTTCCTTAGAATCTGGCTCTAAATTCTCTTTATCTTTTTTTATTTTATTCTGTTTCTGATCACCCTTACCATAAAGACGTTCTTCATATCATAGTATCTAGGCTATGACCCCCCACCAATTGCAGGAACGAGTGCCAGGGTCACAGGACCCTGGCCAAGTACCTATCCAATCTACTTTTAAAGATTCCCAAGGTAGGAGCAAGAACAACTTCCCTAGGTAGCCAGTTCCACATCCTAGCCACCCTAACTGAGAAGTAGTGCCTCCTAATGTCCAACCTAAACCTGCTCTCCAGTAACTTGTGACCATTGGTCCTAGTTACCCC
>JAGPOW010003685.1:13464220-13512976 GCA_030014935.1 Caiman crocodilus
CCTTGGACCGGCTCGAAATGCATCGTTGAATGCACGCTAGGGTTCGGTTGGCCTTCCCAACCACCGTCTGACATTGGCAGCTCATGTTCATCTTGGCATGAACAATAACGCCAAGATCCCGTTCCTCCACCGTTCTAGCAAGAGGGGAGCTTCCCAGCCAGTACGTGTGCTGGGGGTTGCTTCTCCCCACATGCATCACCTTGCACTTGTCCATGTTGAATCTCATCCTGTTCTTGTCCACCCACTGATGCAGTCGGCCCAGATTCCACTTCCTTACATCCGACCTGAAATCATCATCTAACTGTTTATGGCCATTGTTCCCAATATTCACCCCTTAAATACTTATAGATAACCACCAAGTCCCCCTCAGTCTTCTCTTCCACAGACTGAACAGTCCCTGATCCCTTAGTTTTTCCTCTTAAGGCTTGTCCTTCTGGCCCTTAATTATTCTTGTGGCTCTTCCCTGGACCCTTTCAAGGCTTTCCACATCTTTTTTGAAGTGCAAAACCCAGAACTGGACACAGTATTCCAGCTGGGGATCTCACCAGTACTGAGTAGAAAGGAAGTATCACTTCCTTAGTCCTGCTGACAACACATTAGCTAATGCATCCGGGGATGCTATTAGCTCTGTTGACTACAGCATCATGCTGGCAACTCACGTTCATTCTGTGATCAACCATAGCCCTAAGGTCCCTTTCAGTTATCAAGCTGGCCATGACATCTCCTAACCAATATTCATGTTGCTTGTTCCAAGATGAAGCACTCTGCATTTCTCCTTATTGAACTGCATGCATATTATATTATGATATTACACGACAACATAGCTGTTATGTAATGTCTTCAGAAAACTATATTTACTCTAAAGAAGAAACAAAAATATATTTATGACTATGTCAGAGCTTGGAGAAACTCCCTTAACTATTTGTTGATCATTTTTGAAAATATATAGATTATTGTATGTGCATAGAATTTACATTATACATTGAAATGAAATAATATGTGAACAAGTGTTTGTATATATCTCTTTGTCTGTCTGTACAGAAATATACAGACATTTTTATTTGTATTTATGCTGTTATAATGCCATACTAAAAATACATTTGTACACAAAATATGAAGCAATAAATCATTCATTACACTATTTCAGGGTACCGTCATTGTAGTCCCGGAGAATTCAGTTGTGCTGATGGAAGATGTCTCTTAAATTCTCAGTGGCAATGTGATGGGGACTTTGATTGCCCAGATCATTCTGATGAAGCTCCTATAAACAAAAAATGCAGAAGCTCAGGTTTGTTTTCTTCTTTTAAATATATAACAATATAAATATATAGTAAGAAGAAACATGAATAATATTTCACAAGACTTTAATCCTAATAAATTTATTAAACATTTTGTTTTTTTAATACATCATTCATTCTGTGAGGGTATAATTATAAGTTTTCTGCCCTTGACCAAAAAACTGTAGGTTTTTTCTTATCTCAGCTGATAAGATAAATACAACCATATTAGGTGTAACAAAGCAGTTTCAACGCTGTTTACATTTCTAATAAGTACTAAAATAACTCAGCATTCCTATGACTATAGTCAAATTTCACAGGAGCTGACCATACCGTCTGTACAATCTCTACAAGCACAGTAGACATAATTATCGTACAACAGTGACAATAGTAATGGGCTATGCATTAGGACTGTGCAATGCTTCAGATGCTGATTTGATTTGGAGGAGATTCAGCCTGATTTGGAAGCCAAATCTCGAAATCCAAATTGAATTGGGAGACTGGTAAAGAGGTCCAAATTGATTCGAAGCTCTCCAAATCAATTTGGAAAAGATTCAGAGAGCTTCAGAGATTTGGGCAGTCCCCGATTGCCACCACAAGGAGCTGGACCTGGACTCCATGCCAATAAGTAGGGGTTGGAGGAGGGGAGAGGGGACCATGGGGGGACCCCCCACCAGGTCCCATTCCCTGCCTGCTCCCTCAGCTCTCCAGAGTGCCTCCCTGACCCCTGCCCACTCTCCCAACTCCATCAATGACTTCCCTACCTGGCAGCCCTACTATGTGATCAGTATCACCAGAGTACAAGCCATTAATCCTGGTCTCTTTAAAGAATGGGATTTTATTCTTGACCTGGAATATTATGCAAATAGGATTAGATGGTTATGAGCTGCACCTAATTTGAAGCATGAGTATGGGTAATACACATATACATACCCCCTTATATCATGAGCAATGAATTTGAGTAATGAAAGTTCAAGCACTTAACTTAGAATTTGAACCTGAAATATGGTGTAAGCAGGTCCCTATCATCACAATATTTTATAATCATCATGAAGGCTTGCATATGGTTGCATCAATGGCTACCCCACCTAGCCCCAGCTTCCAGCTCTTTAAAAAAAAAAAGAAAGAAACAAGCCCCACACTCATCAGCTGCTGCAGCTGCCATCAGGGCTTCTGGGGGCTCGTGGCAGAGCACCTCCATGCAGCATGGAGCAGTGGGGAGCAGCAGGGATCACCTTCCCCATGGCAGCAGCTGGTGAGTGTGGGGCATTTTTTTTTTAAAGAGCCGGGGTGGTTGGGCCAGGCTGGGAAGCCTCTGATGGAGCTGGGAGAGTGTGTGTGGGGTGGGCCTTGTTTGATTAAGAGATTTAGCTGATTTGGCAGTGGCCAAATCTCCAAATCATTTTGGGACAGTGATTCAAATCACCAAATCAAATCACTGTTAGCTGAATTGTCTGAATCCAAATCTGAAGTGAATACTAGTCGCTTCACAGGCCTATTATGCATACAAGCTTACCACTCTTTTTATTGATGCCACTCAAGTCTAATCTCTTCTCTTGTGCTAATGAATCCTCTCTTGATAGTTACATGACATTTCTTGACTCCTGGAATGAGTTGTGTGAACAATTTTTCTACCCACTCCTTAGCACTTCATTAAGCCATTAATGTAACCATATGCAATCCTTCATGATGATTATAAAATATTGTGATGATATGGACCTACTTACACCATATTTCATGTTCAAATTCTAATTTTAGTACTTGAACATTCACTACTCAAATTCACTGCTCAAGATATGAGGGTGTGTGTGTGTGTGTGTGTGTAACCCATACTTATGCTTCAAATTAGGTGCAGCTCATAACCATCAAATCCTATTTTCATAATATTCCAGGTGAAGAATAAAATCCAATTCTTTAATGGGACCAGGATTAATGGCATGTACTCTGATGGTACTGATTGCATAGTACTCATTCTTCTTCTTAAGTGAAACCAAACAGGACTTAAGGAAGATGGAATAAAAACAGCCACCATGATTAAGGTTTTTTTGTTTTTTGGTTTGTTTGTTTTTTCCAGAAGGAGTAACCTTAAATGGCACCTAGAATTAAAGAATGAATGTAATAAGATTATTTTTCCATATAAACAAAAATGTTGTTATAATAAAGGTCTTATGGGATTGATCATGCATGGGACAGGTTTGGGTATCTTCAAATCATAGATGGGAACTGATCTATGAAACAATCTGTTAATTCAGCAAGTAATGCTGGTTCTCATTTGTGGTATTTTATTTTATTTTTTTCCAGAACAGTCATGCAACAGTTCCTTTTTTATGTGCAAAAATGGCAAGTGCATTTCCCAAATACATGTCTGTGATAACAAAGAGGATTGTACTGATGGATCTGATGAGGGAAACTGCCACATCAATGAATGCTTGAGTAAGAAAATAAGTGGTTGTTCTCAAGATTGTCAGGATTTTCCTGTTGGTTACAAGGTTGGTAGTCCTGGCATATGGTACAATATAATATAAATTATTAATCCATGATTGTATCTGATAAAGTCATATAACTATATAAGGTTCATATCAATCAAAAATGGGCATGGTAATGGCTTCAGTATCTGTTTCTATATATGTCAGACAACTAATAAGTTGCATATAATGTCTGTTGGATAATAAAGATGAACATGTAATAGCAAAAGTACAAAATACCATTAAAAAACCCACAGTTAATCATGCTGATTTAAACAAACCACAAACAAATTATCAAGATTTGGTCATGAGGAAATGCTCCTAAAAATAATAATTGTGTATCTTTTCTAATAGTCAATTAAGATATTAATAAACTAGAACAATACAAAATTAATAACATTTTCAGAATGTGTTTTGTACTAGAGAACCAGCAACTTTCCTCACTCTGTCACTTAATTTATTTATTTTTTTGAGAAACTTGGAAAGGCCTGTTCTCAGATTCTAAGGCAATGACCAAATATTAATTATTCTGCTAACTCAAAAATAGAAACTTAGAGTCAGGTACACATTCATTAAAGGCTCTATGGAATCTGATCCCCTGTCCTAATAATCACAGCCCCTGGCATGGTATACAGGCATGGAAAAGCTGCAATTTTGGGATCAAAAGCTAAAACCCAAATGTGTTCTTTCTACTTGCTGGTGGAAGGGAAACCTAGGATCGTGGCAAGTGAAGAAAGCAATACTGTATTGCAAACCTGGAGAGAATCTTCCACTTAATAATGACTCCTTATGTTTAAGCAAAAATTGTTGGCTAGGCAAATTACAAAGGTAATTTGTTCAATTACCATTCATGCAGAATAGGTGAAGCCTGGCAAGCTGTGAGACACAGGTGACTGCCATGTGAACTGGAAATCCAAAGCAGGTATTTGCTGAAGCTCAAGGGTGAGCAATGATGCGATAAATCATGGTACTGGATTTTTCCTATTACAGAAAGATTCTTGATGCTGTGGAATCAAGAGCTGTTCCTCTTACCTTTATTCTGAGGTCAGTTTTAGTAAACCAACAAATTGCCCTTGCTTTTGGTAGAGTAAGTAACCATTTTTTTAGACCATGTATTTTACATGTTTGGCATTCTAGTTAAGTCTACATGTTGACTCTTCTTAAGATCTTAAGTCACTAAATAGCTGTCATTAAATAGAAAAACAGGAAGACCTAGTACTTCTTTAAGAAACATTACCAAAAATTAATGTACCATTTGAGAATTTCAGGTTACATAACAAAGTTTTACTGATATGAAAACAGTGAGTCATGAAGGGTTCTTCTAAAGGTATGCCATTGTTAAGAGACTGGCAAGGGAACATGGACCAGGCTTAAATTCCCAAATTTTTTAATCTTAATCCATTCTGAGTAAATTATGGCACACAAAAATTACAACAATTCCTGTTTTTCTTTTTCAGTGCAAATGCTGGCCTGGATTCCGGCTGAAGGATGATGGTAAAACATGTGTAGACATTGATGAATGTTCAACTGGCTTTCCCTGTAGCCAGCAATGCATCAATACATATGGAACCTACAAATGTTTGTGTGTAGATGGGTATGAAGTACAACCTGATAACCTAAATGGTTGTAAATCTCTTTCAGGTATAATATTTTATGTAAAGTTATTTATGAAGTCTGTATTGCATTAACTTTACTATTTTAACTCTGAAATCTGTATTGTATGGGATTTCTGCTGAATAACAAACTACTAATTAGCAAAATGAAGATATTCTCTTTTCAGTCAGAAAAAGAAATATACATTCAGTGTAAAGAGTTTAAAAGAATAGGTTCTGTATTTATCATTTGTTCTACTCACGTGCTTTGTCAGATTATGATAGTGTGAATTACTGAGTCTGCAAAAGTCAATGGGAAATTTTAGAAACAGAAAAGAAAACCACCACCTTATATTCCCTGGTTTATGGTCACATGATAATGGTAAAACACTACAGGTAATTACTGTGCATTTTTAAAAAATCTTGCTGATGCTTTAGCTTCCATTTCCCCAGTGTTTTAATGTAGAAAGTTAAACATGAAAAAGAGGTAAAAAGAAAATATTGTGATCTTTGCTGTCTAGCAAAAGCCTAATTCACAATAGAAAGCATCACTATCACATTATTTCTAGACGACAGCACAGAATGATTATGTTTGTTTTGGGCAGGATGCATGAGAAAGTTGTATGTATACCAAAAAAACCCCCAAAACCCTGAGTTATCTCTTTATTTGCCCTGTACATGTTAGTTCCTGACATATGGCAACTAATCTGATTACATTGGGTCAGTGTACTGAGGAAAAAGAGATCAACGATGTCAATAGGAGGATTGGGAGCTGTTGGTTATAAGCCTTTCCCATGCAGAAACAGAACATACTGTATCCCTCCTCTGCTAAACTCTTCCCAACATGCTGGAAATCCTCTTATCTATTGTGCAAGTAGCCAGCCTCCACTTTACGACCTGACCACCTCCCTCCAGCCAGGTTTTTCCAATACTAGTCCACTTTGCATCTCAATGACAGGAAGTCCTGGTCTCCTAAATTTTGGAGCACCTTGTCCCTGCTGCTTCTCTGAGAATTCAGAGACCGAGGATCTGATTTATTTGGATCTCATCTTTTACAAAATGTGGGGGATGTTCTGTAAGTTAAACTAGAAAGGTAGATGAGCTGTAAAAGTGATTGTACATTGATTTTGAAGTGGTTGTACATTGTACAGCACACTATTTTCATACACATTTTCACTATTTTTATAAGCTGATAGCAAGGTTAATTGACTTCAGTTATAATATTAATCATTCTCTATTTAGTCTTTCTGATTGGTCTTTAATCAAACATTAATAACAGTTAAGATAAAAAGAGAAAATTAGATTTTACTGCTCTGTGTCATAGGTGTTTGAATCTATTGATGGCATAGTGAGATAAACATTTTAAGAAATCTGAGAATGAGAGAATGAAATCTGGATTAAAGAAATCTGGGAATGATAAAATGGGGGAAGGAGGGGTGAAGCTCACTGAGCTCCAGTAATAGTAAATTAAGATGGTCAGAGGCAGTCCTCTTCCCTGTTTGCTGACTTATGAAATCCTTTGAAACTTCACATGAAGTGCCATCAAATTGCCTTTTGTGTGAAACAGCAGTGCACAATACCCTCCGCAGTGATAAACAGTTACTGCAGAGACATCAAACATATGGCACATGGGTTCAATCCAGTCCATGGAGCCACTGTATCTGATATTAAAGGAGGGTAAGAAAGGGGCATGCCACAGAATCTGAGCCCTCAGGCCCCAGGGGACATAGTCATCGGCAGCAGTTGGGCAGCACCAGTCATCCTCTGGTTACTTTGCTTGTTGCGACGGCCATGGTCCTAACTCATTGGCAGCCAGCGCCCACTGTGTGCCCTATGCTGGAGCCAGAGTTTGAGTTGTCACCATGGCGTGGGGCATGCAGCAGCAGTAGTTTCAGCTCCAACTTGAATCATGCAGCAGCAGCAGCTGGAACTGTCACCATGTGCCCCAAGTTGGAGTCAGAACTGCTGCTGCCACTGCTGCATAGCAAGCTGCCACTATGTCCACCACTGCGGCAAGGGGCTCCCTGGTTTGGATCCAGGCCAGGGACAAAGGTGAGTTTGAAATCTCAGAGTTATTGAAATGAAATATGTTTTCAGTGTGTATTATCAATAATATAGTCTCAAGATTATATTATATTATAATCTGTCTCACAATTTGAAATTTCCATAGTTGCTATTACTATTGTTTATTACCTGATCTTTAAAGATCAAGATAACTCATGTAAAATGCTCTTTACATTCAGCTTGGGCTTCAAATGATCATTCATTTTAAAATGGTTCCTCTATCTATTATAAAGACAAAATTAAATCACATTGAAAGATATACTAATTGACTGCTTTGTTCATTTTTATACTGCATCATTGATTGTTCTTGGAACATTTGAATGTTTTAAATATTTCTTTCATTCATACCATTGGTCGGAGCATGTAACATTTTATTTTTCAAGCTCATTTGTATTTCAGCATTATATTCCTGAATTTCCATAAATTAACTTAAAAGCTAGTCTAATATATTCTTTCTTCTGGGGTTTAGATGAGGAACCTTTCTTAATTCTGGCTGATCATCATGAGATAAGAAAAATTAGCACTGATGGATCCAACTACACTTTGTTGAAACAGGTATAATCATAGTAACATGCTCGAAGTTTAATTTTAAAAGTCTTACTAGTCTTTAAAATGTGCAGCTGAGAGAGAGATAATTCTACAATTGGCACTGTAGGTATCACAGAACAACTGCAATATCCTCATATATACAATAATTTTACAATTTCTTAAACTGATTATTGTCTGTTATATTGACTTGTATTAATACTAAGGCAGTTGTTCCTTGAGTCATTCTGAATTCCAAAGTGATTATCAGCAGTGTATTGCATTACTTATTATCCTGTCCTCTTGCAACACTTATTTACAACCTGTGTATTTTTAGCTTTAAAAAAGAGAGATGATTATCTCTGCATGTATTACTAGTCTAATTACTGTTAGAATCCAAATTTATTTTTATTTCGCCATGCAATTTATAACAAGATCAAAGATTTTCTATATTGTAAATTATTCCAACATATATATATACCTCAAAGTATTAAAATTTAGTCTAAATTATTGTAAACATACCAGAAGAAAACTTTCTTAATTTCTGAGAAAAAACTTCCAAAAAATAAACACAGATACCTACTAAATATAGAGCTTTTGTTTCAGCACTTTTCTGCTTTGATGCCTTGATGCTTCACCCAAGTGTAGTTACTTGCCATAGATCATACTTTGAAAATCTGTTTTTCATAAAAATGATTTACTTGTGAGAGAACTAATTGTATAGTTACAAAAATACTTGAAAATCTTCAGTAGAGATTAACAGCAGCAATATGCAGAGCCATGATTTCTTCTGATTACATGTGACAGAGAGCCACCTGGTCTAACAGCACAAGGAAAAGTATTCAATTTTCACATAGCACTATTTACCAAAATAACTACCTTTTATTCAACACTTGGCCCCCCTGGAGCTCTATTTGTGAGCATAGCAAACATAATGTTAAGTTCTTCGTATTCTGAAATTCTTCTAAAGGACCTAGGCCAATCATGGCCTTGAGAATGGAATGTAAGAACTGTTCTTTAGATGAAATACAGACAATCAGGAAGCTCGAGATGGAATTGATCAAACCTTCGCTGGTTTCTCTAAGCTGCAAAAAATAGATCACGTGGGAGGAGAAGTGGGGCACAGGGATGCCAGCACTGGCTCACAGCAGCAGACTGGGAGTGCTGCTCCATGCCTCCCAGCATGCCAGACAATGCCAAAGGCAGTCAAGCCCAGCCAATCCACAGGGTACATCTGACTGGCTGCTGGGTGCATTCCCCACTTCCCCCCATCAGCTGCAGGGAAGGGGAAGCCTGCAGAGAGTCTCTCCTCAGTCCCGCCCATCACTAGAGCTGCTGCAGTGGTGGGGGGTGGAGGGCATGAGGGAGAGGCAAAGGCACCTGCTTCTGCCCTGGCCCCCCGACCCAGCCAGACCCACTGGGGGGGGTGCACTATGCAGTGGGGGCTTTCTCTGCTTCCATGCTGACTCGCCCAGTGGGGCTGTGTTCCATGTGCACAAAAAATATCCTTTTTTTAGTTTTAACTGACTACAAGTTTCATTTTGTTGACCCATGGATCTTGTACTGTCAGAGAGAGTAACTAATACATTCCTATTGACTTTCTCTTCACCATTCAGTATTTTGTAAATCTTTATCATATAATCCTCTCAAGTGACTATTTAATTGAAGAGTCCTGGACTCTTTACTTTCTCCTCATATGGAAGCCCCTCCATATCACTGATCATCCTTTTTGCCCTTCTCTGTACTTTTTCTAGTTCTTCTGTATCCTTTTTGACATGTGGAGACCAGAACTGGGCATAGTATTCAAGGTATAGACACACAATGGATTGATAAAGGGGCATAATGATACCCTGTTTTATGATTCCCTTCTTAATAACCCTCAACATTATATTTGTCTTTTTGATGGCTGCTGAGCACAGAGATGATGTGTTTAATGAACTGCCCACAATGACTCCCAGATCTCTTTCATGTGTGGTAAAAGCTAATATATAGCCCATCATAATGTAGGTATAGTGCGGGTTACATTTGCCCAGGTGCCTCACTTTACATGTATTTACATTGAATTTCATCTGCCATTTAGTGGCCCAATCACTCGGTAGTGCCAGATTCTTCTGTAGATCCTCATAGTCCATCTCGTTCTTTATCACTTTGATTAATTTTGTTTCATCAGCATATTTGGCCACCTTGTTGTTCACTCCCTTTTCTTGATCATTTTTAATATGTCAAACAAAATTAGTCCCAACACAAACCCCTTGCTCTTTTCTTTGCCGGTACATTTGATTCCTAGAAATTCCTAATAGGCCAAAGAGCAATAGAGTGCTTCCCAACGGGTGTTATTGGCAGTTGTACTTCATCAGTCGTCATCAGACTATCGGGGCAACTCCAACCAAGAAGGACATTTGAATTTCGGTTCCTCTGTTATCATATCAGTCCCCACATTTCACCACTCTAAGCTGTTGAAACTACTGCTTTTGAAGATATTGGCCTTAGCTTTCAAAATGATTGTGTCTTTAAAGTAGTCTAGATTTTAAAAGAGGGAAGGAGGCTGAGCTGTCATAACATTGGAGGTATCTTCTCTTGAGCCTATCTTTTTTGTCTTTGCCTCTCACTCCATGTATCCTGAGGAGATCATTGATTTGTCAGGTTCCTCCTCTTTTTTAAGCTCTGAAAAGAACAGCAAACAGACAGAGAGTAGACCTGTCTGTCAAATGAGAGCAGCCACTCTTCTCTACCACTATGATCTGAACTTCTGTAGCTTAACAACTCGATAAAAGCTCAGAAGAAAAAGAGCAAGAGTTAGGATGTAGTTCACTGCCCACTTATTTGCTATGCAGCATTTTCCAGATCAGTACTAGCTCTTTTCCTTCTCCTCCACACATTGTAATTTATTCAGCAAATGTAGTGTGTATACTCCTTTGTCCTCCCCTGTCTGCTCTCTCAGCCAGCAAACTTTCTGGGTTTTCCCTGGATACATGGAAGAGCTAAAAAACCCAGAGGATTGCATACACCTTTTTTTTTTTGGTTTTATTATTTATCTTCTCTGACTCAGAATCAAACTTAACCTTCATCATCAAATATTTTTGAATAGTAACAATTTCCTCAGTATTTTAGAAGTACCTATCAATGCTGCTTTTTAAAGTCCCCATGCTTTTATATAAGAAAACTGATTTCCATTTTATACAGTGGCCTTAAAAATCTTCATTTTGGAATCTAGTGCATCACAATGCATTTTACCTTTTTCATGCATTTGCAGCTGAACAAGTCTTATCAAATGGAAAAGAAAAATCCATCATGAAGTACTCTCCCTCCTTTTTTATACCTATCATATCTGGTCTTCTAGAATATACTTCCTGAACAATAGTTATTGACTAATCACATAATATTGTATGCATTTACTCTCTATAATTTTATCTGTCCTATTATGGTAATGCTTCTCTCCTTGTACCAAATACTTCTTGCAGAACACTTAATACACAATATTGCCAATTTTGTCAACTATACACTCCAGCCAGCTTGGTGCACCTTCTCATAATACAAATATTAGTCACTGAAGTTTGGCCATGGGTTATATATTCTGGATTCACATCTTTCCTACTAGCATTGCTTTAACATACCTCACCTGACTAGCCTTTCCAGCGCTTCATTTCTTTTTTCAAATATCTTTTGACAAGCCACTTATAATTTGTCACTTTCTTCTCATGAATTTTTGTTTAAAAAATACAACAACAATGCAACAACAAGACCCCCCCCAATGTACTCTTTCCTCCCACCCTCCACTCCATCTATTTCTATTCATATCTATTCTTTTTTCTAATGACTTACTTTTAGCTGGAATTTATTCCTCATTTCGTTTTGAAATCTGATACAAGATCTTGATACTTCTATTTCTCATAAAGTTTACTGCTAGGGACCTACCAAATTCAGGGCAGAATTAGAGTGCATGGTAGCTCCTTTAATCTTTCATGTTCCCCCATGTGCATCTCATGTGTGCGGGGGAACTTGCAGTTGCCACAGAGCACCTCACTTTCACCATGAATTCGGTCGGTCCCTACCTGTTGATATTACATGGCATTGTTCTTATCCCACAGTATAAAGAGTTGTTCTCAACCATTTTCCTCCACCTTCCTATCAAAATATCATTTTGAGTTGATATTCATTATCTTATTCAGTGCTAGTCTCTTTCATCTTCTTCTGTCTACTTCCCTTAGATCAAACTTTGTCCAATTTACTACTGCAAATGCATTATACCACATAATTTTAGTGGCACATATGTTTCTTGTCTTAATATCTTGTACATTGAACTTCATTTTCAGGAATGATGCTAATCTTCAAAATATTTTTTCTTCAATATTCTGTTAATGTCTTCATCACAAACTTTCTTTTGAAAACCCGTATTATACATATGATATCAAATACGACTGATATCTTCTATTAGCTGATTATCTTTTTCAAACTTCTGTGATAGTTATGTAGTTCCTTTTTATTATATAAATATATGTACATTTGTTTAACTTGAATGTCATTCCTTTAGCCTTCCCATTTTTGCAGTTTTATCAACCTTATTCTGACCATATAATTTTAGGTTGTCTATATAAAACAGATATAAATTACTTCCCTTTTTAGTCATTAAACAGTCTTTTATTGCATGTCTAAACATTGCAAACAACGAAAAAGAGGTATAACAAAGAGTGACTATAACAGAAAATCATCTTGAAAGAAGTCCTATTGTACTCTTACCTTGACTAGTATTGTACCATTGTGCCCCAGGTACTTTCCGATGCTAGATCATATAAATTCCACCAACAGTGGAAGCACTTTCATCAGTTTAAACCCTTATGATCCATTCATGTGAGATACTATCATATGCTTTTCAATAATCCTTCAGGTACTGTAGTGCTTGCTCCAGATCATGTCACACATCTTTTCAGTCTTTAAATATAGTGAAAAAAGAGAAGTGCAAGTGAGTGAAGGTGGTTTGGTGGAGGTGGTGGTATCACTATATTGATTGGAGTCAGAGATCATTGTAGGTTTTGCCACTAACTAGATTTCAGCTAACCCTTCTCTAAGTTGTTACAGAAGTCAAAATGGGCAAAAGATTTCTGATGCCAGATAAGAATTGTTATGCCCCAAGATAATAGAATTTACCTTTTTGTAAGATGGAAGAGAAATTACAAATGATCAGTAAGTAGTATTTGCAGTCCACAGAAAACTTACTGTAGCACAATAAAAACAACAGCTATTTTTCTTTCTGCATCCCATCAAGCCCAAGTAAAGTTAACACCAGTAAACATCCAAGCAGTAAAGCATATCTCAGCTGTTAGAAAAAGAGAAAAAAGGAAACTATTACTTTGGGGTCTCCAAATATCAATCATTTCCCATGTGTTACTAGACACATTTTTTCAGCTTACAACTCATTTAAAATATAAATCATAAAAATCACAAGCATATAAAAACAAGCAACTTTCCTGCTTTTCTCACTTGAAAGATACCTATCTCTAATATCAAGCCACAGAACCTTTCCAATGATATACCAGTTTCATACCTGTTGTGCACTGTTACGTCTATTATATAGCATAATCACAAAATAGGCCAGCTAGAAGGACACACGGTTGACCACCTTTCATCTTTTTCTTTCCTTTCTTTTTTCTTTCTGTTCAGAAATCCTCATTCAGGGAAAACTGTAAAAATGAGTCTCCCTCATTGGAGAGACTTAATTCATGCTTTGTTTTCAACTCATTCATTTTGGATTCCTAAATAGTATAATGTTCTTTAGTGAAAACTAGTCTTTAATGGTAGCAAATAGTTTGGGTATTCTTGAATATATAACTGAACATGAATGCATGTATACTTTCCCAAGAACTGCTAATATCGTTCAGAAGATGGCATTCCAGTCCCTGTTCTTCCCTTGAAATCTTAACAGAGTTTTTCCTTTGCTTTAGTTAACCTAAATATAAGTAGTATTAGCTAAAATTAGTAATAGATGTGTATATTTAGAAATATACATAAAAGCTGAAGTACTTAGCTTAATATTAACTTTAATAGCTTTAATTAAACGGGCCATGATTTTATTTAATCTGAGAGATGTCATCTCTGTCTCTTAAGCAATAAGCTGTTTGTGTCATAGGTTTCTATCCCAATTTTTGTTTCCTACTGTGATTATATTTACTAATAAAATATGGAAACAGATTAAACATAATACTTGAGCAGTATACAGTAAGTATAATGTTTTCAGTGAATACAGTGGAGTGATTACTTGCATTCTGATTGGTATCAAATAATTATGTTAAAATATGTTAAGAAGTAGACTTGATTCTTTTCCTTTTTTAGGGATTAAACAATGTGATTGCAATAGACTTTGATTATAGAGAAGAGTTCATCTATTGGATTGACTCCAGCAGACCCAATGGCAGCAGAATAAACAGAATGTGTTTGAATGGAAGTGATATCAAGGTAATTGGTAACTATTAATAATGTAATTGTAAAAATATAGTTGAATATTGGGATGAGCTTTTTTATTGTAGGGATGCAACTGATGAGTGTTTGTTTTATATATCTGCACAGTATGGGCTGGCAAGTAAATGTAATAAGATGTCTTTTTTCCTAATACTTCATTAGCACATTATTAGCACAGTTAGGGTAATATAACTAAGTGATAATGTAAGATTAAATACAATAAATACTGTATGATGTCTTTAGAAAAAAAACCCTTAAAACTGTGATTAATGTTTGTCTTGCATAGTTTAAAGTCCCTGAACCATTTGAGTGTCCATTTCATATGGGCTCGATTTAAATCTGATAACTAATAGCTGTGAAATTTAATGAAATTTTCTACAATGAAAATGAACAATATAATAATACAGCCAGGACTAATAGAATAGTATCCAGGAGCATTTCACATAACTTAAATGGAGTTTAGTATATATTTTACATTAGACTTAAGTCAATTGGAAACCAAGTGTATGAGCAGAAATAGTGTAACATCTATTGATTTAGCATTTTGGAGTATAACATCTCCGATTTTTCATATCATAGTTGATATTTGCATGGATATTAGAGAGATTTCAGTATCATTGCTATAAAAAAAACAAAGCAAAGCTGAGCCCATATTTCAGCACTGCAAAAGTTTTGCCACTTTTGTTGAATTAAAACTTTTTTTCCCTTAAATTTGGAGCCAATAAACAGTGTTTTTTAATTCTCAATCCTTTTCTCAAATCTGAACTGTAATATTCCCTGCTAAGCCATCTCCCTTATTGCAAAACAGTGTAAGAAACACAGGCAGATATTACATGGTTGTTCTGTTTGCAGGCTTATTTTTAGAGAGCTTAATGAATGAACCCTTTCATATTACTCATAATCCACACATCTATTTTTCTAGATGTGGTTCAAATTCTAGTACTCCTGTCATAGTTGTCACAGGGCACTAAGATTTACCTGCTGCTTTAAGGACAGAAGCAGTCTACAGAGGGAGTCCTACAGGCTAGGCAGAGCTGCACAGCTGTGAGTTGCCTGAGCAATAGACTAATGAGGTAATAAGCTAGCAGCTGTAGGTGGTCAGCTGACTGGAAGAAGACAGGGCCCTGGACACACATAAGTGCAAGGCTGGGGCTGGTAGGGGTTAGTTTTCTGGCAACTGCCAGGGGAAGGAGCTCGTATGCGACAGAGCTTCCCAGAGATATTTGTTTGCTTGATCTACTGCCTGCAGGAGTAATAAGGTTCCAGAAGCACACACTGTGCTCAGGACAAGGAGGCATACTAGACTAGGGGAGAAGTTTGCTTTAAAAAAGCAAAGTGGGGCTCCCATCATTATTGTTATGTTATAACCCAGGGGCTTATGTCTGTGTTATCTGAACCGGTGGTTTGGGATGAAGCTGCAAGAGGAGTTATGGAACCCTCATTAGTGCTCAGAGGGGGGCCATGATCACCCAAAGGCCTGCCAGCAGCTGGCTTGGGGCTTGTATAGTTAGAGCTGGTAGTGGATGGTATGTGTGCAAAGCACAGAGCACACAAAGGGTTGGAGAACCCAGCACCAGAGGAGTGCAGGAGATTATGGCCAGAAGGTCCAGCACCTGAGGGGTGCAACTACACAAGACCACGGCACAGTGCCTGAGGGGTGCAACAGTTGAAGGCCAGAGAGCTTAGTGCCAGAGGGGCACAGTGACATAAGGGCCAGGGAACCAGCACCACAGGGGTGCAGCAGACTAGGGCAAAATTGCCTGGTACCTGAGGAGTGTAGCTGCACAGGGCTGAAAGACCCAGTGACAGGAAGAGATTGAGCAGAGCTAGTGCCTTAAAGCCAGGTCCGACACAATGGGTCTAGGCTAGAAGGCTTAGCTAGACTAAGGGGTTGAAGGCCAAGTAGGCTGAGGTCCCAACAGAGGTAACAATATCCATGTAACACCCATGAGACTTGGGGCATGGTGTTGGAGCTACACATTTAGCCCATTATGGGCTGTGCGGCATAGTATTGGAGTGAGGTCTGGCAGAGGGCCTAAGGACCAGTGAGTTCTTGTAGGGTTCACTAGACCAGGACTACTGGGTTTGTTTACTTTTCATTTGCATTTTCTTTATCTACAACAATGTAGAAAAAATGGTCATTGTGATGAAAGTTATAGCTAGATATCATAGAATCCTAAAAGTAGGGTCAGAAGGGACCTTGTAGATCTTCAAGTCTGACCCCCTGCCTGGGCAGGAGGAAAACTGGGCTCAAATGACCCCAGCCAGGTAGCTATCAAGTCGCTTCTTAAAGACCCCCAGGGTAGGAGACAGCATCACTTCCCTTGGAAGTCGGTTCCAGATCCTAGCCGCCCTGACTGTGAAGTAGTTCTTATGGACGTCTAATCCAAACCTACTCTCCAACAACTTGTGGACGTTATTCCTTGTTATCCAGGGGGGTACTAGAGGAAACAAAGTCTCCCCAAACCCTTCTCATCCCATCTAGCGAATTTATAGATGGTCACCAGGTCACACCTCAGTCTTCTCTTTTGAAGGCTGAACAGGTTCAGGTCCTGTAGCCTCTCATTGTAGGGTCTGCCCTGCTGTCCCCAGATCATGCAGATGGCCCTCTTCTGGACCCTCTTAATGTTGTCCACATCCCTCTTGAAGTGGGGTGCCCAGAACTGGACATAATACTCCAGCTGTAGCCTGACCAGTGTTGTGTAGGAGGGAGGATCACCTGCTTGACCTTACTTGAGATGCACCTGTGGATGCACGATAGGGTCCGGTTGACCCTGCCAACCGTGACCTTGCATTGTCAGCCCATGTTCAGCTTGGAATCAATAGTGACTCCAAGATCCCTTTCTGCCTCTGTGGTCTCATGAAGGGGTTTCCCATCTTATAAATGTGTTGCTGGTTACTACTGCCCAAGTACAGCACCCTGCACTTGTATGTATTGAAATGCATCCTGTTTTTGTTACCCCACCTCTGCAACCTATCCAAGTCTTTCCCTCCTTACTAGCGTGCCCACCTCACCCCAAATTTTGGTATCATCAGCAAATTTAAACAGATTGCTTTTCACCCCGTCGTCCAAATCACTGATAAAGAAATTGAACAGTGTGGGCCCAAGGACCGAGCCCTGGAGCACTCTGCTGCCCACTGATTAAAAAAATGTATCGGGTGGGGCAGGGGGAGGGTGAAGCAGTGTGATTACTTCACTTGCCCTTTTGATTTTTGTTCCACCCAAACTTTAAAACCAACTGTCCGGAAGGGCAGCATTGTTTTCATAGCAGAGTGGAGCACAGCAGAGATCCTGTGCCTCTGATTGGCCTAGAGACCCCATGAGTCCCATCCCTTCCCAGAGATTGGCAGATGGCCCCAACCTCAGGCTTGCTAACAGGTCAGTTAATGGCTTTCATGGGCCAATCATGGGACTTCATTCCCTGATTAAGCTCACAGAAGGCTGAATTATTTAGTAGTGTAGGATGGGGTTAATGAGTTCTGCAGGTTTGATTAAGCCCATGGAAGTCATTAACTGTGTCCCAGACTAGCATAGTAATGTGTCCATTAATGGCTTCCATGGGTTCAATCAGGAGATTAAGCCCATGGAAGCCTTTAATCAACATGTTAGCAAGCAATCTAGGATGCTATTAATGGCTTCCACAGGCTTGAACACACCAGGAGAAGAGGCAGCTCCTTGTATGGTGCTACCAAAATACATGGGCTCCTTGGCAGGAGGGCAGGCAGGCAGCACTGAGCTGAGCATGCATGATGAAAAATAAAGGCAGGGGGAGTAGGGGAAAGTCAGGTTTCCTTCTACAAGCTCCAAGACTGGCCTCTTACTGGCTCCTGAGTCTATATTCAGGAGCTTAGCCTTTGATTTTTTTCCTTATTCTCTCCCCTCCTCCTACCCTATGCTTCAGGATCCCAAGCCTTCTTGATGCTTTCTGTTTTGTACCACTTCTTTTTTTTTTCTTTTTCCCTTTTTTGCACTTTTTTGTGGGAACCAAGCTTTTTGCAGAAACTGAATTTGCAGTTTCCATGAAGATCATGAAATTGCAAAATTGGTAGGTTTATTCTGCTCATTACAGTCTACCTGATTCCTGATAATCTCTCCTCACTTTACAGATCTTAATAGTTCTCTCTCCTACTTAATGGTTTCGATGTGCAACTGTTCAAACTATTCTTTCTTCTGCATTTAGCCATCTGTTAGCTATTCCTTGCGATGTGTCTCTTCTATTTCACAGCTCTGCAGACTGTTTTGAGCTCTAGTGAAAACCGTAATTTAGGTGTGGTAACATTAACTTGGATGTAGAAATGACTGACCCTGTAGTACTGGAGGTACTGTCAAGACACTTAAGAAAAATAGATTTTTCTTTATGAATCTGAATAAGAGATGTACATTTAACTAAAATGAATACAGGACTAATGAAACAATACCTTGTGACAATTTTTTGTTTAGTTTTTTTTTTTTTTTGGCTCGTGAAAGCTGCGATGGTGGGGCAGATGGAGCAACCCACAGGAGCATGGGGAAGGGAGGCACATGCTTGGCATTGAACCCAGAAGTGGAATGGAAGTACTTCCGGTCACTTTTAGGTCCACCCCCAGGCATGCCAGGCCCCCCCACATGCCTCCCCTGGCTCAGCAATCAGCTGTGGGGGGACCCCAGGTGCCCTACCAGGCCCAGGAGTCACCAATCACTGAGGCAGGGGAGGCGCAGGGAACTCCTCCTGTGTGCTTCTCCCTGGACCAGGAAGTGGACCAGAAGTGCTTCTGGTTCACTTCCAGGTCTGCTACTGAGCATGCTAGGGACTGCTCCTTACTCCTGTGGGATGTTCCATCTGCCCCAGCATCTCAGCATTCACGAGCTGTCTGGTACATTGAGGTATGTAGAAAAAACATTTAAAGCTGTGTCTATGTCCAAGTCTCCAAATCTTTCTGAATCTCTCTGAATCAATTTGGAGGGTTCCAATTTGATTGAGAGAGATTAAAGGATCTCCTGATTCGATTTGAATTTGGAGATTTGGCCACTGAATCAGGCCAAATCTCTGCTGAATCAAATCAGCGACTGAAGCTTTGCACAGTCCTATAATGTAGCACTAGATCCCTATTAGTACTGCTCCTAATTTAAGAGGCAAAAAATGTGTTGTGCTATGCATGACAATGTATTACACCATCTTCACCCCCTTTTTCAAAATCCTAAATCTTCCATCACCAGAATGATCAGGGTTTGCCTGATCTTTTATCAGTAACGTTTTTTGTGCATTACATAATAGGCTTCCTATCTGCTGAAAATAATTCTTTTAATAAAACAGTATGGCATAAAGATACTTTTGTAAGTAAGTGTTTGTGGTGGGGGGTATAGTCTTCCTTCAAACTATAACCACTGTTATCTTTTTATTTTGTCCTTTCATACGTGTTTGGTTTAATGTTCACTATTTTCCATAAGGCTCAGAATAGGGGAGAAGTTATGAACCTGAACTGAAAATTAATTTTCCAGAAAATTTATTACCAGATATTTCCATGTCTGGAGATATCATCTTTTCATCTTATCCACCCTCATTTTCTCTATTTAGGAATCTGGATGTGGTCTCATATTTCTATTTTATCTGGCAATGGAGAAAAGGTTAAAGAGTTGTAGTTTCAGTTTCAAAGTCATGGGTCAAATATAAAAGCATATAAACTTTTATGTAATATATGAGATCAAAGTAAAATCTGTAGTCTTGCACATGTGGAACAATAAAGAAGAAAGCAGAGACATAGATATGAAATATGCATTTATACTTTTTAAATAGAAACCTACATTATTTATCGGAATGACTACAAAACCCCTGAAAAAGCAATTCTGGTACCCCTTCAGTCTGAAGGCCAGTGGAGAGAAGTCTAATTATTTGGGTCACTGCTTTCAGATAGTGTGACCACATCAGTCTAAATTGTAAAAGTTTCTTGAGCTATCTATTTCCCCATAATAACCCATTTTTCCAATGCCCCACTAGAATGGTTGGGAAGAATAGTGTGTTAGGAAAAAAATGTTTAATTCCCTTGTCCACATGTTAAAAAGAAGAGGTTGAAATGAGAAGAGCATCTAAGAGTGACTATCAAATAGTAGGTATCTTAATGAATTTAATCAGATATTTTTGAAATATACCCATAATAATGTTTGGAGTAGAATATCTTGAAAGAAACAGACAATTTTATGTTTTCAATTATTTACACTATTTCCAGAAACTGAATCTTTCAAGTATGTTTTACATTTTTAACAGAACTGTAAAATATATATTTGAAATCTACATATGATGAATACAGTAGGATACATAACAATGTACTGTGTGTTTCCTTGAAAGCGTATTGATTTTATATTCCAGTGTACAAGCATTCATAAAAAGCTATGTCAGTGACCAGAATAAAGACCTGAACAGAATATGCTAAAGTGTACAGTATCATCATTGCATACAATAATAGTATTTTAAAAGTCTTGGATATTTTTCAGGGACAAGATGATTCCCTGTTGAATTCATTTGATTATAGTGTTATGTTATAGACTTAAAAAGAAGTAGAATTTTGAAGCTTAGAGAATTTTAATTTGGATTTTTTACGTTTGAGCATACTCTGATGCTAGTTTTACAAGAAAATATTCTGGTGAAATGTTCAGGGTACGGAGGACAACAGCAGTTTGTCTATAGTACTTAACATCCATATTAAAAAAGTCACATCAAATACTGTGTATGATATGCACTAGAGTTAGTTTAATTCATAGGGCTCACTCGGTGCTTGGCTGTAGCTGAGTTCTGCTGAGCACAACTCACAGAGGCAAGGTCAGATGTGTTAAGTCCCTTGGCGACCCCATAATCTTAAAGTCAAGTCATGGCCAATTCAGCCTCTAATGCATTTAGAGATTTGTGGCTGCTCTGTGTTCCACTGGATACAAGGGTCCCAAGGTGCTCTTCCCCCAAGCAGGCATTGATGGATCACAGCAGGGTGGTAGCCATGCTCTGTTCCAACACTGCCTATACAAGGATTTTCAGGAGGCAGTGCAGAGCCAGTGATGCCAACTTTGTAACAGCAGATGAATCCTCATCTAGCTGAGTAAGCCATCTTCTTCACCTTTTGACTCCATTCTTTTTATCAGAAAGAACCAACCAATACTATTTGCAGCTAATCCCAATCATACAGTGCTATCTAATAGAACTTTTTTTTAAAGTCTTCTCATTGAACTCCTAATTTCAGCCAATTGAATTATTAAGGAACAGAGATTGCAAGTTTTTTTTTCTCAGTTATGTAAGAGTGATGGTCCAGAAATTATAGAATAGGTGAGCATGTCTCAGTGTGATGTATTTTATTGGACTAACTATATAGTTGGGATAAAGTTAGGCAAGTTTTTGAATGCAAGACATTCTTCTGCAGGTCTGATCTTCACAAACCAGGTACAGCATAATAAAAAACAAACAGTTGGAGGGTGTGAGAGAGATTTTTAGATTTAGCAGACAGACAAATAGCAGAAGAAAGGTTGATTATTAGAAGGTCAGGGCTTATCAAAAGGGAGGAGGATCGTTCTCACCTTTCTCAATAAAGCATGTCCTTTGGTTTACCTGATGAAGGATGCTTATACACGCATCCTTTAACATCTTGGCATTAAAGTGAAGTATATGTTTTCCTGCAAAAGAAATAGTATTGCCACATGAAAACATCAATTTATTATAATTTATTCTAAGTATTTAAGTTGATAACTTATTACATTTGAATCTTTCTAGGTAGTACATAACACGGCTGTTCCCAACGCACTCGCTGTTGACTGGATTGGAAAGAATCTCTATTGGTCTGACACAGAAAAGAGGATTATTGAAGTATCAAAACTCAACGGCTTATACCCCACGGTTCTTGTGAACAAAAGGGTGAAGTTTCCTAGAGATCTGTCATTAGATCCTCAAGATGGGTATGGAGCAATAGTTTTATAATTATTTGTGATTTAATTATGATTTTCTATATTAAAGTCCTCAAATACTGTTTTTTTTTTCCCTCAGGACAGAGAAATTATTAATTCATCTTTTTAAATTAATTCATTTGTAAATGCATTGCATATCTATAAGCTGCGAGGGATAAAAATGCTTATCTTGTCATCATGTGGCATAAATAGATATAGTAATGGAGTTGAATATAAGTTATGAAAAATACTTATTTCTTATTTACAATTAGTGCCTCTTAATTGTTTTGTTGACTTTCTAAGAGATATCATATTCTTTAATTTTGTTGCCTCAAAGTGCAGCTTGATAGATGGTCTGGTTACATGCAGAATATGAAATATTAAGACCTGTCAGGTTTTTATTGATAATTTCTGCTACAGTGAATTGCAGCATAGATGTTCAGTTTTCCTGGGTTTGCTGCTATCCAGATTAATTGTAGGCACTGAAGTAACATACATCTTTAAAAAGCTTTTTTTCTCAGATTTCTGTTTATAGAACTGTAAGAATGAAAAATTCACTTATAATCCTAAGTAAAATAGCTTTTGCATTTCTTTCACGTATGTTATATAATAGGATTGTTTTATACACAGATTAGTAGTTGAAGTCAGTCAGTACTCAGTGACATTCAGTAACGCCACTTCTCTAGGGACCCTGTTGGTTTCTGTAATAAATATCAGCTTCCTCTGAAAATGTACAAAACCTTCATCCTTATGGCTTCAAACATATTCTTCCAAATGTAAATAGAGCCCAGGTAGCCTTTCTTGAATGTATATACAAGACAGAATTAAGTTGGAATTGTCACAACTTTAAAGAAGTTGTGCTACATGAAGCCTAAAGGTATCAATTTAAATATCAGCACGATTGTTTGACTGGTAGTCATTGCATTGCAAATATATCCATCTACTTGAGGATTCTTGGTCTACTCTGAGGGCCAGTATTTTTTTTTCATTGTGTTCTGAAAGTTAATCATAATGGAAGTCACAAGGATCATGAACAATTAGTAATTCACTGGTAGAGAATAGTTTTTTAAAGGTTCTTAAAATGTGTAGGCTGAGTTCCTTACAACTCAGTGTCCATTTGAGAATTTATCTGAACTCAGGCATTTCTATATTGGAAAATTTAAAAATCAATTAAGTAAATAATGTGGCCCATGACAAGCATGACTTTGTCAATATTTCCTTGTAAGCTTTTCATAGCTGAGACTTCATTGTCATTCCTGTCTGTAAAACACTAACCCCCTATTGGAAATAACCAAATAAAAAATATGCACTTCAGTCAGCTTATAGCAGAAAAAAAAATAAATCCTAAGTGAAAGAGATGTTATCATATAACAACTTCACAGCACTTCCTGTTTATGAGGCAATAAATGTAATATCACAGCATTTGCCCTCTGGGTTTATTTAGCTCAGTATTCAGTTATTGCTTCATAAACAAAAAGCACAGTCAAGTCACCAATAAACACTCATGTGTATTTACATTGTCCGTTGAAACCTCTATAGTAGTTTACCTGAAAATTTCTAACACTTGGTTTATACTTTAAAATTTCTTCTCTTGACTAGATGTTTACAATGCACATCATCATTAATAAGAGTGTTATTCAAATTATGTGATGGAAAACTTGGCATTGAATAATTTACCTTTTCTTTTTCCAAGCTACATTGGCTAATAGTCCTTAACTCACAGAGGACAGAAAGATTGCTTTCCTTTCTGCAGTGAACTAAACATGTATTATATTCTCTTTTGTGAAGAGATTTCTGGTTTAGAAGGATGAATAAACCTTTTATAGCACCTTAGTGGAAGAAAATTAATAGTTCTTTTCTATCTCTAGTTCCTAGGCCCTTATAATCTTTTCAAATACCACTGAAAAAAGGAAGAAACTGGTCTAGGGTATACCAAAAGTCAATATCACCATACTTCTGATTCCAAACAGTTTCCATTGTTCAAGGATGAAGATTCCTGACTTCATATTTATAGATGGAGATGGGGATAGGTGTCGGTGAGGATATAGGCTAGAGACAGAAATGATTGATACATCAGTATAAGTGATGGAAAACCGGTTCAAATCTGTAACAACAGAAGTTCAGTGCACATAAACTGCTTTCAGAATGGCCAAAACCAGTTTAAGATAAACCTGGATGGATATAGTATCAGACTCAACTGATTTAGGCTAAATCAATCCATTGAACTTCTGCCCCAGATCCCCTCCGAATTCAAGTTAACTCACATTCTCCCAGCATGTTAGGTTGCTTTGTACCACCGCCACAAACCCCCCTCACAGGTCAGCAGCCTTTACCCAAGCTGCCTACTCCAGCTCTAGCATCCCCCAGCTTCTTGCCCGAGCCACTGCAGCCATGTGGCTGCATTTGTGGAATCGAAAATGAATGTCTGTTCACTTGCTTATTGGTTGAATCTGCACAGCTTAGACTAACCTGCAAAGATTGAATCAATTCAGCCTCGGGCTTTTGGACTCTCTGTACTTAGCCATGGAGATGAGGGAAAAGGCTCCTTCCATAGTATTGTTTCTTTTCAGACCAACATAAATATTATAGTATAAGATCATTCTGTTTGCTTACTGTATGCTCTCTTTTTAAAGAACAAAAACATAACACTTACCTGACAGAATAACTTACAAAAAGTAAAGAGGTTTAAACTAAGGTTCCTGGCCTAGATTTTTGCCACTTAGGGAAGAACTAGGCTCTATCATTTTTTTGTGTGTGAAAACAACACAAAGTAATGTAATAATAATACATATTTTTAAACTAGAAGATAGCCAAAGCCAGAATGAAATCATTACTTTTTCCAATTTCTTATCATCAAGCAGTTGTCATGCAATTTAAAATGATATTATAGTAGATCAGATCATCCCTTCAGATAAGATATCCAGAACTAAGGTCCTAGCTATACTGCAAGGTTATGAAAACTATCATAGCATTTTTAATAAGAAAAGGGTTTTGTATTGGAGTGTGTGATAAAATCCCCCACTTCCTCATGCTTTTTGACAGGGTGCTTTCTGTTGTATACTGCCTTTCTCCCTTGTAGGATGTTTGGAGCTGCATTTTATCTGCTTTGGGCATGTAGGTTTTGTGAAATGCTTTTGTTTTTTGTTTGCAAGTCTTTATACAAACATACCAGCATCGTGATATTTTTAACAATTAAAGTTTAAAAAAACGATGGTTTGCCATATCTGTGTGGTTTCTTGTCCTGGAGAGATCACACAAGGAAGAAGAAGGAAACCCATCTTTTTTTCACTAACACCCCTTTGACACTAGATGATAAAAGCAGAACAGCAACACAAGATAATACAATGTGGGCAGAACCCTCTGAGATAGTGTAGAACATAAATACAGACATTCAGGGTCTGTACAGATGTTCAGATAGGTTGGGGGAGATTAGATCTCATTAAAAATGGCCACCCCGTCTAACTTAGTTCACCCAAGTGTGGACCGTACAGTTGTATCTCTAGTTGGATGAATCTAAGTGTAAATGGTACCGAAGGTCTCGGAAGGTTTGATCTGTCTAAAAATGGCCAACCTGATCTAAGTTAACCCTAAGGTAACCCCATAATGTCTATACAGTTCCCAACACAGCCCCAGATCCAGGAAAGCCCAGCTGCTGGCCCCAGCTCCAGGGCTTCACTTTTTCTGCCTGTTTCTTTGGCACTGGCCTGTTTTTAGCCCCCTGGGCCATCATGCCACCCACAGATGGACAGCCTCCTGACACACAGACCAGCTACCTCCCTTCCACAGAGCCCACCAAACCCCACATCCTGAAAACCACTCACAGTACTGGTTTTATCAGCATTCACTGATGGCAGGAACTGAAAAAGTAAGTCCCAGTGAGGAGAAGTGTGTTGGTTTGCTGGTGGGGGAGGGGGTGGGGAGGAATTAGGGGGCTAGAATTAGCCCCTGTTCCTGTGGGATGGAGAAGAGAGCTGCTGTTCCCCCAAGCCCCACCCCCCAAGGATCCTGAAAGCCCCTCTGATCCTGCCAAATTATCCAGGAACCCACCTTTCCCCTCCAATCCCTCCCATGGATCCCATTTTCCCCCAATCCCCTGCATAGCCCCCATTGGCTCTCTGATCCCCTCTAAAGATGATGCTTTTCCCCCCTAGTCTCCCTCTTCTCTCTTACCCCCCTGTGGACTCCATCTGACCCCTTGATTCATAGACCCCTTGGCATAGACCGTCCAGCCTGCTTGTCCCCCTGAGCTCCCCAACCTGCCCTCCCACTAGAGCCGTCATTCCAATTTACCTTAGATCAGGTGGGCATTTTTAAATTGATCTAATCCTAACCTTCCCAAGTGTCTATAACCAGATTCAATGCACAACAGGTGAAAATGCAAATTAAAAAAAAATATTTTCTCACATGAGTTAAATACACTTCAGTAATCTCAAGCAGGGCTGAACAGGCAGGAACAAAGACTGCCGTTTCTTCTTAAAATATGACATCAAGATTTCCGCTTGATTTAAAAATGGGGAAGACGTATTAATGTGTAAATCAAGACTTTTTTCTTACAATTTGAATGCATTTTTAATTGGACATTGAAGAAATTGAGGAGGTGAATGAGGCAAGAAGTACTTCCTTTGCATACAGGACCAGGTCTCTTTAACAGATCCTGGAATGACCAGGAGTCATGTCCCTCCAGGCAAAGCCTCAGCCTTAAGTGCTTCTCTGTCAGGTGGTAATCTAAGGGACATGTTACCAATGAATGTCACCATAGTTATTAGTTTCAGGGGCTTGAGAAGCTTGTGCAGTGAGGGCTCTAGGTAGTTAATGGCTAAATGATGTTTTATGGTAATTGCCTGAAAGATTGATAGAAAGGAGGAACGCATCACTTCCTTGGTGATAGTAAACTTTTGTTCATCGTGCAGTTCTAACAGGCAAAGTGACTAAAACATTGCATTATCAGGTTCTATGTCTTTCTTTTTCCTTACCATATATGCTCAATTTAGAATTAAAATTAAAGGGTTTTTAAACAAATCAATCTTAGTAGCAGCCAAGACCCTATGTCATTTTCTTTTCTCTTCACTCTTCTGTATTATTTTTGCAGATTCTAGAGAAATCTTTGTCCTCACTACTGTTCAGAGAAAATTTATTACATTCTGCTGGCCACACTGAAAAATATAAATGTCATAACCCTTTCCTTAAACCCCAAATGAAAATTTCTGTACCTTTTCTTAAAAAAAAAAAAGTAGGAACTTTTAGAAACAAATTTCATTTTGAAATGAAAAATTAAAA
Organism: Caiman crocodilus; assembly: GCA_030014935.1. Lineage (NCBI taxonomy): Eukaryota > Metazoa > Chordata > Crocodylia > Alligatoridae > Caiman > Caiman crocodilus. Next base: position 13,491,774 of record JAGPOW010003685.1, read on the forward strand.
TATTTTCAGATTAAAAAATAAAAAAGTATATAGTTTAAGATGAAAACATATATATATAATTTTTGAGTTGTTTAATCTGAAAACATTTTAATTTTTCATTTCAAAATGAAATTGTTTGTATGTATATGTGTGTATATATGTTATATATATACTGTGAATTGTTCCTTCAAATCAAAAATGTACTTTCCTATATTAAGAGAATTGTCTAGCTTTAACTGTTAGTGAAACCATGTATAAACTTCAAATTCTGCCCTCTGTTACTCATGCTCATTTTTAAAGTCTGCTTTCATACTAGTGCAAATAAGAAGAAAAATAACTCTATTTGCATTAGTAGAGTTGCTCTGCTTTTAATTAAGAAAGCTGAAGTCGGTCTGATATCTTTGCATGATGTTTTTCCTTTCTTATAATAATGTAATCTCACTAACCTTTGTTGGGAATGCAACTGAGTGTGCAGTAAGGCCTCAATTATTTGATGGTTTGCTGAAGAAATAAGCCATCTTGGATATAAATTTCAAAAGTACCTAAGATCGAAAAAATGCCAATGAACTCTAGGTATCTAGTGTTAGAATAACATAGCCATGATGTCCTGGAGACCCCTGACATACATTACTCTTAAAATATGATAAACTGTTTAATCTGAACCAGTGATCAGCATTCTCAGCTGTGTGAATGCACCATTCACCACAGAAGTGAAGATTGCCAGTGAAGGAGTCTGGGATCATGATTCTGGGCTTAATAGGGTGCACAATTGTTGGGATTACACATCAGATTCCCACATGCCTTCTCTTTAATGTTTGTCAGTGGCCTTAAACTCTTGAGTGTTTATGTCACTTTTGAAAATTAAATCTAGGCATCCCAGGAACTTAAGTACTTACGAGAAAAATATGACAAATAAAAAATATAATTAATTTACATTTAAATTGAAAACTCTAAAGGCTAATAATCCAAGAATGTTATTTTTACAGTCACTTTTCATAATTCTTCCATACTCCTGAATACCTATTTGATTGAGATCTGGGGTTGATTTATAATGATGTTTTATTAAGATTGAATGTAAGAGAGAGAAAGCACAAAGTAGGAATAAAAGTAGACTATGCATTGTGCTTTTTGATCACACAGAGAGGTGACAGTCCAAAAAGAGTTATTAAGATAGCTTATCTTGTTGAAGATGACAGAAAATATATGCTTTCATAGTTAATATGCCTGTGTATGTGTATATACTCACCACCACTCGTATATGAAGAAGTTTTTTATATAACATTATAACATTAAACAGCTATTTAAATTCTTACTGAAGAATCTCCCTGTCCTTGCCTTGTGTTTTTTCAGACAAATACAAACTTTCTTTCATTAAAAAAAGTTTCTGAACAAGACTGGATTTCTGCTCCATTCTAGTAATCTTTGCTATGTTCTTTATAAATTCTCTTCTATTATTAAATTGATAATGAATTATAGTAGATCCCAACTGCATGCAGCGCGCAATGACTAGGGAGATGATGCTCCAATTGTTCATGGGTCCTGTTACTCATTAGCCAGAGCAAGCAGGGAGCAAACACCAGCACACATTGCTTGCACCAGCTTTATTCAGAATGGAGACAATTTCAGACAAAGGTCCCTCATAGACACACAGCCTGTGAACCAGGGGGCATGCCCTGAACAATAGTTTTTTCCCACATTTATACACTTTGGTTTATACTCGTTAACATTCATTCCACCTCTGTTCCTTCTTTTGTTCTACCCATTTCTCCTCCCATCTCAAGCTCCATCTCTGTTTACTGTTTGATTCATTAGCATGGAATTACGTATGCATTTCATTCATTTATATGTCTTTTTGCTCTGAGCGCATGTCTAAGACTTTGACTTCTCTTCTTTGGTCAATGGACAGTCTTTGACCAAAACCTAGAAGCTTCTGGAGGCTTCTTCACCAGTTACCATTCACCTTTTCACATATCTTCATCTCAGATTCTGTTACCAATTATGTATTGTTTTCCACATTCCAGTCTGTTTTTCTGTCTCAATTTGTACCATCTTCCACATTCCTAAAATGTCACCTCATTCACAGGACACAAACCCACACAGACTTACTTGCTGCTTTTCCAGAAAAATGTTTAACTGCCTTGTGGTTAGCAGCTCTGCTAGGACACAGGTTAAGGCCTTGTATTCAGCTGCAAATCCAGTGCTCCCTAAGATCCAAATATTGTCACAGAAACAAATTATATTATATGGTTCATTATTTTGCTAATAGAGAATGATCCAAAAAATTTCCATTACAATTACATACATCACTACCCTCAACTGTTCCCAAAGCTTTGAGAATAGGTACCTGCTACCATTTCAGCTCCTTATGGAAGAGTTTGATCATATTACACCAAGTGACTTATATTTCTTTAATATAACTTTTTTTGGTGATATATTTTTGGCCAAGATTTAAAATGAACAAAATAAAATGTATAGGTTGTTGCCACCTGCCAAATACAAGTAATGGGTACCAGGTTCAAGTAAGAAGTAATATAATATATCCTTACATTTAAGTCTACATTTCAGGGTGAACAGTGCTATTAATGCAATTTTTTCTCTCACACTGTGGCTCAATGGGCAATGGATAAGAAATGATTTCCTGTACATCAACAAAATGATGTAAAATGTGTATTATGAGATATGCTCTATATTATGGTTGAATATTGTCAAATAGAAGGAAAAAACAGGAACAAAATACCCAACACATTTGCTGTTGCCTTATTTCCCACCATTTTAGTGATGTATTAAATTTCTCTGGCAGGCAAGGTTCTTTGAGTAGACCAACTGAGTACTTGGAAAAAAGTTTTTAGCAAGCTTCCACGTACAGTCACATTTCTTCAGCCATAGGCATTAAATTTCTCTGTCAGTTATCTCTGTTTTTCTTTTTGGAAAATCTGTCAGCCTTGCTACAGATGGGATGAAAAGATGTCTTTCGCAACGTCACATTGGGACTATCAAAATGATGTTTTGTGAAGTATCAGGAAGTGTCATTGTGCAATGATGTTTTTAAACTGTCTAAAATTGTTTGAGAGGTAACATTTCTGTTGCTACTGACAATAATTTAGAGTAATAAAGATGGAGGTCATCTAGTCCAACTGACAGAGGGTAGGATCAGCCTTATCCAAACCATCCTCTACAATTCATAATCTAAATACTATCCTCAACCCTGACACAATATAGACCTAACAGCCTAACTTACCTCATATAACTTGCTTTCCAAGCCCTTTATCATCTTTGTTGCTCACTATTATATTCTAACTTCTCCACATCCTTTTAAAAATGTGCAGCATGGAACTGCACACACAGTACTCCAGATGAAGCCTAACTAGTGCTGAGTAGAGAAGCAATATCACCTCCCATGTCTTGCACTTAATACTTTTATTGATGCAGCCCAAAACTGCGTTCATCTTTTGTATGGCTGTATCACACTGCAGACTCGTATTGAGTCTGTGATCTACAAAGACTCCCAAGTTCTTTTCCGTGGATTTGCCATCCAGCCAGGTGTCTCCTATTTTGTATTTGTGTTTTTTATTATTCCTCTCGAAATGTAGCATCTGGCATTTTTCCACATTGAATTTCATCTGGTTAGCTTTAGCTTAACTTTCCAATCTGTTGAGATCTTTCTGAATTGCTCTTGCATCCTCCAAGATGTTCACAATCCTTCCCAGTTTCATGGTGTCTGCAAACTTGTTCAAGAACTTGCAATGCCAGCTTCCAAATCACTAACAAACACATTGAACAGCACTGGGCAGAGGACAGAATCCCTGGGGTCTCCATTAGAAACCTCCTGCATTTCTGACATGGACCCATTAATAATTAGCCTTTGGTTGTGGCTATTGAGCCAGTTATGTGTCCACTTTGTGGTAGGTTGATTCAACCCACATTTCTCTAATTTGTTTATAAGAAGGTCATGTGGGACCTTGCCAAAATCCTTGCTGAAGTCCAGATGCACAATATCCACAATACTCCCTTCATCTACCCAAATAGTTACTTTGTCAAAGAAGATCAGGTTTGTTTGACAAGTTTTGTTTTTCAAATGCTTGCAGATGGCCGTCCTTAGGCTATGCTTCAGCAACTTCCCAGGTATTGAGGTGAAGCTAACTGATCTGTAGTTCCCTAAGTCCTCCTCCTTCCCTTTTTAATGAGTAGGATGATGTTGGCCCTTTTCCAGTCCTCTAGTACCTGGCCCATCTCCCATGACTTCATGAAGATCATTGCCAAGTGCTCTGAGATCTTCTCTGCAAGTTCATAGTATCATAGTATCATAGTGCCTAGGGTCAGAAGGGGCCTAGAGCAGGCCATCTAGTCTGATCCCCCCCTTTAGGAATTAAGCTTATGCTGCCCTGCTGACTTGAATTTATTCAGACCCAACAAAAGTTCTCTGACTGTATCTTTTTGATCTCCTCTCTCAGCTTGTCCTCTTCCTTATCCAGATCATTCCTGCTGCTCCCTGTCCAGGAGAGTGGACCTCCTCTGGATCCTCCCAATGCTGTCCTCAACCCTCCTGAAGTATGGCATCCAGAATGGATGCAGTAGTCTAACTATGGCCTGAAAAATGTTGCATAGAGGGAGAGGATCACCTCCTTGGACCTGCTTGTGATGGATCTGTGGATGCATGACAAGATGCACTTAGCCTTACTGACCACATCCTTGCATTGGCAACCCATGCTCATCTTGGACTCATTAATGACGCCAAGATCCTTTTCTGCCTTTGTACTGACAAGAAGGGAGTTCCCCAGCTGTAGGTATGCTGCTGGTTCTTTCTCCCTAGGTGCAGTACCTTGCACTTGTCAGCATTGAATCCCATCGTATTCTCATCCGCCCACCCCTGTAACTTGTCCAGATCTAGTTGTAGCCTGACCCTCCTTTCTAGAGTGCCCACCTCTCTCCACATCTTAGCGTCGTGCACAAATTTGAACAAGGCACTTTTCACCCCCTCATCCAAGTTGCTGATAAATATGTTAAACAGTACAGGTCTGAGGACTGAGCCATGGGGCACTCCACTGCCCAGGTTGCAAATGACCTGTCCACCACCACTCTCTGGGTGCAGCCCTCTAGCCAATTTGTGATCCATCTGATTGTGTAGGCATCAAGGCCACAGTCACCTGCTTTTTTAATGACAATATGGTGAGAGGCAGTGTCAAAGGCCTTCCTAAAGTCCAGAAAGACTATCTTCACTGTGACACCTGCATCCAAGGATATTGTGATTTGATCATAAAAGGCAACTAGGTTGGTCTGACAGGACCTGCCCCTAATGAACCCAGGTTAATTTCCCCTGAGCATAATCTCCTCTTCTTGTCTCTCGCAGATGGTCCCAGTCCCTGCTCAGAAAAATGGAGGCAAATAAATTGTTAAAGAGATTAGCTTTGTTGTCTGGTGTGACACCAGATTTCCTAGCATGTCCTGCAGAGGTCCCACATTACCCAGTGCCTTATTTTTACTCCTTAGGTATTTAAAAAAAGGACTTCTTGTTATCTTTGATCCTGGTTGCTAGTCTTAGTTCTGTTTCAACCTTAGCCTTCCTAACAGTCCCCCCTACAATCTCAAGCAATGGAGGTATAATCCTCCTTGGTGATAGCCTCTTCCTTCCACGAGGTGTACACCTCTTTTTTTTTGCTTTCAGATATTCTTAAATGCCTTTGGTGAGCCATGGGGTCTTATGAGCACTCTTGCCCCTTTGATTCTCATTGGGACTGTCACCCTTTGAGCTCAGAGGATCATCTTCTTAAGGAATGACCACTTGTCTTGGACCCCCAATTCCCCTACTCTCTGGGACCTCAGTGCCTCTCCTACCAATCTCCTTAACTCATTGAAATCAGCCCTCTTGAAGTCAAGGGCTACTGCCTTACTACAGGCCTTTGACACCTTGTGCTGGAAAGTGGATTCCAGTAGGCAATGATCGCTATCATTCAGGTGGTCTAGGACCCACAGTCCCCTCACCAGGTTGTTGCCTCTGGCCAGGACCAGGTCCAGCAAGACATTTCCCCTGGTGGGACTGTGCACCTCCTGGGTTAAGTGGAGGTGCTGTACCTCATCTAGGAACCTACATGAGCGGTCAGACCTGGCTGACTGCTTTTCCCAGCAGATGCCTAGGTAGTTTAGGTCACCCATGATGGCCACATCCCTTGACTTAACTGCCTCTGCAAGATGACCTGAGAATTCCCAGTCCAGCTATTCCCCCTGGTTGGGTGGTCTGTAGTAGACACCCACTGTTAAGTCCCTTTACCGAGGACCCCCTTGTATTCTTACCCAGGGCACTTCAGTCTGCCCATCCACATGTATTGGGCAGATTTTGCATGTTGACCTCCTTGCTTCCCTTTTGTGCCACCTGTTGCAGTCCTGTAGCTCTCTAGCCCTTTCCCAGAATTGAGTTGCTTCTTCAAGCCTTTTCCTCTCTGGACTGCATGATCTGTTGCTGGAGGGTTTTGATCACTATCCCCTTTGGAACCTAATGTAAAGCCCTCCTTTTCAAAATTTAAGAGCTGCAGTCCTAGGTATATCTTTTTCAAAGCTTGTTATCATTTTTTTTCTTTCATGCTGCAAATTTTGATTTAAAAACTCATTAGTATTTAACAGAATGACCCATTCACCAAAATAGAAAGCCATTAATATGTAGAAGTTTTCATAGAAGGAAATCCCTGGGAACACATAAAAATTATTTAGAGCACAAAACTATTATGGGAAAATGTCTTGTGTCTAAAATTAATTGAATACATCTTTAAAACTATGTACTGGTATTTTGGCATTTTTATTTTTCTAGATATCTATACTGGATTGACTGTTGTGAGTATCCTCATGTTGGCCGTGTGGGAATGGATGGCTCCAATCAAACTATTGTCATAGAGACACAGATATCTAGACCTATGGCTCTTACAATAGATTATGTCAACCACAGACTCTACTGGGCTGATGAAAATCATATTGAATTTTCTGACATGGATGGATCTCATAGACACAAAGGTTGGTTAAACATTCACTGTTTTACTTTTCCTATTTTTGATTAGAGTTATCTTATACTTATTGAGAAGAAACTGAACTATATTTACACTTGCAAAATGATGATGCATATTTATCCTTTATGTAACTATTTTTTTAAAATGTCAATATGAACTGTTTTGTATTAAGCAGAAAACTAAAAGATTCTACCAGGAAAGGAATCCATATTTATGTTTTCATATATATCAAAAAAGTCCAAAGAGGTTCATTTCTGATTCTAAATATTTTCATTATTTTCTCTTTTCATACAAAAAAAAATCTTAGTTTAAAATCACTCCTTATGGACTCAAATTTGTTTTAGTAGTTTGCTGCCAAAATCCTCTAGGAAGAAACCATTTTATTTTATTTTTTATCCATTTACTCTTTGTAATGTTTCTCTAAGAAGCATGCTGCAGAACTATGGCAAAGTAAAGGATGCTAACAGGACAAAGAATTAACAGGGTCAAGAAATAATGAAGTATACTTTTTTTACTTAGATTTTCTTTAATTTTGATTGAACGTGTCTTGAATTATGAGAGAGAGAGTCATCACCACAGTGCAATTATTTTATTCTTTTGCGATGTAGCAGCAGGAAGAAAAAGAGGTAAAGGGAGAGACAGTTTAGTCAATTCATCTAGTCAAAAGCTAGAAGAGAAACATATTAATCCATTAAATTCTAATGTTAAAAGTTATTAAAGTTTTAAATAAAAGTGTCAAGATAGGTCATCATCATTTTTTATTTAAAATGGAGAGCTAAATGATTGCTAAAGATCTTTGTTTTCATTTAAAATATTAGTAAGTCTTCAGACCTATTCTTTTTTGGAGTTATAGATGATATCACATAGGATGTTCACTATGAAAAATTAGAAAACTGAGTATGTTGAGTGACTTTACTTAAGAATGTCTCCCTGATTGCTTACCTACCCAAACACTGATAATAATATTGTTTTCCTCCATATATCTGACACACAGTTTAAGTCAACTTAGAGTTGACTTAACTAATATGACTCAAGGGGTGTATTATCTTGTGCCGCATTTAAGTCGACTCTGCTGCACACTCATGGGTTTGCTATGACAGTTAAGTCGACTTAAAAATGTTAACTGTCAGAAAGTTAGTCTGTGTGTACACACCCTAAAAGAGGAAGAGATATTAGGCTAGGAAGACAGTAGAATTTGGGGATTTCATTGTTTGCAGAGCTAAGGCTGTAAAGCCATGAAGAAATATATGCTGGGACATACAGCACACCAAGATTAATAGAGAATAGGAGCATGGGGACACAGAAGAACTGGGTGCTTTTAACAATATCTGCTGGATGGTACAGAGTTATTAATTGATTCTTTGATATCTTTTACAGCTGCCAGTCTTTTTAACATGGTAGTCTTTCTAACATGGCAAAATGGGCTTGCTAGAAGGCTTTAAAAATGCATTTCAAAGCTTGTTGGCTGTGCTTTAAAGAGATTTAGGTTAATGAACCCCACCCCCTCTTTTTTTCTCAGAAGTTCTCCACTTTGCTCTGTTCTACTTCCCTTTCAGTTATTTCTACTCCTTTTCCCTCTGTCTGTTGGCAACATAGAAATGGAATAGGGCCATGAAATATGATGTGCCATGTGTACTAAATCCAGGGTTGAATTCAGGGTAGTATTCATAGGCAATGTAGGCCTCTGTGTAGAGCCCCAGTTCCTGAAGTGACTAGTTAACATTGGAATATTTTCATCTAAACAGAAAAAAGTTGTTGTGGTTGAAAGGAAAATCTTCTAAACAGATACTAAGCATTAACAATGCCTCAGCAGAGAGATTTAAATGTAGCTGGCAGAGAAAAATGCAATAGACTCAACCTAGTCTCACACCAAAGATAAACTCCATCAGATAGGGCTATATGATTCTTACAACCCTTTAGGCCAGATATGGACATTTACACTTTAACGAGTCTGAGTGATTGGAAACTGGTCTATACTCATAACAGAATAGAAGCTCAGCACAAATAGACTGATTTTAAAAATGGTGGAACCTGGTGTAAGACTTTCACCCCTCCTCCCACCCCTCCCACCAAAGGGTAAATATGTGTTCTGTTCGCTACTGATCTACACTGCACCACTTAGAAAAAAACTGCAAAACTTAGATCAATTCTGCCTTGGCATCTTTGAATGTCTATCCCTAGACTTATTGTCTGTACTGCCTGTTCTTCTCAATTCTTAGTAGATATTCACCTCACTGCTTTGAGATTCAGCTTTTTCAAAAGATCTCTTATTGAAAGGTCCATAGAAATGTGAAAATCAAACCTCATGCTGTTGGAAGTCTGAAATCCAAGCAGCTATATCTCCAAAAATTTGGATATTCCAATGTCAGATTGTTTGTTAATTTTCACTCAGCACGTGGAGCCTGGTCAGAGCAGCCCAGGATGGCAATGGGCCCAGCGGACTCCACATAGAATCATAGAAATTAAAGGCTGCAAGGGACCTTTTAAGATCATTAACTCCAACCCCCCTGCTCTGGGCAGGGATACTGCTGAGACCAAATGATCTCAGCAAGGTGTCTGTCCAGTCTCCTCTTGAAAACTTCCAAGAATGGGGTCTGCATTCACCTCCTGGGAAGTCTATTCCAGAGTCTAGTCACCCTTACCATAAAGAAGTTCTTCCTTACATCCAATCTGAAACCATCTGCTAGCAGTTTATGGCCACTGCTCTTATCCTTCCTTGGGATGCCCTAATGAACAGTTTTTTTCCCAGCTCCTGATATTCAGTCCTTACATAGTTATAGGCAGCAACCAAGTCCACACGCAGTCTTCTCTTCCCCTGGCTGAACAGTCTGGGAAAGAGTTCGATCCCTTTGTCTTTCCTTATAAGGTTTGTCCTTGAAGCCCTTAATCCTCTCTGGATCTTTTCAAGTTTCTCAGGAGTCTTTTTTTGAAGTGCAGTGCCCATAACTGGACACAATACTCTATATGGAGTGTCACCAATGCCGAGTAGAGGGGAAATATCACTTCCTTAGTCCTGCTCGCATCCCAGCGTGTCATTCACTTTGTTGACTACAGCACTGCCCTGGCAGCTCATGTTCATCCTGTGATCAGCCATAATCCCAAGGTCCCTTTCAGCCATTGTGTTGGCCAGGACATCTCCTAACCTATATTCATGTTGCTGGTTACTTCTTCCCAGATGAAGCACCCTACATTTATCCTTATTGAACTGCATCTGGTTCCCCATCTTGCAGCTTTCCAGTTTGTCCAGGCCTGCTTGGATCTGCATCCTATCCCTTAGTATAACTGCTTTTCCCCATAACTTAGTATCATCCTCAAACTTGGCCAGCATGCTTTCCACATCCTAATCTAAATAATTGATAAAGATGTTGAACAGCACAGGGTCAAGAGCCAAACTATGAAAAAACATATTGAAGATTTTTTTTAAAATCCAAGTATATAGCCATGCTGCGGAGAGGCTGACTGAGGAATGAGGGTGCTTCAGTACAGTGGCTGCAATGCCCTGCCTGCCCTGCAGTGCTCCCTGGCTAGGCGTCTTCTCCTCTTAAAGGAACAGAGAGCCCCAGGCTACCCTGATTCAGAATTTATTGGTTTTGTGCACCTTCACAGAGGTGCATGTGTAGAAGCTGAGACATTTACTGCATAGTTAATTAGTCAACCGTGCAGTAAATGTCTCGTGGATGCACTCACCATTTCAGATTTTTGTTTGATGCAGTTACCAACTGACTGAGCCTTGCTTTCAGCAATTTATTTGCAAGGTTTTAAATGTTTTTTAGCACATTTCCTCTTAGATATATGAGGAGGAAATAGAATATTTAGCCCAAAGATTTTTCTACCACAGGAGAGGTTTCAAACCTCATCTTCATGCTCACTGAGAGATGTCTTTATGAAGAACCCCCATACTTTTGAGTCATATGGCATTTATGCACCATGAGATTGCATTTATGCACCATGCCAGATTTCACTTGTACTCTCTGTAAACTTCTATGCTCTGTAAATGTGATTGAATTCAGAGCATCTTCCCACAGTGCTCGATATAGCCATGAAGGTACATGTCCTTTGAGAAGTTATTTTCTTTATTAAATTGATGAAAACATCTTCTACATATTTTCAGCTATCATTTTTCTTCCCTCTACATTCCTCACACGCTTGGAGAGGAATGCATTCGGGACAACCCTTGGATTCCAGGCCTTCTGTCCCTTAGAAATCTTACTTCCACATGAATCCTCATTTCCTGAATTTCAGAACTATACCTTTATCATGCTCAGCATTTCTACCCTTGCCACAGGGATCTACAGACAACGATAGATAACACAAAGGCAATTGTCAAGAGAGCTAGGGAGGGCATTCATTATCCAATCATGGTAGTGCTTCTGCATCTGGAAAACTAAATTCCCTTTCATATTAGCTCAGCAAGCTGTTTTCAGACAACTCTGAATATACTATGAACAATAAAAACCTGTAAAAAAAAATCGTTTACAGGTAGGGGTGTCAAAAAATAATTATTTATAAAACCAACCAGTTCTAACATTGATCTGGTCAACCCATCAGTTCAGCCTCTAGTCATACTACCAGTTCCATGCAATGTAGTTTCACAAAATGGAGACCAGATTTTACATCAGTTTTCATTGCCTTTGCATCTAAGAACCTGGTTAACCATTAGAACAACCTACATGGAGTGGTGAAAACTTTGATGCCTTACATTAACACACGAAATCTTTCTGGAGGATTCACTTTATTGGAACACATATTATGCTGTTAGTTTAAAATATGTTTTTTGGGTTCGACATAGGGATAGCTGGGCAAACTTTAATGACTGTGATATATGGCAGGTCATGCAAGGTGATGTTAAACCTGTTTTCCCTCATTAACTTCTTTGAAACTATGAATATTTGTGGCTCAGTCACTTGAAGAAAGAAGGGCAATTGCTGTGTATTGTCCATATGAATTCTGTAACCTGCCCTCCTTCTTTGCTTGTGTGCATTTTATACCACATGCTTTCTGTACTAGTGAAGGACCTGGAAAATGGTTGGTCTTTCTCTGTCCTTTATGACATTGGTTTGGGTGTGGCATAAAAGCATTAATGGTATGGACCTAGCACCAGCAAATGGGGGTAACCAAAACCCCCCTAATTTATACATGTGGTGCAAGCACTCAACAGAAACACATTTCTGCAAATATCCATGCAGAAAACACAACTTGAAGAGTCACAAGAATATCCAGGTAAGAAAGAGTTCTTTTCAGCTGCTTCTGTAGCCTCCAACGATATAGTTAATACGTTATGGATCTCTTCTAAGGTGTATTTGGTAGCCATGTTGGTCTGAGACAAAAAAGACAAAAAAGAAATGAAATACTCTAGAACTCTTGTTGCAGAGATGATACCTTTTAGTAGACCAACTAAGAAATCGCAAAAAAAATCTTTTTCTGCAAGCAGCCTGGCCAGGGTGCTGTGTGCTGGATCTGGCTGGATCTAGTTTCTAGGGCCTATCTGATGCACACTGTATGTGGTATGTGATCAAATCTAAGATTAGCAGGTAGCACTGCAGGACAGATGACAGAGCTTCATTAGTAGGGATCCTACTTTTTTCTGATTTAAAAAAAAAATCCCCACTTTTCATATTAAAAATGAAATGCCACCATTTGTGTATATTCATATTAATGGCACTTCATTTTAATCACAGAAAAATGTGAATTTTGGGTTACTTTTTTAAATCTGAAAATAGGGGATTTTTTGGCCAGAGAAAACCACGATCCCTGTTCATTAGTCAGATCTGTCCTTCAGGCCGTATCTTTGACACCCTTGACTTAGATAAATATCATGTTTAACTTATTCCCTGAATAATTTCATGTGGATGCACAACTATGTTTTTAACCAGGAGAATTTGTTCACTGTGAGGTTGTTTCCTTAAAGTCCAATTTACACTCTTTTGCTCTTTTGGTCCTTAGTGGTAACAACTGTTCAACAAGCAACATACTTGTCTCCCTTATAGATCTTAGGAATTCTCTAGGAGAATCAAGTAGTGTTTGCTTTTACTTACAGAGTTCATGGTGCTTGTACCAGTATCTGTGACTTCCCCTCTTGTTGTTGACTTTTGGTTGTCAGGAGTGAAATAGTGAGACAGATATGTCAGGGATCTTGTGGAGCATAGATGTGATTTATGGCATTAAGCCAGTGATTCTCACCCAGAGTACCATGGACCCATTAACAGTGTTATGCAATATTAGTCACACACATCAACATGATTCCCAATATAAATCCAGAGATTTGAAATAGGAGTCCATAGTGTCAAAAACGTTCTGATCTATTGAAGTCTTTCTGAGTCCATTGCAACAGAAGATTACTCTATTAGTTGTTGTTTTTTTGTAATCAAGAAATGAGTGAAGCTAAGTGCTGGTATTTTCCAAGGACTGGGTTGAGTCTAATGAAGGGTGACTTGAGTCTAAACAAGGTTGAGAACCACTGCACCATGGGCTTCAATTACCTTACTTAGCTGCTTAAAGTATAATGCTTGATTATGTAAACTGTATTAGAGCTTAGCTAATTTAACACTGCAGTATTCACTAGTTTTATGCCCAGCAAATCATTGAACAAGCATAGAAGCACTAATCTGGTTAAGCACTTAGCAGGTTTATTTCTGTGAGCTTTTTAACCTTTTAGGATTAACAGGCTTCACAGCTCTCCTTGACTTCTGTTGACTTCAGGAGATGTAATCTTCACAGTCCCTGGACTTGACTCACATTTAACATTTTTCCGCAGATAATTTTTCACTGCTCTGCACGGATAAAGAAATTTGCAATCAATTACAGGGAGCCAGGAAGCCCATTTCAGCAGTTCTACAGGACACTGTGAATTTGGTGTAGGCCTTGACCATACTGAGTTTTGATATTTCTAAGAAGGAAATGCAAAATCACATTTTACAAAAAAAAAGAATGCTTTAGTACTTGTAATGTCAAAACTTACTTTTAAAAACTTTACTTAAAGCAAAAAGGTTTCTAGGGCTTATTCTGTGCTCTATTTCCTGAATGTTATACATATTTAATTCTGCCAATCCAGGAAATTAGTCGAATGCAATGGTACATAACCTGATTGCCCAGCTGGCTGAATGGACAGTGCTCAGTCTATCTGGGGGTTGGGTCTATCCAGTGGTCCTGATCTGGCACCTGGAGTAAGCATGATGAGGCCCCAGCCAGTGGTGCAGAGAGGGGAAGGGGGCATCCCAGCACTTATCCATTCTTCTTGGGGAATGGAACTTGGCTGGCCCCAACCCAGCTCCATGGGGGAGGGGCTATGGCCTGGCCCTGTAGAGAGAAGGGGGCATGGCTCCACCCTGATCTGGTTATGGTATGGGGAAAGCAGGGAGTTGCCTGGCCCAGCCTCAACCTGACTGTACAGCTAGAAGAGGGCATGGCTGGGCAGAAGGAATGGAGCATGGCTGGATTCCATTGGGAATTTGACAATAGAGGAGATTGACAGTATTATTTACCTCTGCTTCCCCACCACCAAATTTCCTGATCCGTGAGCACCCCAATGGGATGGATGCCATGGCTCCCTGCCTAGAATTGGCTTGCTGTGTGAAAATAAAGTATCCCTGGTCTAGTGTGAAAGTAAGTTAACAGATTACCAAATAACATCTTCTATTATCTGATAAATTTAAGCAGCAGCAGTTGCAGATGAGAAGATAGAGTAGTGAGAAAGTAAAGTTTACATCATAAGTCTGGGCATATCCATTGTTCCAGGTTTGAAACAACTACCTCTATAATAACTTTTTTTATATCCACACATGCATAAAATCAACCAATTGTTATAACTAAAACTGTCCCATGGTTACACATGCTCAAGTGTCTCATTATAGGTTTCTGAATTTAGCTTTTTACAATTTGGGCAAACTCAAAGTATTCAGGCTGAATTCAGGTTTGTGAACTGTCTTCCTAGATCTTTCCCCCCTCATTTTATTAGTGTAGTAATAGGTTTCAAGTATTTCAAACAAGATTTAGTGAAAGAAAACATTGTTTTGCCTGTATTAAAACAGCTGGCACATCTGTTTCATGGAAGAGTTTTAGTGACTCCAGTGTTTGAACAGTGGCACCTGAATCAGGAATGTGCTTTTGTTATCCCTCTGATAGATAATATGATAAATGCAAACAAGATATACATTTCTGAAAAGTCTGTTTGCATATACGCATTGCACCTTCTAGTGTTCTAAAGTTTGGCTCCTAGGGTCTCTAAAGATTCCTTCTGCACTGAATATACTTCATCCCAAGTTACAGGGCCTAAGCACAACTTTTCCTGAAATTACTTTTTTAAAAATATGAGGATTGCTTGACTGTTTTCTCTGTATTAATAGAGCTCCTCCTGACAACACCCAGACTATAAAGAGGGAAGAAAGAACTAGCTAAATGTAACAAGGAACCCTAGTCCTGTCTCTAGAAAGCAGGCCCCTTCCTTTAAGGACTGAACCTTCTGGGCCTGGAGAACTGGGCGAAAGAGGTTAATGCCTGGGCTGGGCCAACTAGTCAGCTGACCAGAAGAGGCAGGACTGTAAGAACTCAGGGAAGAACAGCAGTAGGGGAGCAGAAGGTGAGGGAGAGGCTTGGTGAGTGGTACAAAAGTTGGAAGACGGGTCTGTGGAACCCTGAGAGGCAGCAGACATCTTGGAAGCCAGTGGATGGGATCTGAAACACGAATCTGGCATTAGCATAAGCTAACATGATCACGTGGTTTCTTCTATTATTTTAGTGAGAGCAGTTATTGCACCTGAATGGGACTGTCCATATTTCTTTTGGTTATAAGACCAGAGGTTTGGGAAAGGCTATTTGGGGACGGAGGATGCCTCATTTTGGGGACCCTCTATGGAGTGAGTACCCTGATGCCTGTGAGGGTTCAGCTTTTGGGGGGAACAGACCCCGGTACTTGAAGGACTATCTTAAAAAGACCAGGGAGGTCTAATGCACCAGAGTGCAGTTATATTTTGTCTTTACAGAGGAAGGCTTGGGGTTGTCACTGGGTTGTGAACCCGTGACCCCCTGGCTGTGGGTCTGGATCCCATGCATCTGGGCTGGGGAGTGCCAGGATCCATAGTAGAGCAGGAAAGGGGGGCCACAAACTTCCAGGAACTGGAGGAAAAAAGAAAAGCTAGAATCTGAGTCAAACCCTGTTTAGTGGGTTTGGAAGGGGAGGCCTAGCCAAAGAAAACAACAGGGATCAAGCCATAAAAGGAGAGACCCCAACATACCCAATAGAATAGGCAGTCTCCTACTTGAAAAAAATATTCCATCAAGACGTGGCAAGTGAGATTAGGACGGGACTGAAGAATTACAAAGCAGGCCCCAAGGGTGTCCCACATAAGGCGCAGATAACCAGAAAGATGATGCTGGGCAGGGTGACCTGTTACACTCAGCTTCAGTGCAGAGGTAAGAGTGGAAAGTAGTGATATAAGCCAAAGAAGACATGGATAAGATCAGTTTTCAATTTGACAAAAGTATAGAGAAGCTACAAAAGAGAAGCTAGCATGAAGTAGAGAGATAGGAGATAGGGCTGTGCAAAGCTTCAATAGCTGATTCAATTTGGAGGAAATTTGGCTCAACTTGGGGACTGAATCAGTGAATTCGAATTGAATTAGAAGACAAAGTAAAAGTTCCAAATCAATTCAAAGCATCCAAACTAATTCAGAAAAGCTTTGAAAAAGATTCGGCCAATTTGGAGATTTGGCCATAGACTAAACAGGCAGCTGATGGCTGCCTCCAGCTGGTAAATCTATTAAGGTTGGGGAGGAGAGGGAAGTGGTATGGGGGAGGGAGGGATTGGAGCTGGGACAAGCTGCCCAGGAAGGGCGGGGAGCATGTTACTCAAGGAGAGGACTGGGAGGTATGGGATGAGGACACAGCAGCACTGGGTGTGGGGGCTCTGCCCTGCTGACGCTTGCTGGGTGTGGGGGCAAGATGCGGGCATGGCTCACTCCAGGCAGAAGAGGGCAAGCGGCAGCAGGGCAGAGTCCCTGCTCCCAGTGCTTATGTGGGTGCAGCAGCGCTGGAAGCAGGGGCTATCCCCCGCTGCCTCCCAGAGCAAGCTGTGCTTGCATCGTGCCCCACCTCTCCTGCACTGGCAGGGCAAGAGGCAACAGGAACTAGCTCCTGTGGCTCCGCCTGCTGGGGCAGAGTTGAGTGCAGCCTGGGGAGCTGCAGGAGAAGTCCCCATGGCTGCCCTGCCTGGCCCCATCCACCACCAAGCCCAGCCTCCCCGCACTTTAAAAAGAAAAAAAGAGTCCCACACTCACTGGCTCTGGTAGCAGTGATTGGGGCCCCCTGAGGACTTGTGGCAGAAACCCCTGCACAGCACAGGGCAGTGTGGGGCAGCAGGGAACACCCTCTCCCCCACCTGCTTGGCACCCGTGCAGCAGCTGCTCCATGGTGCAGACACAGTATGGCTCGGCAGGGTGCCGTATGCTGTCTGGGAGCTGGGGTGATTCTGTCTCTCAGCCATAGCCTGACACGGCTCAGCCCCAGTGGCCCCAGACAGTGTGCGGCACCCTGCAAACTACACAGAACTCACACCATGGGGCAGCTGCCACACAATCTCCACTGCACGCCACTACCCCGTGCTGGGTGGGGGGAGCGCTACCATGAGTGCCCACAAACACCACTGCCAGATATGGTGAACACTGGGCTTTTTTTTTTTTTTGGCTTTTTTTTGAATTGCCGGGATGCTGGGGCCAGGCAGGGCACCCAGCAGGGGCAGGGCTGGGTGGGGGAGAGACTGGGGAAGAGAGGCTGCATGGGGGGTTCTGCCACATGGCCCTAGAGCCCACACAGCTGCTGCTACTGCTGGTGAGTGCGGGGCTTTTCTTGTCCGTTTTTAAAATGCTGCGACTAGACTGCAGACAGGTGGGAATGAGGCCAGGCAGGGCATCTATGAGGGCTTCTCCCATGGTTTCCTACACCTGGGAAAAGGCAGGCACAGCTGAAGGAGCCACAGGAGAACTTGCTACCACCTGGCCTGTCTCTCCCCAGCCGTTCTGAATCACTGGATCTCTCCAAATCAGTGCCAAATCTTCCCAAGCTGATTCGGCCAAATCAATTCAGGACAGTGATCGAAATTTCCAAAACAAATCCCTGTCCTCCGAATTGGCCAAATCCAAATCTGAACGGAATACTTTCCTATTTGCACAGGCCTAATAGGAAGCAGGGTTGAAGGCAGATATGGGAAGAAGTATGAAGGGCCTTATGGCTAGATGGTTAAGGATGATGAAAACAGGCTTACAGTAGAGGCTGATGGGTTTATAACTTCCAGAATCTATTCCTCTGAAAACTAGAATTGAACCAGGGATCCTGAGTCTTTATATTCCTTGGCTGCAGTATGTCAACTATGTTTCTTTGCTTCACTGGAAGTTATTTCACATAACAATATCACTCACTTTATCAACCAGTTTTAGAGGACTGATCTAGAATTTAAAAATCAAAGACCTACTGATGACTGATATGAAGGAGTTGTTCTAGTTCCAGAAGATAAGCTTTTTGTTTTTTCAGGGTTTGTTTTATATTTTAAGAATGAATTTAATATCTGAACCATTTTTGGTAAATTATTAAAATGAGGAGAAAATAGATATAGGAAAGCAGTTGCCAAGGATGCAATCAACCTGAACAGTTTAATTTTGACCCTAAAAAACTAAAGTAAAAAGCTAAATTAATTGTTTATTTATAATTTTAGCCACATTAAAAAAAAAACCTGTTATAGAAGAGCATTGAGGTGGCAAGTCAAGCACTCTAAAAATCAGTAAATGTTGGAAATACATCTACTTTTAACCTTAATTTCATGTCTTGTTACGTATACATGTTTGTTGTAAATTACAGATTCATGTCACATTTTTTACAGTAGGACCCCAACTTCATTGAATACACCAGACAAATGGTACTCTGTAATGAAGCTAGGTTATATTGCACACGAAGCTCGCATCTTTAGAACACCGTCTCAATTATACGTTCCAGGGTGAAGAGATTGCTGGAAATGAAAAACTGGTCTCACAGTTAAAAACCAAAACAAACAAACAAAAAACCCCTAACTCCTCTCCCCTAAATTCTATCCTACGGTAAGGAACGGCATGTATGCCTGCTTCTGGGGCAAGTTCCTCTTTGATATTGGCAAGTATTTAAATCAAAACAATCACAGAAGACTTTATTCATTTTCTAGATGCCTAACCTAACACATCATTATATTGAATTTGTGGAAGTGCTGAGCACTCACAGCTATAAGTGATGTTGACTGGAGCTGTGCTTTGAGCATATACAGTATTACAAAATGCCAAATACTCTGAAGTATCAGGCCCTGTATGTTTTAAGCTGAGTGGCAAAAACAGGTCTTCTTTTCTATTTTTGAGATCTGCTGCTGTAAAATGACTTATTACTTATTAATTAATTACATACTCTGTAATGTTACAGAAGTGCTGTAAAGAATGTAAATTCATTAATGTCTGCTAAGTACTTGGATACTAAGGCTAGAGCACCACAGAAAAGTCCATAGAGAAATTCATCTTTTCTTTTTTTTAATTCAGTGTAAAGTTTGGATGAGGTAAGTTAAATAAGATAGAAATTATAGAAGAGTAGGGCTGGAAGAGGGCTCACGAGGTCATCTAGTCAAGCTACCTGCTCAAGGTAGCCCCATCCATGACTAAATCTTTCAGGCAAGAATCTCTCTAATCCACTTTTTAAAATTCCCATGGGATGAAATTCTACAGTCTCTCTGGGTAGCCCATTTCAATGTTTAACCATCCTCATAAGCGAGAAAGTTCTTCCTTATATGCAATCTAAATTCCCTCTGCTGCAAATTGAAACCACTGTTCCTTGTCCTGTCCCCTGTGGCCATACAGAATAATGTAATTCCTTCCTTTTTATAACTACCATTCAGACATTTGAAGACTGTTGTCAAATTGCCCCTCAATCTTCTTTTCTCCAGGCTAAATAATCTAGACGAAATAGACTAAATAGGACTAAATAATCCTATTTCCTTCAGCCTTTCTTCTTATGTCACGGTATCAGTTTTTCTCCTTATTTTTGCCTCTTTCCACTTTGTTTTTTTCCATGTCCTCTTGGAAGCGTGACACCCAAAACTGGACTAGACTGGGTAATCCCACTCAATACCTCCTCCTAACTGGTCAGAGAGCCACTGAAGGCTATTCACCGACTATGATGATATTAACAGTTATGTATCCCCTTCATTTAGTCTATATTTCCTTCACTTGTTAATGAGTATGTCATAGGTGACAGTGACAAAAGCCTCACTGAAATCAAAGTATACTACATTCACTGCTTTACCCCCTTCCACAGGGCCTGTCATAGAAAGAAATCTTACTGTCAGGCATGTTGCTCTTGTTGAATCCATTCTAGCTGCTCCAGATCACCCTTGTTCTCCTCTAAGTGCATAGAAATAGATTCCTTGAGTACCTGCTCCATGATCTTCCAATGACTGAAGCCACAGTGACTGGTCTGTAATTTCCCAGATCCTCCCTGTTCTCTTCCTTTAAAATGGGCATTATATTTTCCCTTTTCCAGTCATATGCGACCTCACCCAACTTCCATAAGTTTTCAAAGATTATCAGTAATGGCAACCAAATCTTTCAGTATTGTAGGGTGTATTCCATGTCATCCTACTGACTTGAAAAAAATCTAGCTTCCATAGGTAATCCTTGATATGTTCTACTACTCTAGCCTGTTTATTTCCATTCCTGTCTCTGCTGTAAATTGCACTCATTATCTTGTAGCTAATTTTATTCATGAGGTTGAAAAAGCATTAAATATTTCAGCTTTCTCCACATTATTCTGTAACTAGATTGCCTTCTGCCTTCAATTTATCATACTTCTGATATACTTGGAAAAATAATGTTTTATTGCCTTGATGTCCCTAGCCAGTTGCATGTCAAATTATTCGTTGGCCATCCTGATTTTCTCCCTGAAAGTCTTTGCACTACTTTTATACTTTTCTCTTGAAATGTTAGCCAAATGTGCACTTTTTGTATGAATCTATTTTGAGGTTCAGTTAATTGAAACTGTTTAAGCAGGCAAGATAACTATTTTTCCAGATTGAGTATCATAGTATCACAGTATCATAGTATCTAGGGTCAGAAGGGGCCTAGAGCAGGCCATCAGGTCTGACCCCCCGCCAATGGCAGGAACGAGTACCAGGGTCACAGGACCCCAGCCAAGTACCTATCTAATCTACTCTTAAAGATGCCCAAGGTAGGAGCA
>JAGPOW010003685.1:13513076-13639998 GCA_030014935.1 Caiman crocodilus
CAGCCAGTTTCTGACCCACTCAACCGTGTAGGGGTCAATGCCACAGCTCCCCATCTTTTTAATGAGGATGGGGTGAGAGACTGTGTCAAAAGCCTTCCTGAAGTCTAAAAAGACTACGTCAACAGGGGCGCCTGCATCCATGGATTTGGTCACCAGGTCATAGAAGGCGACCAGGTTGGTCTGACAGGACCTGCCCTTAACAAACCCGTGCTGGTTGCCCTTCAGCATAATTCCCCTTCCGGTCCCTCACAGATGTGGGACTTGAGAATTTTCTCAAAGATCTTCCCCAGAATCGATGTGAGGCTGACAGGCCTGTAGTTCTCCGGGTCCTCCTTCCTCCCCTTCTTAAAGATAGGAATCACATTGGCCACCTTCTAGTCCTCTGGCACTTATCCAGAGCTCCAGGAGAGATCATATAACTGAGCCAGGGGCTCAGCAATCACCCCCGCCAGCTCCCTCAAAACCCTTGGGTGTAGGTCATCTGGGCCGCTTCTATTCATAGGATAGAAATAACTTATTAACTGAGTAGAACTGTTCTGGAGGAAAAACAAAACAAGTATGTAATTGGATAGCTAAAGACTGAATCATATTGCATATTTAGTCAACATAAAAGTTGAATGTTTTAATTTATTTATTTATTTACATTTGTGAGTGGCTAGTGATTTCATCTCAATTTTATTTTAACACACAGTTTCCATACAGTAAAAGTTCATTTGAATCTTCTTCATAGGTTATATTTTCAACAAGTTATATTATAATTAAGTAAAGTTATGGGTGTTCTATTTTTTATGATTATAGAAAGGTCACTTTTAAATAGTGCCATTGTAGTATCAAAAGTACCTCTATAAATCATTATGCTTGCCTTGGATGCTTTATATGCTGCAGTCTTCTTTAAATAAGTTTGTACCATAAAGGGGACTATGGCTATGTTAGCAGTCTTTTCTCACACCAGTTTCTTCTCTTAAAAATGATGTAGCTTCATATAGACAAATGAAGGCCAGGTTATATTTGCTTTTCACTGCTTTAGATTACTTCATTTTTCAGTAGAAGAATGCAAAGTAGGCAAAGACTACAGTTAGCAGATTAAAAAGTGGTATTGCATGTCTTTAATTAATTAAAGATATCCCAAGATGGTATTCTTTTTTGTTTTTCAGTGTTTGTATATTAATTTTTTCTTAATTGTTTGTGATCTGTACAATTCAAATAAAAATAAAAAATGTTAACAGTCCATTCTCCTGTTAACCCCCTTCTGAATACCTGCACAGCCTTCTCATCCAGGTCTGCATAATAATGTTTTTTTCTTCTAGACCTATGCGGCTCTAATTTACTTTAAATTATGCAACCCTATTTCCTCCTCTCTTTCCAAATTTCTGGCTATGGTGATTTCTCTTTCTTATGAGACATCTAGTCATATTCTGGTTTCCTTGCTTGCTTGTTTAGGCCTTCTTACCATCTTTTACAATAGATCTTTTCTTTCTCTGTTCCGTACTGCCATCTGACTTCCACCAATACCACTTCACTCATTATTTTTGTTTGCCCCTAGCTAGTGTCCTGTACCTCTACTTTCTTGGATAGTCTGAGCGACATTGCTGGGTAGTATATTTTTTTCCATAGTATATGAGAATTGATTGTATAGGTTCAGTATTGGGGCCCAACAGAGAAGACTAGATGGTTATGAAAGTCTGTAAGGAGAAAAGGCCAAGAGGACTACTGGAGGTCATGCAGTCTGGTATAAAGTTGGAGCTTGTGGTGGGTAAAGGAGCACATAGACTCTAGGGAGAGATGTGATAGAGGATTTAAATGTAATTACATTTTAAAAAGTCATTAAAAAGTCTTTGTGAGATTCCATGTCTAATGAAATATCTTAAAACTTCACTCAATATGTTCACTTTATAAATAAGATGACTTTGGATCTGAGATTTAGGCTGGGTTCTTTATCAGCCTGAGTTCATTAATTATTAATATTCTGCTGCCAGTAGAACATTATGCTGCTAATATAATAGTATTATTGTCAGTGTATTTTTGGGAATGGATTCAAGATCACTTTTGCCTGGGTATATGTATCATAACAACAGGTGTAAATACAGATATTTTTCTTTTTAATGGGTATGTAACTAAACACATTTCTCAGTACTCAGTAGGTGAGTAAGATTATCCTATGGTTTATTGTTACTTTTCTGACTATAATTGCATTAAATTAAGCTAATTCTAAATTGGTATTTGGGCATCTGATAGATAAATTTTGATTTTTATGTCTACTCATGGAAATTGATTATTAATCTATGGGTGCATCTACATGTGCAATTAATTCAGAGCAATAAACTCTGGAGCAGTTTGAGCTGGAGTAAACTACTCCTAGGCACAGCATCTACACATGCCCATGGCAGCAGCAATATGAGCTGGGGTGGAGCAGTTTATGCCAGGGCCGCTCCTGCCCTGCTCTGCCCGGGGCTGTGGGTAGTGGCTTTGGGTGGCATAAGGACTGGATTATGCTTGAGGGTGTTAAAAGTGCAGAGCCATGTGGATAGGCAGCAGGCACGAGTCTGGCCTTCTGTTGCCTGAGCTGACCAGGTACAGTTTATTCCCACAGTCAGTGTCTACACATGCATTTAATCATAGTTAATTAGTCCACTGTAAGATAGTACTGTCCCTGTTAATTAGTTTACTGTGGCCCAATACCATAGCACATATAAACAGTGATACTCTACTCTGGAGCTAATCAGTGTGTTCCCCAGTACAGAGCATGTGTAGATGCAGCCCTTAAGTAATTGATTGTTTGTAATATTGAAGCAATAATGTCCAAGAAATGAAGTGTAATAAAAATATTATGACATGAAGAATCCATAAGAGCTCTAAAATAGAAGTTGTCTATGGAATAAGCACTATAAGAGTATATACCATCTTCATAGATTCATAGATTGTTAGGGACTGGAAAGGATCTTGCCAGATTATCGGGTCCAACCCTGCTGCACTAGGCAGGAAAGACAACTGGGGTCAGGTGACCCCAGCAAGGTGACTGTCCAGTCTCCTCTTGAAGATATCCAGGGTAGATGATTACATCACTTCTGGAGGGAGTTTCTTCCACAGTCTGGACACCATGACTGTGAAGGAGTTTTTCCTAGAATTAAGCCTGAAGTGGTCTCTCAGGAGTTTGTATCCGTTGCTCCTGGTCTTCCCCAGGGGTGCCCTGGTGAACAGCTGTTCACCGAGTTCTTGATGTACTCCCCTGATGTAGCGGTAAGCTGCTACCACGTCCCCTGTCAGCCTTCTCTTCTTTAGGCTGAAGCATCCCAAG
This sequence comes from Caiman crocodilus, assembly GCA_030014935.1. Taxonomy (NCBI): domain Eukaryota; kingdom Metazoa; phylum Chordata; order Crocodylia; family Alligatoridae; genus Caiman; species Caiman crocodilus. The sequence goes on from JAGPOW010003685.1 coordinate 13,516,372, forward strand.
TCCCTCAGCCTCTCCTCATATGGTTTGCCTTACAAGTCTCTGATCATACGGGTGGCTCTTCCCTGGACCCTGTCAAGTTTTTCCACATCCTTGTTGAAGTGTGCTGCCCAGAACTGGATGCAGTATTCCAGCTGTCATCTAACTAATGCTGAGTGGAAGAATCACGTACTTGGTTTTACAAGAGATGCATTGGCTGATGCATCCCAGAGTGGCGTTTGTCCTGCTGGCTACAGCATCGCACTGACAGCTCGTGTTCATGTGATGGTCAGCTATTACACCTAGCTACCTTTTGGCCATGGTGCACATCATATTGTCACCACTGAGCCTGTAGGTATGTTGGGGATTATTTGCCCCAAGAGGGAGCACTTTACACTTTTCAGTGTTGAACTGCATCTGGTTCTGATTTGCCCATCTTTACAGTCTGTCCAGGTCCACCCATCTTAATATACAGAAGGTGATAGTCTGTTCACTATCCTCAGAGGACTCTGAGTTTGGGCATAGTATTCAAGTTTGATTTGTTAATCTGTACAATTTTGCTGGAATATGATGAGCGTGGGTGTAGTTTAACATACTTTGGAAGCATCCATGAAGAAATTGCTATTATTTCTCATATGCTTTCATGGGGCACATCGACATGAGTGCACATGTGCAGTATGCAGTGCCTCAGATCTCTCTGCAGCACTGCAAACTGCATGTGTCACACAAATAGATATTTGCTGTGCTGATAATTTGCAGTGCAGAAGGTTTTTTTGACACTGGGAGATACCAGTGTGAAATAAAATAATGCCTGGAAAAAGCAGGGTGGCACACGTGGCGGCAGTATCCATTGTCTGAAACCAGAGCCTGGTCAGCCAAAGCCTGGTTGACCGGAACCATGCTCCATGTGCAGGCCAGGCTCTGTGTGCTGGATTACCACCATTAGAGCCCTGGGAAGCCCCTAGGGTCCCTGGTAAGGCTGCTGAGGCCAACCCAGGTGCTGGCCCCAGTCATCCCTACCCTTCCTGAGGACAACTTACCATGTGTCAGAGCATACATGTAACAGCATTCCCCGGGGGAAGTAGCAGCAACACAACCACGTGCCACTGGTATTTGTCCCTGGGGCAGCACACTTGCATGCCCATAGAGGCCATAGTGGAGACAAAGTAAATACAGTAAATGTAATTTCAGTGGCAGTGCCTTGTATGAAATATCAATGTTAGATGCAATATTAATGAGGAAAGAAAAGAAAGAAAGACATTTTCACTTATATGTATTATATATTTGAAACTAAGAAAAGCCAGGTAGTTTAGGCTTAAGTCTTTGCCAGTCTTAACACTGTTAAGTTTTCTTTTAAACCAACTTGATGGCAATTTTAATGACAGAAAACATATTAAAAAACATATGAATGTTTAATTTGTTTCCTGTATTGGTTGGTCTAGATCTGACATTTCAGGTCACTCTAATGTAATGTTTAATAGACTGTGCGCATCTCTTTTCTAGTGCACTGGAAATGAGCATCTTTATTAAATATTTTGAAATAAGTATTACAGAGGAAAATAGAGGTGGTTATAAATTGTGGTAACTTTTTAGATTTTTACCTTACTTTACCTTGAATTTGATGAAACTGATTAAAGCTATTTATTCTGACAGCAAATATTTTAATTTTTCTATTTAATAGAATAACATGAAGATGGGTGGGTGAGCAGGGCACATGCTCTGGATGCTACCTAAAGAGGAGGGTGCTGTAAGGAAACTAGGGGACACCTCACCATCTTGTTGTCTTCTGTCCTCCCCCCTCTCCCCTGCATTCTGCATCTTCCTGCAATAGCTCCAGTTAGTAGGAGAGGAGAGCAATGAAACACTGGCAGCAGTGCAGGATTGTGAATCAGAGGTATGAACAAAGTGAGCACCTCAGGTGTGGGGAGCATCATTACATTTGCTCCCCCCCCATACACTCCTTGGTGCAGCACTGTACTACTCTGTGCAGCTTCTGTGGCTAGGCAGAAACAATGCAAGGCTTTCCCCACCACTGCAAAGACTCCTGGTAGTGGGGATCCTGGTGCCTCCTCCTAGTTAGCACTCAGGAAGGGTGTCCTGCTCATCTTGCTTTAGTTACACTACTGGTGTAAGTGCATGAAGAGCATTCTGATAAATGGAGTTTCTGCTACTGGGGGGAAGTCAGCACCTTTTCTGCCACCCAAAACTGATGTCTCTTTGGACATTTGTTATGTGTGTCTGTGGCAAAAAAAATGTGACATCTTCCCACAGGAGGAGGAGACCTCCAGTGGCTGCTCAGAATAACATGGCACCACTGTTCTGCTGTCCCCAGTGCCTGCTAGAATCAGAGCTGCAGCTACTGCATACAAGGGAAAGAAGAGCATGTCGGTATAGGGGACAGCCCAGTGCACAATACTGAACAGTTGCACCTTTTATTTAACACTGTGTATCAAATCACAATGTATTTGGTGAAGGCAATATTTAGCATAAGAATATACAAGTAATATATGCTTCTTGCAAAGAAACAGATCACTAGTGTAAAGGAATTCTCTGTAGGAAAAGAAAAGGAGGATGCCCTTTTCATCCTAATATATGCTGATAAATCAATAGTTACTACTGGTTGCAATGCTGGAAAGCTTACCGATTGCTGAAGCTTTTGTAAATTGAGAGGGAAAAGGTATAAAAAAAGAATTCACTACTCCATCCGAAAGTCTCGTTTTAAATATTACATTATAATGTTTTTCTTCATACTTTTGTCATTCGCATTCCATGCAAACTATAGACTTTATAGGCTATTATATGAACAACAGTGTTGATGGTCTATTGTTTACAATATAATAAAAGTTAATGGAAAGAAGCAAAATGCAATTCAGCTACTATAGAGATGTTTCTCAACCAGTAAAATAAATTGAAATTAACTGCCATTTCTGAAACATCTGATAGCTATCTTACTCATGTCTTACTGATATGTCAGAGGAAAAACATTTACATTAAATAGGGTGTACATATTAATACAGATTTTTTTAAACAAATTCCTTGGAGCCTACTATTTTATTTATTACTCTAAGCTGCAGACAGTCAGTTCATATGTTACTGATTTTCTTGGAATATGATTCTTCCTAGAGTCTGTAATCAGGAAAAATATAGGCAACATTACAGATAACACAAATCCAGGGAAGACAAAGATTAACCCTCATATGTTCTCATGAAAGTATAACCTTTGTTGGTCTCATGGGGTAACTTGTTACCCCACTCACAGGAACAAAATGGAACCAGTGACAACAGTAGAAATGTATCAAAAACTATTTATTAGACACACAGATTGTTTGAAAGAGTAGTTATGATCTGAACCCAAAATATTATTTAACTAGAACTATGAAGAAAATTTAAACTGTTTTTAGAGTTCCAAAATGTGAATGAACAATTTGCTAAGTCTGCAGTTCACGCTGTTTTTGAACTAACAATTACTTCCAAAAACATTTCCCAACCATTTTAACTCAATATTGCATTCCCTCACAAAGCAGCAGTGATGTACTATGGTGCATACAAGAAATCACTTACAATTTTCTTATCGTTTCCGGGTTTTGCGGTCATCTATCCATGGACAAAAAGCATAATGTCCACTCATGCTTGCAGAAGGTTCTACTGGGGTGTGTTGTGGCAATTTGTAATTTAGGGCAGTCACACCAGACTTGATGGATGTAGACAGATTATGTGTATCCATCATACTTCATTTTATTTGTCCATTGATCAACTCTTGTCCAAGCTCCTGCTAAAAAAAAAAAGTGCTGTCTTCTTAAATGTGATCTTTGTTTCCAGTTTGCATTGTGGCCTAGCCAAATGATGAGGCTGGCAATAGCAGCCACATCCATCATATTGAAAAATAGTGTCATTGGCCACCTGTTGATTTGCCATCTGCAGGTGGTCATATGGACTAAGTGGTCAAGGTTATCCACCCCGTCCTAGTTTTTATTGTAGTCATGGATGATGTCTGGCTTTCTTTGCTCTCCACCCACTGGTAGGTCATTGTGTATGCGTGACAGCAACAGCACAACTTTGGACTTCTTTGGAACATAGGGAACTAGGGTGAGTTCCCCAACAAAAACAAAAGCAGAGTGAAGGGTGGCTATCCATTAGTTACCATGGACACCTGAAGTGAACATAAATGAGGTGTGAATGACTGCTGACCTTTCAGATGCATCCACTCAAAGTGGCCAAACAGGTCTAGGCCTGGCATTTATACAGAAATTGCATGAGGGCAACAAGATACCCCAATGCGTTAATGTGGGCTTGAGGTAAGTTGTTACCCCGTATGGAAAAACACAGTCACACCTGGGGTAACATGTTACCCTGGGCAGTTCTTCATTAACAGAGAGCAAACCATTCATGGGGATATTATGCACTGTGGTGCCAGTGACAATGTCCTAAAAAGATTTTTTTTTTATAATTAATTCACTTTAAGATACTACACAAAAAACATGTCTGGGGTAGGAAATTATCCCACGGGAACGTATGACGGTTAAGGATCCACTAAAGACAAGAGCAATTTGTTAAGTAGAAAGTTCTGCCTCTGGCAGATGTCCATTAAAAATATACAGTTGCTGTGTGGGCAGAAGTTCCACAGCATGTGGACTGATCTGTAATAGTCTTTAGTCTTCTTATAATACTTAAATATTATATATTTCAGGCAAAAAACCCCAACCCTTCTTCCTTGTATATGTAATCATTCTTGTTCTTCCCGGACCAATAAGTAATTTCTTGAAGTTACAGGGTAAGTCTATACATGGTGTTAATTCTCAGTAGGCTTATTGCACTGTGCAGTAAGACTTCCCTGGGAGCATGTCTATACATACCTCCTGTTGAGATCAGACTTGCTCTCAGCAGCAGCAGCATGGTAAGGGCTGTTCAGTCCTGGTACTGATCAGCTTCTGGTGCAAAGGGCTGTTCCTGCCATGCTCTGCACCCCCACCCTGCAGCAGCCAGGAGGGCTAGGAAGGAGTATAGGGCCAGGAGAGCTGTGTCGGCCCCGGTGTCAACTGTCTCCTGTCCCTGTGCAATTTGGATGTGGACCTAACGTGCACCCAGACAGGAGACGGCTGCCCCTGCAGCAGACAGAGCTCTCCTGGCTTAGTTCCCATCAAGCCACATGCTAGGAGCTGTCCCAGGTACAGGGCAACTGCTAGTGAACCCAGTCCCTGCCCTCTCCCCAGAGCAGTCAGCTCTGTGTTGTGCAGAGGTGCTCTGGGGGACAGGTAGGAGATGGGTTCCCACCTCCCATGTGCTCCCTGGTGCATCCAGCTCCATGTCACACAGATCTTCTCTGGTGGATGGGTAGGGACTGGGTTTCCAGCCTCCACTCACCCTCTGGAGCTGCTGGCTATGTGCTCAGAGCTGGATAGGGGGAAGAGAGCTCCCAGTCCTTGTACTGATCAGCTTCTGGTTCTGGGGGGAGCCAGGAGCTGAGCAGCACTAGGAGTAGTGACAGAGAGCTCCCTGTCCTTCATATCCCCCTGCTGCCTAGGTTGGCAAGGAGAAAATTTGTTTCTGGTCATCATCTACATGAATGCTATTGCACAGTAACTACTGCTCAGTTAATCTAGTACTCATATTTATAGGTACTAGCTAACCATGCAGTAACCTAATTTACTGCACAATAAATGGTGCACATGTGTAAATGGTGATGATTTACTGTGTAGTAGATGAGTCTCTGTGCCCCTCTGTGGGGCATCTTCAAGTGTCCTCTTTTCCTCCCCTTTAGCCACTTCTATGTCCCACAGGTTAAATAGCAATATCAAGCAAAAATGAAACAATCAAATGCAACTGGGGCACTTTTCTTTAAGCTCTCCCAGGCCTCTACACAACTCTGCTGGCTTCTCCCAACTTGGGCCTTCCTGAATCTACATGTGGTTCCCACAGGCTCCAGTAATGCTTCTCCACTCAGCACGGGAAATTCCTTCAGCTAGCACAAGGCAGGGGCAAACTCCAGTTCCTTGTGCTGGTTCTCGCTGCTTCTAGTAGTGAGCTCTTGCCTCCAGCTCTGCCCAGGTCAGACTTGTTAGGGCAACACTATGTGGATTTTTGGGGAGCACTGGATTATGCAGCTGAATGAAGGTGTGATCTGTGGACTAGCAAAGCTGCTGACCACAGGGCAGAATAATATATTAAAAGTATATTGCAAGATGCTTAGGCAAGCAGATTTTGCTTATGAATGCTTATGCTAAGCCAGTCATTTGCTTATGCTGAGTAACCATCTTAACTGTGTCAACCATTTTCTGAGGAAAAAGCAGTTTCATAGTTGATAGGGTTGGAAGGGACCTGAGCAGACCATCAAGTCCTGGGCAGGAGAGAATGCTGGGATCAAATGATCTCAGCTAGGTGATTATCTAGCCTCCTTTTGAAGACCCCCACCCCCAAAGTTAAAAGTGAGCACCACTTCCCTTGGAAGTTGGTTCCAGATCCTAGCTGCCCTCACTGTGAAGTAGCATCTCCTGATATCTAGCCTGAACCTACTCTCAATCAACTTGTGGCTGTTATTCCTAGTTATTCTGGGTAGTTCTCACAGGAACAGGGCCTCTCCCATTCCCCACTGGTCCTTCCTGGAAAGTTTATAGATGGCCATCAGATCTCCTCTCAGCCTTCTGTTTTGGAGGCTGAATAGATTCAGGTCCTGTAGCCTCTCCTCATAGGGCCTGAGTGGCCCTCATCTGGACCCTTTGAAAGAAAAAAAAAAACACTTTAGATGCTTCACTCAATGAGCTATTTTCTGAAATTCACTCTAAATATAATATCACACACCACTGGTTAGGACATATCACCGCTCCCTCAAACCCATTTGGAAAATCCTCAAACAGTTGCAACCCATACTAGAAAGAGACCCTATTCTTAAAGAGATCTTCCCAGAACCACCCATCCTAGCCTTCAAACAAGCACCAAACCTTGCTAACCTCATTACCAGAAGAAAACTCTCAGGCCCAGAACACACTGAATGGATCCATACCATGCCATGACAAGAAATCCAAAATCTGGAAAACGTATCTCCACCACCCCTACAATTACTACACCTCACAACAGAGCCATCAGCGTTCCCAGATCTTACAGTTGAACCTCCAGAAACATGATACATCTCATCCAATGCACCAAATGCCCTGATGGAAAATACATAGAAGAGACCAAACAACAACTGCACCCCAGAATAAAAGCACACTGGAAATCTATCAAAGACAAGAATACCCAAATACCTGCAGGGGCACATTTCATACAAGGAAACCACTCCCTCTCCAGTCTCTCAGTTCTAATTCTCAAAGGAAATTTACAAAACACGTCTCAGAGATGAGCCTCTGAACTTCACTTCATCCATCACCCTCCTGGATACTTGTGGAAGGGCACTGTTTGTGCCTGCCACTTTAAGGGCCAGAAGGTAGCAGCCAGCAGGTGCCTGATTAGGGCAGCCATTTTAGATTCATTGGCTTCCCATATAAACAGGGCAGTTCTTATGCTGGGGGCAGCTGTGGAGCTGCCAGTGTCATCTGGAGGTAAGGGATGAGCTGTAGGGGATGGTCAGGAGGCTCTTGTTCCTGGGCATGACCTAAAAGTGCACCCTGGTGGGGCTCTCAGTGGTACAGGAGCCCCTAGGAAATACCAGGCCAGTTACCCCCCTGATGAAAGGTGGGTTGGGGTGCCTCGACCCCTAGCCCCCATGACTGCGTGGGTGACCCCTTTGTTTGGAGGGCCCAGAGGGTTGACCCTCAGAGAGTGAGAAAAGGGCCATAGACTCAGGCCTGTCTGATCTCCCCTTGACTGGCCCATGCTGGGTCCAGGACCAGAAGGGTCAAAGGGCTGGGGGCCCACTGCATGAAATGACCAAGAGCTGAGGGCCTGGGGTTCTAACTGGCCTGGAGGTGGGCCAGGGCTAGATATCCATAGGTCCCAGTATGGGGATCACACACAAAGGGGGATCAGTTCAGGGAGCTATGTTGCCTGGTATAATGGTGGAAGAGTCCACCTGAAGGGAGGAATCCAGGTGGGGTTCAATAGTAGGGTTCTGGGGCCCAGTGTGGGGACCGGTGATGATTAGAACATCTAGATGCCATCTGCGAGGCTTGAGCTGTGGTGTAGGGGAGGAAAGCTGCAGATGGCACACCCTGGCATTGGGGCATTAAATGGGCAGCCTCCTGCTTATTAACATCTAATTAATTATAACAACAGGGTATGGCGGGCAAGAACATGGGCGGTTAGCCCAGGAACAGATGGGCAGGCCACGGTTAGATTGGCCCTCAGGAGGCCCCCTGTTACAATACTAAAAAGCATGGACTAAATATAGATATTGGATTTATGACACATTATAACCTGTCTGATGTCTGACTCCCCAGGTATTTTTCCACTATTTAACTACTACATTCATCCCCCTTCTCCCTGCAACCCATCCTGTCTCTGATGCAGCCTGCCACCCACTGACTCCTCAATTTAGATCTTCTATTTTGTATGCAAACAACTCCAGCCTGTGGCTGCTTACTATTCATTCCATCCAGGAAGAGCACATACCAACTGCAGAAACTTCCTCAGGCTGGTAAAGGGTTTTTAAACCCGAAAGCTTAATTAAATATTTTTTTCAAACTATTTAAGTTTGTCTAATAAAAGATATCAGATTCAACCAAAGACCCTTGTCTGCCAAATGTAATATTTAACATTTTGTCCTGCACACAAATTCACCTTTTCTATAATTAAGGATAATGCAAAACATGAGATTACCTGTTGTTTTCTTCTTAATTGTATTTGTATTTGATGCATAAACAGACAATTTAATATGAATATTTTCATGTATATATAATCTGACTCCTAATTGTTTTGCAACCTCTAGATTTAGGCTGAAATATAGACAACTTAATTTTTTAACTCTCTTCTTATTCATTCATGCTGGGGATGGATGTCCTTTTATACTACTCACCTGCAAACCTTGCTAGTCTAAAAAGGGGAAGGGGAGAATCTAGTCTTGCTTACATTGGGTATATGTGCCCTAACTACAGTAGGGTTCACACTGACTACATCTTTAATAACAAGAGTTTCTCTGTAAATAATTATTCTGTACTGCTATTCTGGATCCCAATCAATGGATGTTAGACTAGAGCCCAAGGCCCCTGCTACACATTACATATATTATGTATTTAACTGGTTAATCATGTAATAAATTTTAACCAGCCATTTGTGCAAAGTAAGACTGGTCACAAGTGCAAAGTAATTATCACACAATTAGCTGGTTAATTGCATAATAAAGTTACACTGGCCACACAGGCAAAATAATAATTACCATGAAAGTGACTATCTGGCTATAAAAAGAACCAACCAACTACAAAGTTATTGCTTTAAAATAAGTAACAACTATATAGTTGGTTTCTATTCAGCTTTAATTTGAACATGTGGCAGGACCCCAACTTACATCACATTGTTAAACACTTCAATAAACACAGTATAATAGATTACACAGTGGTTTTCAGGTTTATTAGGGCTGCACATACACTCAAATCAGCAGTTGGAACTACCTTTCTTACCTGGGATTTGCCTGTACAATCACAGGGTTGCATTCTTGCTTCCTCACTGATAGATGCAAGAACTTCATGAACTCTCTTCCTGGGAGACTCTAATTTTACATTAATTTAGAAGAAGTGTGTTAAAAAAATGTCAGCAACTAGAGACTTTATGTATATGCTGTGCAGCGTTGTCCTTTATCACGAAGGAGCTCCAGGAAGTGGTATCAAAATAGATCAATACCAACTTTAAGGAATGAAGAAACATGGTGTTTTTTTTGCTTCTTTACTTTAGGTTCTGTTTTGGCTTTTGCTTTATTATTCAAAAAACGTAAGGTTTCTCATGTTGAGGAAACAATCTGGTTCAGAACAAAAACACTTGTTAAACATTTTCTTTCCTAGATTGACTTTTGTCCCAAAGTTCTTTCTATCCAAGTTTTGAGCTTATTTGCAATATCCTCTTAACAATGTATATATGTAGGTATCACAGAGATAAAAGGTTAGACATTTATGCTTAGTCTGTGACTAAGAACTTATGCTGAGTTTTTGTTAAGAATACCTAAAGAATTTGAATTCCTAATTCTTACTAAAGTTAAAGGATATTCAGACTCTCTCAGAATGGCTTTGAAATACTTAAGTGTAGTGGCATGGAAACCTCATGACTAAATCTAAACTTTCCTGGTCTTTATCAAAAGCGAGGCACAAATGTTACCTTTTATACTAGTACGGACAGAGTAGCTCCACAAAGAAACTTAGCAAGTTATATATGCATTTTCCATTTTTTCAGGATACTTTTTTCTGGGGAATGCCATTTATTTTAGAAGTAACTTATACTTAAAAGAATTAGAAGTGAAATATCTCATGTCAGAATTCCAGTTTCTATATTGTGGTTTCATCCTTTATATAGCAAACACAGTCACAGAAGTATTGTTGATGATAAACTAATATCACACCATTTAGTAAAAATATATCAAAGATCTTTTTCAAGAGTTGAATACAGCTTTTAAAATAATATGGAAAACAAAAATTGCTGCAGAAAGACATTGCTGAAGCATTTTCAAGTAGAGTTTATAAATGCAAAAGTTCCAAGTACTAAAACTTGACATCTAAGGATTAACATAAGTTTAGTGGATAGAATCCTATTTCCAAACAAATGCATCCATCAGTGAGACCTTGACAACTATGGAAAATAGTCTCTTACATGTGGTGTATGCCAAACAGGACACAGTAGATTTAGCATAAAAATGTTATGTTAAAAGCAACTAAAGGATATACTTGTTCACTGCAGAATGGCTTACATATCAATGCTTGTATAAGGTATGATGGAATTTGATTGATGTGAACTTCATGAATTCCTTTAATTACACTGTATAATGTGAATATTAGCTTAGATCAGGTACTACATTATAATGCTGCACTAATATTTCTGATGTTATAGGATGAAAATACATTAATATCCATACATGGACTTAATGTCAACTCAAGTGCAATAAAATAAAATTTCTTCTTTTATACTTAGCTTAAGAAAAACAAATAATATTGGACCCAAATGTAGGTGGGGTGTAAGAATGCACACAGGCTCATTTATATATGTTTATGTAGTGTATGTGAAGACTGTGTATATGTGGGTATTTGTGTGTGTGAGTATTTATCTTTGTTTAAGTGTGATTCCTATGAGACCTACTAATATGTAAAGGCTTACTGGAAGACTTCTAACCAGTGTACAAAGGTTTGATTTTGGCTTTGAAATATATTTCTAAAAAGCACTTGTTATCCCTCAGCCCATACAACATTTATATTTTTTTTCTAGGTTTATTCATTAACTGAAAAGCTATGGAGGAGTTTATTAGTTTTAAATATTTCTTTAAATTGATCCAAATTATCATCTATATAATATATTAGATGCTCATGCATTCTGTTTTTAAACAGCTGGAGGCAGGGTAGATTTTCACCTTATAGACTATCTCAGTCAGAGATGCATAAGCTTTTGTAAGCTGTGCTGCAGTGCTGACTTTGTGCAGCTGAGTAGGGAGAGGGGGCTGTCTGCACATGGTCTGCAGGCTCCTTTAGTCTGCCTGATGACAGATGGCAGCAGTGCAAATGGCACCCCAGATTTGCTGACCCAGAATGCCCAGGGTCAGTCTGTGTTTTCCTGTTGCACCATGTGGGTATTATGAAGGAGGGGTGATGAGGATGTTGGAGGACTATTTTACCTTCTGAGAGAAGCCACAGCATGTACAGACATTCACTGTCCCAGGAGAAATTCCCATGGAAATAATTTAACCCAGTTGCTCCCAGTTTATTTTTCTACTAGAGCTGTCATTTTTACTTTGGGAGAAAAGGCTTAAACATCTTTATACTTGTGGTTTCTCCTGGGAGAGAAGCAAGTTTCCCTGGAGAAACTAAATATCTGTAGGATCGCCTTCCAGGGATACAGTGTCACTTGCTGGACTCTGTTGGCTCCAGCAGGGAGCACAGCATGCCCCCTTCCCAATTCCTATATTGTAATGCAGGGAAGCACAGGCTGACGATAAGCAGTCTGGGTCAGCCAGTCAGGGCTGTCCTATGCACTGCTGTCATCTGTTACCAAGCCCAGAATGCTGAGATGTGTTCACAGGGCTCTCTCCACCTCCAACTGGGCAGTGTCAGCAATGCAGCCTCTGTACTTTTCAGGCCTCAGTGTTTGAATGTCTGTGTAAGGGCTCCGGATAATTTTCTCTATCGAGAATAGACCTAGGAGAGTTTTCTCAGATTATTTGAATGTATGTACACTGCCTCTCTGTAGCTATCATAGTGGAAGGTGCATTAGGGATAGGTTAGATTGGATATATATTTTATTTGAAGTCAATTCAGTACTCAGGTTACAATAAAGAGAGAGCCTTTTTTACTGAGAGAAAACTTTCAGTGTTACTTTTCATAAATTCCATTTGGAATGGAGAGAGAAGTTGACAGAATACATTACAAAGGATTTTTTTGTGTTAAAAGTGAATGTTTGCAATGCCAATTAAATGAGTCATGGTATCACTCATTCAGAAAACAATCAAAAAGACACCAATGTGGATCTGATTCTGACATACAGTAAAGTATTGTGCTACTGTACTAGAGCTTCCACTGATTTCAGTTACAATTCTCATAGTATCATACTGTTCAGGTTCCATTTAAAAGTTATCCAGTCTATAAAAAAAAATGCACTTTCACAGTATAATAGTATTATCATACACTACTTTGCAGATTTTATCACATAAAAAATTAAGAATACCTAACTCACTATGTATTTCTTATCTGTTATGGGATTTAGACCTGAAGTTATCAGTTATAATCTCTGATATTATGTTTTTAAAAGGTTCATGTTTATGATAAAACTATATACAGCAGTGAGTGTTGAATTATTGTTATTTATTTGTGGAACAAAAGCTGCTTTTTAATTTGTCTTGTCAGCAGTAATATTTCACCAATATAAAGTAACTGTAGCCACTTCTAACAAAGTTAAAATACAATATATCTACAGATGCATATATTCTGTCTTAGATATTACTTAATAAGGGGGTAGAGATCAAAAGAATGTCCTTTAACCAAAAGTAAATTCAATTTATATGCTAAAAGCTTCTTTGAAATTTAACATGTCATTTGTTTAGAATCTGTAGGTATTTATTTGTTAGCCAGAATTCATTCATTTTCTTCACAGCGGTTGGGCCAACTAAATTTAAGCAAGCAGGGTTTATACACCCAATTCTGCATTATCTTATCTGGTAATAAAGAACCCTCTGGACTTGACAGATTGTCATGGCAATTATTCACAAGATGTTATGTAGCAGTTGTATCTGTCAACCCATGCAGTATGCAATATTTTAACTGGCAGTCTTCCAAGAATGAACATTAATCTTCCCATCTCCTATTACAGTTCCTAATCAAGACATTCCAGGGGTGATTGCACTAACATTGTTTGAAGACTACATCTACTGGACAGATGGGAAAACCAAGTCACTCAGCCGTGCCCACAAAACCTCAGGGGCAGGCAGAGTATCACTGATTAACTCATGGCATGCCATTACAGATATCCAGGTGTATCATTCTTATAGACAACCTGATGGTAATTATTATATCCATGCTTTCCATACAGCACATTGACATCTAGTTTTTTAATTAACTGGAGGTTTTCTTTGTGTGTTTAATTTGAATTGTTTTCTAATCAATAGCTATGAGTTGTTATGTACTTGAGATTGTTCCCAGTAAATTTGCTAGGTGTCTTTAATGTCTTTTAAGAAGCTTAAAAGAATATTGGTAACAGCTGAATCATATTGAATACAGCTGCTGAGCTGTTGAAATTATATTGCCCAAAGATAATAAAATCAGGCCAGTCACAGGGAAAAAGCATTGCCCAAATTTTCATTGTTATTGCTACCAAATCAGGAAAGTATTAATGTTCCTTAGAAATACTAGTGCCAAGGATGCCCTAGAGCTAAGTGAAAAATTGTTAGATTAAAGGACTGTACAAGAATGAGAGTACTATCACTGTGCCTTATCTCCTGCAGTCCACATATTATAGTTCTAGTTGACTAAAATTTGCCAGTTTGTCTAGTTTAGCCAATTAGTCACACTATTGTAAAAGATCAGTACTTTTTTCTTCATTATTTCAACATCTCAATTTACATTTTTTACTAATGAATTAATTTGCTTCATATAAAATGCTTGTTCTTCTTGGTCAAAACACTAGAAAGATTGAAGGGAGAAAAATAAAAATTTGTTTGATTGCTTGTTTATTTTTAAGGAGCATTTTGTTCCTAGGGTACTTCAATGTAAACAAAAGTGTAATTTAGTTCCCCTTGTAATAGAAAATGTTTTGGCAAGCATGCTAAGATAATAGCCTTTAGTTTACCAGAAGTTTCCATTAAAGAAAAATAAACTTCCTTATTTTGTCATTTTTGCCCTTATGAACCAGAGTCTCAGTTAGTAAGTTTTAATAATCTTTTTCTCTTTATATTCACAGTGTCTAAACATCTATGTACAATAAATAATGGTGGCTGCAGTCATTTGTGTCTCCTAGCCCCTGGCAAAACACATACCTGTGCCTGTCCCACTAACTTTTACCTTGCTGCAGATAACAAGACCTGCTTATCAAATTGCACAGCCAGTCAGGTAAGGGAGATGTTGTTTTAGTGTACTCACAGTGTATATGTTCAGGTTGGGGTTTTTTTTTTAATAACTGAATGTTGGAGTCCATCAAAAGTTGTGCTATCACCAAAAGAGCCCATTGCACCATAACACAGCTTTGAAGTAACATCAGCTACTTTTTGTGTAGACAAGGTAGGTTATGATATAAAGAAAACTAGTTTGTGTGAAAAATACAAGTTTTTAAAAATCATGTTTGAAGTGTTTTAAAAAATATTTGTGTGGAAAGCTAGGACCCTTTAATGACTACTTGCTTAGCAAGTAGGAAGCAGTTTTGCATAGGGTGGTGAGGACAGCATTTCAGAACAGCAGTATTTACACTTCTGCAAAAGTTTTGAATATGTTTTTCTAAAAAAAATTAGACACCAAGTCCAATTGCTTATTGTGCCAAATGTAATTTTTTAATTTAATTAATACAGTTTGAAACAGAGCAAGTCAAATCCTTCTTTAAGTGTAAGTGTCAACACACTCTATACTTTTTAGTGTAGATAGCAATGTCTCCATAATGTATTTTGGAGATACATACAAAGGGATAATATCTATGTGAGAAATAGTGATTTCAAATGTAATATATTTATATTTTTCACCACTGCACTTATACTCTGTCAATTAATATATCTCCAATGGGACTATAAACTTCCCAAATATCTGAGTGAAATTTAAGCAGCTATCATTTGTTTTAATAACAATCTGGTAAAAGAGAGAGAGCCAGGAAGAGACTTATTGAAGTTCCCCCCAAATATGAAATTTATGGATATATTACTATCAGTTATGGGAAATATTAAACCCTGAACCAGTAATTGATTAGGGGGTTGTATGTTCTATCTTGAGGCTATTTACAGAAAGTAGCTTGGTAATTTCCTTTCTACTGAAGAAAACAGCACATTTTTCCAGCCGTGGTTGCTGAGAAATACTAGACCCTAATATCATAAGAGCAGGCTATAGAATGAATCACTTTCAGTAATTGTAGATGTTGTGAAATGAATGAATGAATGAACGCACGACAGTGTCTGTCTTTCTAAGATCTATCTATTTGGATTCAGAGTATTAGGGAAGCTTACTTCTACAGGCAGAGTATGAAAGCAGGACCGTACAAGCCATAAGCTAACTACCCATCTTTCAATCAATTCATAATATGAGATATAAAGATGCATTCATTCCAAATACCTTGGTTCATAGAAATATGATAAAACTTAACATAGCATAACATTAGCTGTAAATACAGACTAACATGAGAGTAGTAAATCCAATTAGGAAAAATAGCTGTGCATGACATATAGTGTTTCCCACAATCATCCACTGTAAATAGATATATCTCTGACAATTTACTAACTGTGAGGGTGGTTAAACATTGTTACAGAGTACTTAAAAAGATTTTGTAATGTCTTTTTTAAGACCAACTTAAACAAACACTTGTCTGCAATTGTTTAAACAGGTGTGATCCTGCCCTGAGTATAGGACTGAAGTAGATGAACTCCTAAGGTCCCTTCTAGCTATATTTTCAATGATTCTATTAAAAATTCATAAAATATGTCTAAAATAAGAATTCATGTAAACATTCAACAAAATCAAGTTGTGATACATTACCAAGGTGGCGGGAATTCATTGATCTTCAAACCCTCTGTAAACATATGAAAAAAGTTCAATTTATTTAGCTTAATAATATGATAAAGCATCAACTTGATCATGATCTCTAATATTTCCATGGGGAAAAATTTCTTCTAATGGAAAGTCATTAGTCTGGCTGGAAAAGGCACAACAAGGTTCAAAAGGTTTAAGCTGAAGCTAAATAAATTCGGGCAATAAAAAGGTATAGAAAATTTTAACAAGTATGTGATTAAAACATTGGAACAACTTACAAAGATTTTTTTGGATTCTCTGTTACTTGAAGTCACTAAAGTCGGGATTAATATTTTCCAAAAGAAACAGTTTAATTCAACTAGAAGTTACAGATTTTATGGAGGAGCCAGCCATCTGATTTTCGCCTATGCTGCAGATGAGAACATGTGATCATAACGGTCTCTAAGGGCCTTAAAATGTATTGGTTTTTAAGTAGTGCAGTCCCACTAAATCTGCAACACCACAATATATTATCTCTATTTCTATTTCTAGCTTTAGTGAGGCCACTATTTTACTCTTGAATCTATGCGCATCCCTAAGTGAGGCTCACCTTACATTTATCATTCATACCAATTTACTTTATATGTTACGTCAATTTATAGAAGAAAGCTATATCACAGTGTTAATAAATAAATACTTTTTACCTACTAGAATGTGAAGGCATTAAAAAGTGTTCGTATCTAAATCCTAAAAAGATTAAATATATTCCTATTATCTTAAATCCGTTCATGAAAAATGTGAATGGTCTTCATAGTGACGATGATAATGATTCACAAGATTAAGTCAAGCTTAGTATCTTTTATAATGAAACTTCAAATACATACTTTTGTATTATACCGGATATTTTCCAGTCAGTAATAACTAGTGATCTTTTACAATAGGCTTAACTGCTTTTGCAAAATGTCCATGTTTACTAGGTGAAGTGTAATAAAGCACTATAGCGTTCCATAGTATAGAGAATGCAATCCTCTCAGACATGACATCACAGATATCCTTTTTTTTTTTTTTTTTTTTTACAATGATCTGAATAAAAATGCTACAGGAGATAATTACAATAGTGTGGTAACAAAATAAATGGTGAATGAGCAGCTTTACTACCAGCAGTGTTTAAAATGCCTAACTATACTTCTCAAATAATAAGGTATAATTAGTGCAACTATTTTTAATTTGAGAAGCAACCTTGTTACTTGCCCCTATATTATTTTTAATCACTCATTAAAAATGAGTCATTCAAGGAGCGAATTGTTTTTATATAATTGTCAGAAAAAGAGTGCATACTATTAGAACATGAAGTGGATGTTTCTTAGGGCTGTTTAATTTTGACACTGTTTCAACTCATTTTGCGCTCCAAACAGTGAAATTGAAATGAAACGAAAGGATTTGAAACAGCCTCAAAATGAAACAAAGGCCACTGAAACATTTTGAAAAGTTTCAAGTTTCAAAGCTAAAGCTGGGCTAGCTTGCAGGGAAACAGAAAGTAAGGAGAGGGCAGAGGAAGATCGGGGGAAGGACTGCTCTCATATTGACTGTGTAGCTGGCCAGTGACTCTGATCCTTCCCTGAGATTCCTTCCAAACCCAATGCTCCAGGGGAGGGATGGAAATACAGCATAAAAAGCAGCATTGTTTGAACTGGGCTGCTTTCTGCCTTGGGGTCAACAGCTCAGCAGCATCAGAAAACAAAGGCTATCATTCATTTCCTACTTGCTAGCCTAGCACAGATTTTCCAGTACACCAAGGCAAGGACACTATGAAACACACCATGAAGCATGCTGGAAACACAGCTGGCAACTTTTCAGGGAGGGGCAGAAGAGGGAGTACAGGGAGAGCTTTAAGTCCTCCTGCCCTCCCCAACTGAGATGCAGCCTCTTTTCTACAGCAAGAAGGCATGAGGCTTCGAGTTATACAGGCAGCAAGGAGAGAGCAGCAGTGCCACTGCCTGTGCCTGAATCTGCATCCCCTCCAAGAACATTGGCCATACCACTACCGCCAACACCTTGACAACAAGGAACAGCACCAGCAGGACAGTCTCCTCCACCCTCATTTCACTTCCCACCCTAAGCCTTCCAGTTTCAGAGGAAGAGCTGGAGCCGGATCTCAATTTGAGTGCCATATCAAAGGAAATTCTGGGATGGGGAATCATCTGAGTGTGTGCTTCACACCCCTCAAGTTTCCTCTAGAGCCAGGTCTCCTTCCCTAGAAAAGACTTTGGAGGAGGTTGAGGTATAGGTTGTGGCAGCAACTGGTTCAGGTGTGTCTGCTCCTCCTGTTGCTGTGCCTCTGCCTGCTGAGGAGGGGGAAGAGGCAGCATCCACACATGCACCTGCACCCCAGAAGTGAACAAGTAGTCTGTTCTGGGAACATTTTGAACTGGCAGAAGATCCCACATATGCTATCTGCCTGCACTGCCAATATGGGGTCAGGTAGGCCCGGGCACTTCCAGATGGTCCTGGCAGGTACGTGGGGCTCCTGAGGTCAGTGCCCAGTGACCCCTCTGACCTGGCAGCCCCACCTTTCCCAGTCCCCAGGCCCCCAAAGCAGAGGCAGGCCACCCTGGAACAGAGGGGGAAAGGCAGACAGAAAGGGGGGTGAATTGCAGAGGTGAGTGAGATTACCCAGACCATTGGGGAGATTCTTGCTGTGGATGGCCAGGCCTTCTCCGTATTGAATGGCCAGGGTTCAGGTGGCTCATGGTGCTTGTGCCCCTATCATTCCAAGTGCCTGAGTGCTCCACTTTCAACAAGGTGACAGTGCCTTCCCTATATGAGGCATGCAGGGAGTACTTAAGGGGGGGATCTGTGTAAAGCAGGTCTGCAGGTGCCCTTACACTTCACTTTGGACATCTGGAGCAGCCAGGGTGGAGATTATGCATACCTTTCCCTCACAGGGCTCTGGTGCAACCAGTCAGGCCATCCATGGGCTCTCCTTCAAGACAAGATGATGGATGAGTCCCACATGGCAACAGAGATCATGGGGACCATGAACTGCTTGGTGCAGGGGTGGTTTGTTGGGCAGGATGAGCTCATCCACAGGTTCATGGTCATCAACAATGGGGCCAATATGGCCAAGGTGGTATGTGATGCCAACTGTATTGGCATCTGCTCTGTGGCACACAGTTTATACCTCATAGTCAGGGACACCTTGGATGATGGCACCAGCACCACCAGCAAGCTCATTTCCAAATATAGGAAGGTGGCAGCCTACTTCCACCAGAGTATCAAGAGGGACAAGATGCTGCGGGACAAATAGGCAGAGTGGATCACGAGAAGTCCATCCATGATTGGAATCAGTGCCCCCTTTAACAGAGCTGAGTGGGATACCATCTCCCAGATCTTGGGTGGTCCTCAAGGCCTTCCTCAAGGGTGCTGAGAGCCTCAGCACTAGTGATGCCCTCCTTAGCCAGGTGATCTCTGTAGTGAGGGAACTACAGAACCAAATGGAGAGAGTCTAGGGGATCAATGATCCTGGCTGGGGCAAGCTGTTGTCACCAGACATGCAGGAACTGGTGAGGCAGCTGAAGGAGGGCATCAGGAAATGACTTGATCCTTTGCAGTCCAGTACGGTCCACGTGCTGACTGCCATGTGTGACATGAGGGCGAAGGGTAGTGTATGCAGCAGTCAAAGCCTGGATCTGTGGATGGAGGTGCTGATGAAAAGAGTCAGTGAGGAAAAATGGCAGAGGCAGGGGGACATGGAACAGGGGGATCCACTGTCCCATGCCAGCATGCCATCCATCAGCCAGTCTCCTCCTCCACCACAGGTACTGCCAATGTGGGCCAAGGGCATGGCTTTCATGGTGTGGTACAGAGGCATCAGATCCTACCATCAGGCAGGTAGCACTCCAGCTTTGGTAGCTTCCTATCTCACCAAGGATGTAAGAACTGTTGCTGTGCAACCCTTGGCCTACTGGGTAAGCCTCAATCACATGTGGCCAAATCTCACCACAGTTGCCCGGGGACTCCTGTCCTGTCCACCAACCGGTGTTCTATGCAAGAGGCTGTTCAGCATTTCTGGTCATGTAGTGACACCCCACACCTCCTTGGATTATGGTTTGGTGGAGTAACTAGTGTTCCTGAAGGTGAGCCTCCTGCTGCTGGGGTTCCCCAAGTTTCAGGTGCAGATGGAATGAGTCTGCATTCATTTTTCACTCTGTCTGCATCTATTTCCTTTTTTCATTTTTTTTCTAAATCCATTTAATGCCCTGCTCTCAGAGCAGGAAGTGGCACTCACTGCATCACCAGCTAGCAGGGGAAGAACATGTCCCTTCTGAGCTCCCATGCCAGGAGAGAACTTCAAGGTATGGGCTGGTCCTATGGGGAAGGAGGAGGCCCCCCGTCCTGGGAATGACCACTAAAACTGCACCTTGCCAGGGCTGGGAGGCTTGGTGGGACTTCTGGCAGCACGGCATCCCCAGGAAATGCTAGGACTGCGGATCTCCCTGATGAAAGGCAGATAGGAGGCACCATAACCTCCAGCAACCATGCTCATGCACAGAGTCCTGCCTGGGGAAATCCCAGACCCATCACGTCTTTGACAGGCCTGAGGCTTGCTGGTTGCAGTGGAGTTGTGAGGCTCTGGGTGAGCTCAGCTTAGCTGCCTGGGATGCCAGCTTTTGGATTGCAAAACCCTTTGTCAGGCTGAGGAAGCATCTACAGTTGGTTTGTGTGTGTGTGTGCTGTTCCTGGATGGAAGGAATAATAAAGAAGCCAAAGGCTGGCATGCAATGCAGGCAAGGGAGCCAATCAGTGGAAATGGAAATGGAGGCATCAGGGGGTGAAGGGGAGGGACAGAGGGATGTAGCAGCGCAGGTAAAAGTGGAGAGGTACCTGGGGAGTAGGATGTCCAGCAGGTTGTAGTGTATCAGAAATCCAATGTCTATATTGAGTCCACGAGTTTCTGTACCTAGGAGGTTGATGAAGTACAGTTCATAGACTCTTCTGTGAAAAGTGGTTTGTAAATGTCTTTTGAGGATCAGGCCTGAGAGATTGAAGACGTGCTGTTCTTGTCTTTGATAGATTTTTGGTGTGCGCTCATTCTGGTGCACATTTGTTGCTTGGCGTCTCCTGCGTACATATTGTATTGTGAAGGTACCACCACACTGGAGATATTGTTGGCAGGTTTTGCATGTCTTGTCATGGTGTGGCCTGGATCCATGTGGATTCAGTGCATTTTAAGCTGTATGAAGTTGGCTTCTGGCGATGAGGTTAGCAAGGTTCAGTGCTTGTTTGAATTTACAAACCACTTTTCAGCATTGCAGTTCAACCATGAAGTCCACCAGGATAGTGCCTCCCCTACTGGAGTCCTTTATCTTTAAGGAAAGGGCTCAGGGTTTAAAAGGTTGTAAGAGGGATTTCTCTCTCCCAAGCCCATTTCTGCCTCAGAAGCTGACTCAGGCAGTTTGTGACAAGAAGAGGTAAAATATTACTCCTCACCATTATGGGATCACAGAGGAATAAGTGAAAAATCCATTCCTGTTTCAAAATGATTCCACAATTACTAAATGTGTCACTAAGTAGTGATAGGTTCTTATTATGCTACTTATTTGGGTGTGACCATAGTCTGGGAGGAGGCAGGTGATCTTTCAGGGCCCTGGATACAACTGAAGCGTAACTCCTGTTTTCCTCGATTGTATGAATCCAACACAGATGGATAATGGCTTTCTTTCCCTGCCCCTGAGGAAAACAGGCTGGGGAAGCAACACCAGAACAGGGAAAGAGTTGGAAAAAAAAAGAAGAAAATATAGAAATCTATAACCTACAGTAAAGAAAACTATGCCAGTGTGCAAAAAACCCCCATATCATTATCTTCCTTTTCAAGTATTATTAGATATATAGTTGTCCATAGGTACTTCCTTTGAACATTTCAGAAGGTCCAAATGCCAGCTTTTGATAAAAAAACAAAAATAATTAAAAATGTGTATCTAAACTTAAAATGTCATTGCAAAACATAAGAGATTTCATAAAGTTGGGGAGTACGAGTTTGAGGTAGCAATAGTTCCACCACTGAAAGAGAGTCACAGTTTCACATGGGGCTTTCTTTCAAAGGATCAAAAAATCTCATGTACTACAAGAGTGAGGACATGGCAATATTAACACACAATATTTCTATTCTGGCTTCAGTGGAGGGGGTTGTTTGAAAAGATGTTTAATTAAACAAGTATTTTCTACTAGCTTCTGATATGTTTTAGTATTCATACAAGATTCAGCTGGGATATTCATTCTTGATCTGGTCAGTTTATATTGCTTGGTGTGAGGGAAAACAGCTAGTGCTTTTCATCAGGAACTTCCACCTCCCATGTTTTTATAGGCTTCACCACAAAGAAAGCTTAATTTATAGATGACACTGTAATATAATTATGATAATAAGCATACAGTTCTGGGGATCACAGCTTTATTAGCGTTTCTCCAGAATACGTGATCAGACTCTACAAGAAACACCTTAGAAATGTGGTAGTAGCCCACAATATTCCATCAAATTCTCCCTTTGAGTATCTTTAGAGTATCTTCAGTATCTTTAAGATTAATCAGGGAAATGAAATATATAAATCTGTGCATGACCTTTCTAGTTCTTGTCTTCAGAAAGGCAAGATTTGTGTTTAACTTTTCTAGTTAGTTACTTCAGAAAGATGTATTTTTAATTAGTTCCTGTGTTGTTGCTGTGAGGAAGACTATTCTTAGTGCTACAGCAAGCTTCTTGTTCAATATAAGCTCGTCTTCCACAAGTCCTAGGAAACAGTTAGACCCTAGAACACTCCTTTTGAAGTTATTGGCATAAATAAGGATTTCTAGTGCTCTAGAAATGTATCTCAAAAGCACATGGAGTACACACACTAACAGGACTCTGCTTATATCATTCAAACAAAAAGTCTGAGATGCAATGGCTTCAAGCTGTTGCAGGCATTAAGTTAACATCCTAAAGTAGTAGGCATAGAAGGCATATAGGAAAATGACCACAGAAATCCCTAGGAACTTTGAGGAAAACGTGTAAGAGCTTTACCTAAGACAGATATGCAAAGGAAATGTGTTTTCATCTCCACCAGCAACCTTTACAAGGAAAGTGCTACAAGATTGGTTCCCATATGATGCATTTAGTTAGCAGAGATCCTTTTTCCTATGGGTGGAAGTTTAATTTCTGCCTAATATTCTAGTATGCTAATTAGAACCCAGCTTAATCTCCCCCGCACCCTCTATTTCTGTGATTCACTCTTTGCTAACCCCTGTCAGGGATGAATGAAGACAAAAGCATGTCAAAATTTACTAACCAATAGTTTTCTTCCTTTTAGCATCTTTTATTTTAGTAATCTGTTATCTGGTCAGAACACAAGCTGATGTTCCTTCCTTTAAAGAAGTCTTACACATACTTTTTAAGATTAGTTATTATATAAAGTTGTCTTATTACTAACAATTTGTTGTTTATAAAGTTTATCTACAACTTTACAAAATTGTATATGGTAACATGAGTTAAAGAGCAGGACTTCATCATCAGCTTTAAGCTGCAACATTAGAAAGTGTTTTCATACCATAGGTATGGGTATAGAGCCATGAAAGATCTTTGTGCTGCTGAAAGAAAATGATGATATATTTCATAGTATCATAGTACTAATGGTCAGAAGGGACCTAAACAAATCATCAGGTCTGACCCCCTGCCCTGGGCAGGATTGGGTGCCAAGTTCATATCACCTCAGCCAAATATCTGTCCAGCCTCCTCTTGAAGACCCTCGAGATAGGAGAGCACCACCTCAGTTGAGAGCCCATTCCAGAGCTTGGCAGCCCTAACTGTAAAGTAATGCCTCCCGATGTCCAGCCCGAACCTGCTCTCTAACTATTTGTGTCCGATATTCTTAGTAACAGAGCCTCCCCCAATTCCCACTGGTTCCCCCTGGTGAGTTTGTAAACAGCCACCGGATCCCCTCTCAGCCTTGTCTTGGGGAGGCTAAATAGATTCAGGCCCGTTAGCCTCTCTTTGTAGGGCCTGACCCCTTGACCATGCAAGTGGCTCTCCTCTGGACCCTCTCAATGCTAGCCACATCCCTTTTGAAGTGCGGTGCCCAGAACTAGATGCAGTAATCCAACTGTGGCCTCACCAATGCCACATAGAGGGGAAGGATCACCTCCATAGACCTGCTTGTGATGCATGTGTAGATGAATCACAAGGTGTAGTTAGCCTTACTTACTGTTTCCTCATATTGGCAGCTCATGTTCATCTTGGAGTGAAAAATGCCTCCAAGATCCCTTAATGCCATTGTGTTGACAAGAAGGGTGTTTCCAGCCTATATGTGTGTTGCTGGTTCCTTCTCCCTAGCTGCAGCACCTTGCACTTGTCTGCGTTGAATTCCATCTTATTCTCATCTGCCCACCGCTGTAATTTGTCTAGATCTAGCTGGATTCTGTCCCTTTCCTCCAGCATGCCCACCTCGCCTCACAACTTGGTGTCATCAGTGAATTTGGACAGCATGCATTCCATACCCACATCCAGATTGCCGATAAAGATGTTAAACAATACAGGCCCCAGGACTGAGACCTGGGGGACTCCACTGCCCATATCCCTCCAGGTCAAAAAAGACCCGTCCACCACCACTCTCTGGGTGTGACCATCTAGCCAATTTGCCAGCCATCTGGCTGTATAAACATCAATGTTGATTTCTCATTTTTGCCTCTAAAATATCTATGTTGAAATTGTTTCTCCCATGTTTTGCCACCTCCTATTTTAGAACCTGTCCCTTTGCTGCCAGAATCCTCTGGGGGCATTCTTGACAATTTGTTCATTTTGTTTGATCTTACTTTTTATATGCATTCATGATCAGTGCTTGTAGTCGGTATAAGCCAGGGATCTTCTTCAGAAGATATGGCTTGACAAATTTGCCAATTCGTGTGTGTGTGTGTGTGTGTGTATTCCCCATACACTGCTGGGAAAACAAAATTGCAGAAAACATAAGACGTTGCTTTTCCATTGATTCTATTGCTTTTATTATTTATCAGAGAAATCAGACATGAGATGTTTAAAGTCATACCGATTATTCTGGCTTAAAGTAGGTAATCCATAGTACATATCTCTTGGCTATCTCAAAAGAGATTCCAGAGCCTTTGATATATTTTCAGATATTGTTACACAAAAAGGCAGTATCCCTTCTGCACACTAAACTGGAGTAACTTTGTTTCATGAGTTTGATCACAGGCCATTGACTGCTTCTGAACTGGTATGTTATTCAAAACTACAGTGTATTTTTCTGCAGCTCAAAAAATGTACATGGTAAACTGTTATCCCCAGAAACTGAAAAGATGGTTTCTAAGGACTGTCAAGACTGTATATCTATTTTTTGCCTCCTTTCAGTTTAATGTATTATATTTGCCCATCTCTTCACGTCTTCAATTAAAATGCCATGTTGGCATATTGACTCAGTTTCACACCACTAAAGACATAAATTTACTGTCACAGGATTTTCTGAAGCATAGACTGATGACTTTCAAAGTGTTGATGGTTCTATCATTTGAAACTTTTGGAGAATAATGATTTATTTATTTTGGGCCTACCTGTCACTAGAGTCTGCAATTTTAACTGGAAATGCTTGTGCAAGAAAAACAAAGGAACATAGGGCTTAGGTAGCTTCTTCATTGCAGTCCCAAAACCTCGTTCTCTTTTCAGAGGGAAAGGGCTGTGCATCTTAAATATTCAGACATTTTTGTTGGTTAGAAATAAAGAATTTAGGAAGTAACACATCGTGGAGGCTTTGGGTGGAAACAGACATTTCCTGATGTCTCCTGTGTGCCTTGATAAAAAATTTTACGGTGGTACAAATTGTGAGCAAATAGATGTCACTACCCTTTGTCATGCCTCATCAAAGGAAAAGCAATGATGTGACAAAAGGTAATAATGGACTCTGCTGTTTTGTTGCAGCAGACATTTATTAGTTTGGTGTTAGGAAAGTAGAAGCAGCCTGAGCTGCTCCTAATCTCCAGCCATCTGGACGGATACTCTGGGAGCTTGAGGGCCCCTCAAGCCCCCAGAGTGCCTGCCCACTTTCCCTGCTTACAGAGAGGCATCTGAGGGAATCTCAGGATGCTTCTCCATAAGTGGGAAGTCAAGCCCACCCTGCAATGACTACAAGAACAAGTCTAACTGAGTAGAAGAAGCAGGGAGATCACATTGCAGATTTTCAAGATGTGATGTGTTTTGCCCAATGAAGTGGATCAGCTGTGCCATAACACCTTATGGCATAGCATGTCGGCTTCATTTGGCAATATCTATTTCTAGCCCTTGATAATCAAGCCAAATGACCCTATAGGGAGCATGTATGCTCACAATGGATGTGTTTACATGAAACACTACTGCACAGTGATTACCTTGCATTTATTTAGTACTTTTATAATCAAGTACTAATTAAGTGCTCAATAACCAATAGTGTCAGCAAATGGCTTTTTAGTGATGCTACTGTGCAGTAACCTAATAATACTCTGCAGTAACATATTAAGACTGTTTGTTCTGTGATGTGTTACAATTATGCAGTTAGTGTCTCATGTAGATGCGCCCAATGAGTACTTCGACTCTGAAAGATTCCTGGAGGTTATGAGTTGTGTGTATGATGTTTCATGAAATATCCCACAAATGGAAGCACATCTAGTAAGCCTTTTTAAAAAAAATTTCTTACAACCAAAGTTTTGTTGTTCATGTCATCCATAGTTTTTGGTTTGTTTGTTTTTTACAGTCTTCAGTTTCATTTTCCACAAAAGAAAATGAGTAATATTTTTATAAAAGAGAAAAAGCTCTTTTTTTCTCCCTGAAAATATTCTGTCAAAGATTATTTGCTATCTGTTAAGGAGTTATTTTGTAAGATGTTTAACTGTTCCAGCTTCTTCCTGTTTCTTTCTCGGGACATTTTTGTCCCACTTTTATCAGTTTGATTTGATTGTAACCATAAAATATCGTCCCCAAACCCATAGTCATAGAACTATAGGGAAAACATTGAAATCAACTTATACTCTGCAGAAGGAATGGCCACAATGAGCCTACTTCATGTTCTGTCCTGTTATTACTGCTGCCTGTCTCTGGGGCCAAGTTTACTTTAAAATAGTTCTATTAGTCACATATTGAGAAAATAGGGCTCAAGAGTGAGAACTGTATCGAACTGATCTATTCAGATAAAAAAAATAGCAGGTTAGTAAAGTTTTCTTTATGCTTATGTAAGAGTAATAGCCATGCATTATTAAGTCTTCTATTTATCTATGAAATAGATACTGTATGGGCAGTAATACAAATTTCTCAATGCTTATCCTGTTGATATTCCTCTGCACTTTTCACAAAGGGACCACTTATTCTTTTTGCATTCTGCTGAGATGGTAAGCAACTGTGAGTTAGATAACAAGTTTCTGATCTGGAAAACTTCTCTGCATAGTCACGCAGAGACCATCGTACATAGCCACAAATTAATTTTAACTTCTGTTCATTAGCAGCCTGAAAAATCTTATATGTGGATCGATTACCTAGGAAACACAGAATAATAGAACAGTAGAGCTGCAAGAAAACTCAGCAGATCTCAGTCAATTGCATGCCAAAGATGCTCATAAAAACTTTCAAGAATGGAGATTTCATAAGCTCTCTGGATAGCCTGTTCTAATATTTTATCATCTTCATAGTAATAAAGGTCTTTCTGGGTGCGTCTACATATTGCCATATGTATATAAGCCAGTATATAAACAAGCGCTAAATGACTGCACAGTAACGACTACACAGCCAGCATCCCATATAAACTTGACTACTGTTTTTAAAATAAAAGAAAAAAGGTATGCTCAGTCACATGCCCCATTGTCTGCTGGATTATAAAAACTTTTTTTTGTTGGCTTCTAAAATTTAGATGCTGCTGTTAACACATACAAACCCTAAGATAAATGGCCTGTTTCCCTAAATGAAATAGAATCCTCTACTTGATGTTACTGGGAAATGATTTTGTGGTTTCTGATCAGCTCATGGAAGGCCTCATTAGAAAAAGTCAACTTAGCAATGAATATTAGCATTAGAATGTCTTGCATTCCTATCTTGGTTCTAATGAAGAAATGGAATTGCTTTTAAAAAATAAATAAAAATATTTATTCTTGTGAAAAAATGATTTACAGTTATTTTTTCCCATTTGAAAATAGGATTAAACTATTATCTAGTTTAATCCTGAAAGATTAGGTCTAACAGCACTGGTTTAAGAAGCTAGAATAGTTGTTTAGAACTGAAAGAAAAGGACGAAGTCATAAAATGCTGAAAATTAGATAGTTACCCTGTCTACAATGGAGCTTCACTGTTTTATGCAGCTTTTAATATAATTTGAAACTTTCCAGAAGATAGGCAGCTTTTTAAAAAGTATCTCCTAAAACAAAATCAAATAGCAGAAACAGATTAAAGGAATAATGATTTTATGCTTGATCAATTTATCTAAGCCCTCATGCATTATTTGGTGTGTAAGAAAAATATTCATATTTTAAATCTTTCCTCACCCCCTCTTATTTTTATAGTTCCGATGCAAAACTGATAAATGTATCCCCTTCTGGTGGAAATGTGACACTGTGGATGACTGTGGAGATGGATCAGATGAACCTGAAGAATGCCGTACGTATTGCAAACATTTTGAATTATTTTTTCCCCAAGAGATTTCGTATGTAAGGGACCATAATATAAAACTGAAGAATTTAAATGATATGGTCACTGTTGTATGCTAGCTGTCATTTGGTAATGCTTACCAAACTATAAACACCTTTTTTCTCATGTTTTAAATCTTTCTAGGGGAAAAATATGTACAATTGTATTTGTAAGATTTTAGAGTCCTACTTATCTGAAAATAAAATAAAACTTGCTAATTTCTAGAGTTCCCTTTTTTCTGCAGATAAGCAACTCTGCTAATTTCAAATACATAGATTTGGATTGATGGGAATAGTTAACATAAATAAAACATAAAGCTCTGTCACAGACTAATTGTTTAGTATAACTTCCTGGGAAGTAATATTTGTTCAACTTTGCTCTTGCAAAAAATTCTGAATAGGTTTCAGATGGTATGCGACTTGCAGTGCATACATTTTCCTACATTTTTACTAACACCACACAATGGAATTGGGAAGGCAGGGGGGATGAGAGCTAATAAACCTGGTATAAATGGCTCTATGTAATGTGACTTTTTAAAGCATCTTATCTAACTTTGTCAAAGGGACCCATAGTGATGCAGAATTAGCATTCTTTTTGATCAGCTTTCACAGTTGAGCATGTGACAGCAAGGGTGGAGAGGAGGGAAGGGGGCCAGCAGCTGCTGCTGCTCTGGCCCCAACCCATTTGAGGGTAGAGCTGGAGCCACAGCTGCCACAGCCCCCCTCATTCCCCTACTGCCTCATCATGCCCTGCTACTCCTCCTCCACAGCCCCAGTCCCCCCCCACACACACACCAAAGGTCCCTCTCTCTCCCCCTCTACTACAGTCCTCCTTACCTTTGCTCTGTGCCACCAAGCTCTGACCCTGCTGAGCCTAGGGCATGGAGCGTGGCTCCAGCCTGGCCCATTACCAGTCAGGGCATGAACCAGAACTGCTGTTCCAGCCCTGCCCCATAGCAACAGCACTGGCTCCACACCACTGCTGCTGTGGGGGCAGGCTGGAACAGCCCTGCCATCTCTGTGCTATTGCTAAAGGGAAAGGTGGAGCCATACACCATGCTCTGGGTTGCAAGAATGTTGGAGCCTGCCATTGCAGAGCAAAGGTAAGGTGGTGGGGTGGGGGAAGGGTGTTGAGGAACAGGCGGAGGTGGGGAGAGACTTCAGGAGCAGAAAGATGGGAGGAATGAGGGTAGGGATCTGATGCTGTGGTTGACCATGCAGGGGAAGAAGAGGGAACAAGAGAAGGGGGGAACTGGGGCAACCTGAGGCTTCAGGCAGGGGAGCAGGCACAATGGAGGGCAAGAGAGGGGACAGGCAGCAGGAGGAAGCTGACTACCTTTCTCACTACCTGTCCTACCACCTTCATACTGCCTGTCCTCTACAACCTGTCCCCCACTGCCTGCCTCATCACTGCCCCCCTCATCACTGGTCCCCCTACCACCTGCAGGAGTGGGGGAGGAATGAACTTAAGATGATCTTCAAATAACTGGACTCCATACACGGAAAATTATAATAAATTTCTAAATGTTTTTGGTGTGGAGTCTAATTATTGGTGGGGGTGGGGTGGGGGGTGTTATCTTACATTTAGAGTTGTCTTGTATTTGAGTAAATACAGTATTATAATTTCTATTGCATTGTGACTAATTTTTAATGTCAAGATAATCATGGTTCTTCTCACTCCATACATAATTCAATGATTGACATAAATAAAAGGATTAAAACTACTGTCTTCAGTTCATACGCAACAGAAAAATTTAACCTTGCTCCATGTTGCTTGTGACTTCCTATGACAGACTTTTCATATGAATTTTGTGCCTTAATAATCATAATTCATGTTTTAACTAAGAAATGGGGCAAAGCAGAGTGAAGCTCTATGCAAAATGCTTCTGATTTTGTTTTTGTGATGTCTTTTTCATGGTCACAGGTTCAACAATACAAGAGTACCTGATCTTTTCACTGTTTATGATTCAGGCTACTTTTCTTTATTTATTGGCTGAGAACTCTGAACCTACTGACTTGGAACCTACTGACCCTTGTTTTTACAAAATGGACGGTGCAGTAAATCACATTTAGTATTTCCAGCCCAGGTTTTTCAATTTTTGCAACAGAAACTGTAGAGCTCTTTTGACTGTTATTCCATTTGTGAACAAAACTAAGAAAATGTAATACTCTGAATTTAACTGAATTTATTGAATTAATTGAATAGACCTGATGAAGAATGTCTTGCTTTCAAAAGCTTGTCTAACTCGTTCCAACCATGCATTTGGTTCAATAACAGATATTACCTCTTACAAAATCCTTGAACCTTGAATTTAAGTATTTTTTGTATTAAGCTGCATCTGCCTCTGCATTAGCTGTTTATAAAATAGCCTGTAGTAGTAGATTGATTTTTAGTTTGCTCTTTGTTAGTTTGGTGTTACTCATTAAGATACAGTCTTAACTATTAATTGATCCCGACAAACTCACCAGCTGTTTCTTGCGATAGTTAATAGGTTGGGCAGGCCAGAGCAAGCTTTATTCAACTAAGTTACCCTTTTTGCTGGATATCTCTGAAGAATTTTAGTTCCTATGATTATGTTCCTCTCAATATCTGATGCCATCTATAAATGTGTGAGATTTGAAATCACTGTTTCTAGGAGGACTTCCTACATTTAAGAACCTGGGGGCACATATGGTTTTATAAACTTGTTCTGTCTTCAGAATAGCTTAGTTAAACTGTGTGCTTAGTCATGCAGTTTCATAAACAGAATGTAAAAATGTCCATAAAATGCCTTCTTTGTCTGGAGTTGTAACATTAGTTGTTGTTGCCTCATTCTTTTCACTCATCTTATCACTCATCTGGGAAAAGAGTCCAAAATGTTTTTATAAATCAGGAAATCATTCTATCCTAAATTTATACTAAGATTTCAGTACTGTAATACAGGGGTTGTCAACCAGGGGTATGCGTACCCCTGGGGGTACTTGGGATGGCCCCAGGGGTTATGCACGGTAGTGCAGGGAATCTGTGTGCGACAAACACATGGAGCAGTGAATAATAGCAGTGACCACTGCATGCAAGCTTCCTGTCCCCCTCCACCACCATTTACTACTTCACCCGGGTGCTGTGCATCACACCCCCGCCCCCTGCCCCTGCCATTCACCATTCTGTGCTGCCACCGTGCGTTGCTTCCCCATGCTGCTGGCTTCATGCCCGGCATGCCATCAGCACCCTCCTCTTCTGTCTGGAAGCGATACCTACCAGAAGGGGTATATTCCTTAAAAAAGGTTGAAAATCCCTGCTGTAATATAGTGTTACAAATCTTACTGGGTACATATCCAGAATATACTTTTCAGTCACCATATTATAGGTTTTACATACCATTTGTATGGGCTTCAGTCAAATCTGGAATTCATGGGATATCAGATTTATGTAATAATCCTTTCAACAATAATAACTCCTGTTCTTCACATTTGCTATAGAGGACAGAAAGTAATTCTTTAAAAGGATTATTTTGTCATACTTGTTTAACAGCTTGTCAAGACAGGTAGTTTACCTGGGAATTCCTTCCCAATATATAAACTCATGGTTTCCATCCATAATAATACATTTTAGATTAGTATCATCTTCCTGGTCCAAATCATTTTTTTCAGTTTAAGTTAATACTGCCACTTCTGAGAATTAATTTCCAATTAACAATGAGCTGGGCACAATGTAACCACGCCATCAGAACTTGTGAAGAAATAGTAATTTAAATAGGTGCAAGACTTCCAGAATCTCTTTCTTAGTATCTATATGCAAAGTGTACTTTCAGTAATTATGTAAAAAGTGTGTGTTGCAGCTAATAATCCCTTTTCAACAATTGGAAGTACAGGGGTTGGCACCCTGTGTCATTCTTGAAATACAACTATACAGTTGTCATGCAAATTAGATCTTCAGCCTTAGTGCTGAGGTTTTATCATTGAGATATATGTGTTCTGTTATGGTTTAGTAACTACTGCATACTCTAAGACCATACATTCTAATTGAAAATCTACTTATAAGTAGATTTAATAAGTCCATTGAAAAGTAATAACATTGGCACATTACCATCCCTGTAATAATAATGGTTAATTCCACTGTACTAAATGATTTTTTTTTTCAACCTCAGTCTTAGGTTAAAGATTTTTGTTCTTAATTAAAAGTAATAAAAATACATTTAGAAAAATCCAAATGATTTCATATAAAAAAAAATTCTTATTATGAGGTGATTGAAATGCCACTGAAATCAATGAGAATCTTTTCAGTGATTTCACTGAGCTTTTAATCATTCCATGTGTTTGATCTGCTTATTTACAAAGGGAAAATAAGACCTCTCACATATCTATTTTTACTTGTTTTGTCTAGAGTAAAGCGGGCAGGGGGCTAGACTTAATGATCTTCTGAGGTCCCTTCCAGCCCTAATGTCTAAATGTCTATAATGTCTATGAATATATAGCAGAAAAGCATCATTAATAACTTCATAAATCCTCTGTAACTGTGTACGTTTTATATGTGTTTTTCCTTCTCTCTGCCCATTGCTCCCTCAGCTGAATTTAAATGTCAACCAGGACGTTTTCAGTGTGGAACTGGACTCTGTGCTCTTCCAGCTTTTATCTGTGATGGAGAAAATGATTGTGGAGACAATTCTGATGAGCTTAACTGTGGTAGGTGATTATAGCGAGCATCAAATTCAAATACTGACTAAAATCCTTAATTAACCTGATTTAACTTAGGTCTTTTAAATTCTATTGAGAAATTCATCTGAGATTTTTTTTTTTAAACTTATCTTCCAGATACTCATGTTTGCCTGTCTGGTCAGTTTAAGTGTACAAAGAGTCAGAAATGTATCCCAATAAATCTGAGATGCAATGGACAAGATGACTGTGGTGATGAAGAAGATGAACGAGACTGTCGTAAGTTATGTTTAAAGGGTTATATACTGACCACCTATGCAGAGTTTTAAATAAAGATCTTAAAAGATGGAAATAAAAGCATAGTAGCACAATGAAAAAAGCTAATTCTTTGGGCTGCCAGGCGTATGGAACTCGATATACTGTGGGTACAGCAAGAGGAATCAAATATCTCCATTGTTGACTTCATTTTTTATTAAGTCAATGAAAAGTAGAACATTACTTTTAGGAAATAAATTGAGTCTTTTATTTGGGTTAAATTACACATTATTATTATTATGATCATCTTATTGCTGATTCATACCTGTTTCTTGGTCTTTCAGCTTTCATGTTTTGTCTGATAGCAATACACCATAGGCACACTATCTATAACCCTTGACTGAGACTGAGAAGGGGTACAGATTTTGGAACTCTTTATCCCACGGTATACCTCTTTGGAGATGATAGAGTTCTCTTTTTTTTAGGTGTGTCTATACACATTTTCCCATACAACACGATGGTATTAAAGCAATTTAATAAAAAGAGAGAAAATGCCATTAAAAGACATGTTTTCACTCAGCATACTTTCAATTGTTTTCTAATATTACTCAGTATGTAAACTAGCTCTGATATTTTCAGCCTAGTTATAAAAGAAAAACAGTCAGATAGCTTACATTTCATGAGAGTAATACTCTGTCTGTTAACCTACTGAAATGACTATTACCCTCATGCTGTTATTTAGAGACTGCCTTTCACTCAACCTGCTATTCACGACCCCACTGATCCAGGACAGCAGTAGCCACTTTCAAAAACTTTGTCCAGGTCTGCATACACAGCTGCCTCTCCATGCCTGAAGAGCAGGGTCATGAGGATGCAAAGACCATCTCATGATGATCAGTAGCATCACTTCAAAAATCTAAAGACCTAGTTTAGATACAGCTTTTGGCAAATTATGGTTAGTTCATGCCAAGTCTTAGTGAAGCCTCTTGTTAAAGTCCATAAGTAATTTAACTATTACCAGGGCCGGCCCATCCTATCCTGTGAAACCTGCAATCTATATATATAAAGTGGTGCTTCATTTTAATCACATAAGAATGTGGATTTTGAGTTACTTTTTTCAATCTGAAAGTTGGGGAATGTTTTTTTTATCAGAGAAAACTCTGAAGCTCTTTTATCAAATAAAGTATTTGAGTATTTAACAGAAACTTCCAGCTTTAATAATAACTTTCTTTCTTTAAAGCGGAAAACAGCTGTTCTCCAGACCATTTTCAGTGTAAAACTACAAAACACTGCATTCCTAAGCTATGGGTATGTGATGAAGATCCAGATTGTGCTGATGGATCAGATGAAGCAAATTGTGGTAAGTAACACAACTGACAGATAAAGAAGTCCAGTAGAAACCATTTTTTGTTCAAAGTGTGACAGCTTATTTGACATTTCCAATACGAATAACTTTCTTGGTGTTCTTTCTCAACTGACTCCTAACCTCTCCTCATCCCCCCCCCTTTTTTTTTTTAATTCCCTTATTATAATTTTCACTGTCATGGAAGAGAAAAGAGGAAGTTGAAATGACACTAAGCAAATTCAGAACCATTATTTGATAATAACCATTTGATAGAATTATTGTATCCTACTTCCACCTGAAGCGCATCAGGGTTTATGAGAAAAAAAACTGTTTTATTTTATGTAGTTCCTTCTTGACAGCAGAACAGTTTG
Organism: Caiman crocodilus; assembly: GCA_030014935.1. NCBI lineage: Eukaryota > Metazoa > Chordata > Crocodylia > Alligatoridae > Caiman > Caiman crocodilus. Next base: position 13,551,876 of record JAGPOW010003685.1, read on the forward strand.
AGTCTGTTATGGACTTTATCCAGCCCTGATATGTTTTTCTACTTATTTTTATCTATTGCAAATCAAATATATAGCAAAAACCAAAATAAATAATAGTTTTTGGCATGCTGAAGTAATTGTATTAGGCATAGGATGTATAAATTAAGACCTTTGTGTGTCAACAAACGCAGGAGTACAGAAGCTGAAGGTCTCATAAGAGAGGTCTCTTAAAGGTATTTGGTCTTCAGTGTCATAAAATATTTGTTGAGTATGGTGTGTGTAGATGAAATGGGGGCCCTACATTGAAGCATTGGATTTTAAAAAAATCACTTCAGTTTGGGGCCAGTTTAACCCCCATGTCACTCACACATCCTGCTGACTTACCTGCTTCTTCAGCAGGGAGGGGAGGGTGAGCTGCCAGCAGGTGGAGCAGTCCTTGGGCTGCAGAGGGGGGTGCTTGTGTTTCCCTCTGTGGCAGTGGTGGCCCTCCCGCAAACAGCACCCACCCACAAACACCTGGCTCAGGCAGTCCTGGGGGGCACCACACTGCAAAGGGAAGCACCGGGCCCCCACACAGGTCAGGGAGGCAGGATCCAGGGTAGGTGCGGCGAGGGGGGGAGAAGATCAGGCTCACTGCTTTTCTTGGGTGGAACCTGCCTTCCCAGGCTGCTGCCAGGCTGCCTGCAGGGCTTCCTGCAGAGCCACAGAGTTGCACAGAGCCTGATGCTTTACTCTGCAGCTGTAGGGGCAGCAAACTAAAACTCTTTGGAGTTTTAGTTTGTTGCACCCTTAGTCATTTAAGGCACGTTATGCTGCCAAATTTCCTACAGCGGCTGGAATTAATGTACCATACACTGCTGCGGTGTGCAAACACTGGCACCCTTAAAGTGGTGCAAAATCATTTAACTCACTTTCAAGTGTCATGCACACATGACCCTTTTTTCATCTACACACAACCTATGATTCAACCTTCAGGTTGCTTAGCTCTTGAATGTTGTGATGTGTTCTGTCAATTCAACAGCAAATAAAAACTCTCTTATTTTCTTCGGCAGCAGTTTATTTGTGTTGTTTGTTGTCCTTCTTTTCACAAAATGTAAAATATTTATCATTTGTTCAACTTACCTGAAAAGTAACTTTAAAGGCTTTTTAAATGGTAGGAGATCATTTGAATCATTTTTCCTGTAACAGTTGATGTCATTTAAAACCATATCATAGCACAGCAATTCATGATCTTTTTAACCTTTGGTTTGGTTTGGTTTGGTTTGCACCACAATGTTTTGCTTTTCTTTTTGTTTTTATTGTGGCAAGTAAAGGAAGTGGAAGTAACTTTGTTAATTATTTTATTTAAATTTGTTTAACTTTTGTGGCACATTGACATTTATAATGATTTAGGATTCAAATACATATATGTTTGAAAAAAAAGATTGGGTTCCCATTTAATCATATTTAAATTAAATAATAACATTAACCAACCAGTTCTCCCAACATGCAACTGTACTTATCCCCATTTTACAGATGGAAAAACAGAAAAATAGAGTGGTCAAGTACTTTGCACAAGCTAGTTTTCCTCATCCTGCATGCTGAAATTAGAAATACCTGTCATCCAATTCCTTGCTCATGTTATTACATTTTTGGGGGTGTAGAGCGGGGACACTTGAATGAGGTATGGGTTTTTGTATTGTAACATGAGACCATGATCTTCAAAATATTGAGGAACCACTTACCTATACCATACTGTATTGTCTCTTGAAGACAGATGTTACTACTATTATATACTTTATTTTCAGTACCAAAAAGGAACAATTGGGTACAAAACTGTAGACGTTGTCTTAACAGGCTCTTGTAGCAGCAAGGCCAGTTATAGAAACTACAATAAATGGGAAAGTGCTGAAAAAAATGATACAGCTTAATATTTTGTTTACTTTGAATTGCTTATTTCCACCTTGCCTTCCTATTTTTAGAGTGGAAAATAATATAAATAGGTGACTTGAAGTGAAACAGCATTATAATACTAATAAAAAATAGCAACTACATACATATCTGTGTAGCTATATATTTATATAAATGTTTGTTGTTTGAAATCATACAAAGAGTGTCACTACTGTAAGTAGCTAATGAAAATATCTAAAATAATTTGGAATATCCATTTTATATTTAAAAGTCAATAAATAATTAAAGGTAACATCATGGAAAATGAGATTTTGCTAACACTGTTAACTCTGGCAGCATGAACGAGATAGGTACTTGAACGAGACAGATCCTGTGATCCTGGCACTCGTTCCTGCCATTGGCGCGGGGTCAGACTAGATATACTGACCCTAGATACTATGATACTATGAATGACTTAGAGCACTACAGGACTCCCTCAGGGAAGCAGGAAAGGCTTAGGAATCTTTGTTAGGGAAACTTTGCAATGTTTTTCTTCTGTTCTTTAACTTTTGGAAAGGAAGAGAAGAGATTCCACAGCCCTCTACTCCATTGCTGTTCTGGTCCCTACTCCCAAAGAGCTATATTTCCTTTCTATGCACTATCCACTGGCCCTCAGCTTCTTATGGTGAAACTCCCTAAAGTTTTTACTCTGGAATAAGAAAGACTTCTCAGTGGGCATATCTACACAAGATGCTTAATGTGCATTAGCTTAATATCACTGTGAAGTAGCGTGTCATGGCAAAAACAGTGCTAATAGCCTATTGTGCAGTGTTATTAGGCTAATGTGAAATAAGGGTTGCTAAGTGCACTGGAACTACTGCACAGTAACTCTAGGTACTGTATGTTTAGTAAGTACTTTATTAAGGAAATACTAAACTTAATGCACAGGATCTGTGTCACTTGCAGAGAGTCCAGGGGACAAGAACACATCTGTAATAAATTAAGTTGAATTATCTTAGGGTGAGTTATCTCTCGCCATGATATTGGATTTACCTACACGTCACCTGAAAAACTAAGGTACCTCAATATTTTTCCTTTCAGGGCTGTGTAGAGCTCCTCAACAGGGAACTCCTTAGAGCAAAAGTCTATAAGCAAGGCATTCATTGCAAGTGATGAGCATTTCTCCAAAATCTATCTTGGAGAAGGAAGCATTAGAGGTGCTCCACCTGCAGCCCCTTTTCTCCAAGCCTTCTCCAAACCAGGATGATCCCTGTCTGGGAAGGTGTGATAAGCAGTGGCTGTTGCACTCCTCCCAGTCCCCAGGTGTGGGTAGAGGAGTAGAGCAGAGAACAGGTGGGGAGCAGCAGGCCTCTGTCCTTTTGCTTGGGTCCTAGTTTCCCAGAATAGAGCAAGAGGAGCAGCACAGCAAAGTCCCTTATCTGCCCACCGCCCTCCCAGACTGCTTCAAGAGGGAAGTAGAGAAGTGGAGCAAAGCCCCCTTCATATAGTCCCCAGACCAGGTAGTGACCCATGTGGGGAAAATGTGGAGAGCAGCAGCTTGTTGCTCTACTTCCCTTTTGAGCAGACTGGGAGGGAATGAAACAGCATACAGACATTCATTCCTGTGAAACTCCATTGCAAAGGAGATCTTTCAGGTTGAAGCCTGGAAGACCATTCTCCTGATAAGAGAATGTTTTCCCACGAGCAATTGAATGATTGCCCCTTGTTTCTACTGGGAAAGCAGCAATTCTCCTGGTAGAAATGTAATGTCTGTACACGGTCATATGTGAGCCCAGATGGATGTTAAGTGGAACTTAGTATACAGCCATCATGTCCATATAGCTTCCATGCAGTCAGTCCACTGAAGCATCTTCAGTGCCAAAAAGCCCTATCATCACAAACTTCCATCACTAAAAATCTTCCATAAGTAATATTTTTTTCAGTATATTTGAATCTGGGGTGTTTTTCTTTGATAGTTTGAGTTCTGGCTCATTCAGTGAGGTGTGAAGCCTTTACAGAAATCTTACTCAACAAATAATACTCTCAGAATAAAAAATAGCGTCAATATTTTTACATTGTTTGGTCAGAATAGAATTTGCATAACATATTAAGAAATGTGAACATTTTTTCCCTCTAATTTGTGAATGCTGGCATTTGTGGATTTTTTAAAAAATGTAACACTTTACAACCGGAATTAGGCTGTATTGAGCATGTTGAACATATATTTTTGAAGGTCTGATTAATTTCTTGGCATGGGGAGTTGGATTTCACTCTTGTGAAGTCCAGCAGTGGACACTTCAGAAACCACTGACTTGGAAAGATTAAATAAAAATTATTATCTAGGACTGCAGTAGCCAAGGTTAAAATCCTTGTGATGGTATGAAAAGTGGCAATGTTGATACTGAAAATAATTTCTAGCCTTGAATCTGAGAACTTTTCATTTGTTTTTTATGTCGCAGTGGGATTTTCTATCTTTTCACAATACATCCTTTGTCTCATTGCTGCAACAGGGCAGATTTTAGTATCTGTCCCTTGATGGACAGGGTTTGCTACTTATATTTCTGCACTAATTATGAAATTATTTTCAAAAAGACTGTGGACATTCAAAATTAAAAGTATCTAGGCTATTTGTTTTCATCTCATGTAATAATGTGTGTAATTATCTATGATATTTTTGTTTAACCTGTTTCTGATGAAGCACCCAGATAGATAGTCCAAAGTAAAAAGAAATCCTCTCATTGTCTGGGATGATACTTTAGTTGCAAAAAATACAAATTCTTTTTCTAGAAATTGGCAACATGTTTATTTTCCTCAAACAAGTCAAACAATATATACTTTATCATGGAATAAATGGAACAATAAGTAAAAGTGAAGTAGTGGTTTTAAAATTCTTCATTTCATCCTGTGACTTGTGTCAAAAAAATAAAAGGTTTATGTTCTTTTTTTCATAATTGTATAAAGTACTGGTTCTGAAACTTTTTTACAATTTTATGTTCTTATAGACAAAACTTATTAATTAAAAAAAATACTTGAATGGGGCCTCCTAAAATTAAATTTATGTCCAATAATAATTATTGGACTACACAGAAACACAGATTTTGCTCTGCTGCAAAGCAATGCTAGGAATTAGTGCACTGAATGGTCACTTTTTACATAGATCATTATCCTTAAATTTTGAACCTTGGTTGTGCTATGATATATATAAAAGAGAAGCACGGTAGAAAACTTTTTAATAGCTTCTGTTCCTTTGAAAACTTTATTAATTGAGCCATTCTCAGTGACTAGCATAATATGTTTTTCAAAGGTGAAATTTAACAAAGTATCTTAGATTAAATATTTGAAGAACATATGAATGTCTCAGAACACTTTGAATTGAAATTATAATTTTATCTTTACAGGAATGTATTGCAGAGTTTTTAATAAGATATATTACAAAAATATATTGTTCTTTTATTACACTAGAAGTTAATATTGTTCCCTTTAATTAGATTAAAAACGACAACATTACAAGTCCGGATGAACTGTTTCACACTTTGTAAACTTTTCTCCCTCTTTTAGATTCTCCTTCTTTTTGACCTTTTTGTTCTTAATTTCTTAGATGAGCTGTATGCAATCAAGTGATTTTAGCTGGTTTTAGGCACAAAACAAGAATACATATTCTACTTATTAAGAGTGGTTGTAAAGATCCTTTACAATAAGCAAGGATAAGTGATAGATAGTTCCTACTTAGCCAATTATTCAGCTAAAGTACAATTCTTTTCCACCTTATTTGGGTCCCTAAAACCTGTTATGGCATATTTTTCTGCAATGTACAGTCATCATACACATAAAACTAAGTCACACAAAACAGTGAGGAAGACTCACCCATTTTTATATTATCTGATTTTCATGTACTTATGGAACTGTATCACACTACAAATCTACAAATGTACAAATTTGTATCTACAAATTCATTAAAGTGTCATTATTATTATGTATTTAGTTTAGTACTTCCTTACTGAAGTACTAGCTGAATGTACAGTGACTATATTTACTATGCATTAACACTGGCACTCGGTTATGTGACAGTTACTGTGTAGTAGTCTAATAACACTGTGCAGTAGCTTATTAGTACACTTTTTTACTGGTTTCACTACTACAGTGTTGTTAACCTTCCATGCAGTGTCTTGTGTTTACCCACCCTTAGAAACATAGTAGGTGGAGTAAGATCTGCTTTTTTTCTATAAGCCAAAATGAGGCATAATATCACAGGGAAAAGATTAAGTAAATTCTTACAGATATATGGTTCTGGATGAGGGTTAAAGCCAAGCTAGGATTGGCAGAAATGGAAAGAGTAACCCCTATCAGCAGCAGCATAAGGATGCACCAGGGCAGGGGGCAGAGATGAGGTTTGGCTGCCACCATGGCCACGTCCACACATATAGGCACGTGTGCTTACAGCAGCTCAAATAGAAGCAGTGCAGATTTGAGCCAGGCTTTTTGCCTTAGCATACGTGGGACATGCATTTTGTTGTGGAGCTAAGTGTGCCACTTGGGGCAAAATAACCCTGCCTGGCTCCTCCCAGATCTACAGCTAGGGGGAGCTAGAGCTGGGGGGCCAGTACCTGTGCTGTCTCCAGCAGTATAAAAAGATGCCCTGTCCTGGCCCCACCTGTATAAAAAGCTGCCCTGGCAAGCTCGCTACTGCTATTTGGGGACATTACCCCTTGTGCCAGCTGGACTGCTGCAGCAAAATCCATTTTTTTAAATACCCCAAAATCCATGTTCCTCCACAATTAGAACAAAAGACCACTCTACACACACACACACACACACACACACACACACACACACACACACACACACACACACACACACACACACACACAAAAAAAAGAGATAGAGGAATAGAACAGTTGGGCAATGCGTTATTGGTATATTTACAAGGTTAAAACAATGTGGAATCCTACCAGTGTCTCTATCGTCATGATAAAATAAATTCTTAATGTCTATGTGTGTTAATGTGTGCTTTTGGTTTTCTTCGCCTGTGATGGGAGGTTGTGGGGTTTGCAGGAACAGGGTGGGAAGGGGTGTGGAAGAAGGTGGGTTGGTGTGTTGGTAGGTGTGGGGTAATTGCGAGGGAGACTGTGGGTGTAGGGGGAAGTTGTGGGGGAGCTCCCCAGGAGGGCTGGTTCCCCTGGCACCCACAGGGTGCAGCCCCCCTAACAGCACATGGATTGCCCCCCCCGAAGGGCCCCAGCTCCCCCCTGCAGGGCCAAATCCCTCCCATGCAGGGTCCCAGGCACCCTGCAGGATCACAGCCCCCGCCCCCCCGTACAGGGCCACAGTTCCCTCCTGCAGGGCCACAGCCCTCCTGCACAGGGCCCATAACTTACCTCCTGCTACAGTGACTGTGCGCTGGCAGGGACCTACAGGGACCGCCCCATTAGGATCCAGCAGGGACTGTGTGCCGAGCCATGCCAGATCCTACCATCACTGGGGCCATTACACAACCAGGCCGGCCCGGTTCCATGGCGGCAGGGCCTGCTGTGGCACACAGGGACCATGTGCTGAGTTGTGCTGGGTCCTGCTAGCACTGGGGCCACTCATGCCTCAGGCCAGCCCAGTCTTATGATAGCAGGACCAGACACACCATGTAGGCCAGGACCTGTTGACATGGGACCAGGCTGGCCTGGCAGTGTGAGTGGTCCCAGTGCCGGCAGGACCCAGTGTGGCTCGGCACACAGTCCCTGTACACTGCTCTGGGTCCTGCCTTCAGAAGCAATGCTGCCTGCCTCACTGTGCCTGCAGGGAGGTGTCCCATGGTGGGACTTGGCCCAACTTGACTCACTACTCCAGTTGCACTGGAGCAGGTCACATGGCTCCTGTATCTGCACAACCTGCTCCACCAGTGATGTGGCAGCTGCACACCACTGGCTCTGGCTGCTCGCCCCCCTGCCACCTTCTCCCCTCACCACCCAGCAGCCTTGCACAGGCTCCCACACACCTTCCCCCTCTGCAGCCCCAGTGGTGCCAGCAGCAGCAGGAAGCATGGCTGTGGCTGTGCTGCAGGCATAGGTGGGCAGTGATGTGGCACTGTGTGACCCGCACTCATGCTGAATGGACCTGGTGTGGCTCATTCAAGGTCATGCACTAGTGGGCCAGGCCAGGTCCATTCAGCAAGTAGGAGTCTGGGTCACACAGTGCCTTGTCACTGCCCGCCTATACCTACAGCAGAGCGACAGCCATGCTGCCTGCTGCTGCCGGTGCCATGGGGGCCAGATGGGGGGAAAGCATGTGGCAGTCCCCGCTTGAGCTCCTCCATGTCCCCACCCACTGGGACATCCCCCCCACATCCCTCCCACACCACTCAACACCTTCATCCACTCCTCATAGCCCCCAAGAACCCCATCCACTCCCACAACACACCCCTAACACCCCCCTGCCACTCCCCACACCTACTCATGCCCACCCACACCCATAACCTCACCACCCCATTCCCTAACTTACCTTGGACAGTGCCAGGGGCAACAGGAGCACCACAGAGATGCTCTGGCTAAAACCAGAGTGTCTTTCCTGGAGTGTCTTTCTTTACTTCATAGACTTTCAAAAGGCATTTAAACATAGGAAAAGATATGCATTGTAGAAATATCGATTAATCCTATGGAACTATAAATAAAATCTAAGCTACAGTGATCTAGCTATACTCAAAATGAACAAAAAAAAATGTAGTGTAGGGGCAAAATTAGACCCCTGGATATCCAGGGGTCACAAAAAAGTGCTCCACAGAACAGCAAGGCAAGGCACACCTGGAAGCAACACAAAGGTGAGGATTCTGCAATTTGGCACACTCTTTTTTGATGTCCTTTAGGCTAGAGGCAGACATAACACTTAAACCAGTTTAAGTGATCAGAAAATAGTTTAAACCTGTAACAGAACAGACATTTAGTGAAATAAACCAGTTTCAAAATGGCCCAAACCAGTTTGAGATAAATCTGTTTGAATATAGTATCATACTTAACTGATTTGGCTCAAACTGGTTAATGCAATGTCTGTCCCAGACCTCCTGCTGGTTTAAGAGAACCCCCCCCCACCCTGCATCTCTTCTTCAGCTGCCAGGCTGTCCCCACCCCTCCGCTCTCTAGCCAGAGCAGGGACTGGCCCTAGTAGAGACATGGGCCAGCTTGGCCTCATTAAGGCAAAGTGGGCAGGGAGGGAGTTAATTCTACCCTCCTTCCTCTCTTCCCCCACCACATCTGGGTTCAGCCTGACTGCTAGAGAGCAAAGGGGAGGAGGCTTCATCAGTGGCCCCTGGAGCTGGCAGACCCCAACTGCAGGGAAGGAATGGAGAGAGGAATTAACCCTTCTCCCTGCCCCCTTCACCTTAACAGGGCCATGCTGGGTTGATTGTCCCACAGGGTTGGGAGGAGGCCTCAGTTCTACTCTAGAGGGGACTCTTTCACCTCCTCCTCTCAGGGTGGGGAAGGGGACTCTGTGAGGTGCTGGATTGGGATTCTTCCTTCTCTTCCCCTCTTCCTTTGCTGTTGGGGAACTGACCTGGGGGGGTGGTGTGCTCCATGCAATGCTTCTTGGCCCCAGAGTAGGGGTGGGGGGAGGCTCTGTTCCATGCTAAGGGGAACTCTTCCCCTTCATCTTCCTCCACTCAGAGGGGCAGAAGGAGCACAAAGCTCAGCCAGGCAGTGTGCCAGTGTGAGGGGGTGGTGTAGGGACCCCCACACACTCCCCCCATGACGTTCAGCCCCCACTGCCTAGCTGTAGCAGCAGGCAGGGAAGTCAGGGCACTTATGCCCTGTGCAGGCATGGCTCCAGGCAGCGCTGCATGGGGGAAGAGAATGAAGCCTGCCTTATCCTCGTGGCTCTGCTCCCTGAGCCTGAGCCTGCATCTCCAGCCCTCAGAGTGTGGGAAGTCCTGTGCTGGAGCCAGCTGCTTCCCCCACTTCTCACTGTGAAGGTCCCAGCACTCTCCTGGAATTGGAGGGATCCCCACCTCCTGCTTACCTGCAGGATCAAGTGTGGGTCTTACCCTTTTTGAGGTTGGGTGTCCCTACACCCCCCCATCCTCACACTCGCATCCTGTCCAGCTGAGCTTCATCCTCCTACTGCCCCTCTTGGGGGAGGAGGAGGAAGAGTTCCCCCCAGCATGGAACAGAGTCTTCCCCTGCCCTGGGCAAGAGGACTGGGGGGAAGAGTCCTCCTCTGGAGCTGGCCAGCATGACATAAAGCCCCCCCTCCCCACCCCACAGAGATGGGAGTGTGAGGCAGCTTCACAGAACTCCTCTTCTCACCTCACTAGAGTGTGGGGAGGAGGAGAGAGAAGAGGTCTGCCAGCACCAAACAGGACCCCCCTTCTGGCCCCATGGTGGTGGGGGAGAGGTAGGAATGGGAAGTGTTCCCTTCTGGGGCCGGGCAACCCTGTGTGCCTTGATTACTTCCAACTTTCAGGGAACTGCTGGGGTGGGCCTGCCAGAGCCTGGCCACACCCCTGCTCCTCAGCTCAGCTTTCCTGCAGAAGGGAGGGATTTAGCACCCCCAGGCTTCTGGCTTGAGCTATTGCAGACATGTACTGCATATTTATCCAATTGGAAAGCGACTTACTCTCTGCAGGTTAGGCTCACCTGTAAAGACTGAATCAAATCAGGCTCAGACTTTTTGAATGTCTGTCTCTAGCCTTAGTGTGAATATCTCATGTGCACAACCTTTTGGGCAATGTATTCTACTGCCCTTTTTCATACTGCAGTGTCACAGTGTAGAAGGGTTTTACTATGACTAAGTGTAATACAATTCTCCTCGTGTTGTAATCATTAAGAGCTCATTTCCTAGCTTTTCTGACAATCATTTCATATTTTCATTGTTCAGGATGAATTTTTCTTTTCTCTCTAGACTTCCTTGAACACTTCTCCCAATTTTATTACAATGGTTTAGTCAAATACTTTTAACACATCATCTGTAGCTTCATATTCTGTCTACTTGTTTTACAGCTTCTTAATTGTGATAGGTATGTCCATCATCTTTATTGAATTGGTTTTCAAATACTGAGATTGGGTTGGTCCTATTGAGAACTTTGAGATACTCTATCCATCTATTTTTCTCTTCTATCTTATTTGTGAGCATGTTATCATTTTTGGTTTTGAGTGATTCATTTAGCTCATTTCCATTGACATTTCCACACATTTTTAATCACTTGATAAACAGCTCTTTAGTCTTCTACTACGGATTTCCCTCATTTTATGCTGTATATGCATTCCTGCGCTCCTGAAAAATGGTGCGTAACTCGAATTTGCATAAAGGGAACCCATTTTACAATGTAACGAATAGGGATGCGTTCCAAGACTTTGATTGTACTGACTCCCAGACCTATTTCTACTACTTTTACAGGACAATTTTGGTGCTCATGAACAGCAGACAGTACACACAAGCATAGGCCACGATCATAATGGGGATGGCAACTACAGAAACACGTCACAGACAATAAGCGAGTAGTACAGATCCACACAGGAGACTAGATTTTAGAGTGTGTCACTCCCACAGTGCACCAGACAAAGGAGCTGACTGTGAGCTTCCACCATGCCGATTGCATAAGAGTGAATTTACCTCGCATATAACAAAATTTTGGTATAAAAAGAGTCATCGCATAAGCGTGAATTGCACATACAGAACCCTCATAAGTCAAGGGAAATCTGTATATGAGGGAGCTTCAGCTGCAAGAACTCGTTCATTAACGTATGTGTTTATCTTTCCTCATACTACTTTTCATTGTTTTGCCTGCTTTCCTAAACTATTCCTTACTTTTCCCAATACTGTTTCCTTTGTTATGCCCTTCTTTCTTCGGGGGGCATGTTTCTTAGCTTCTTGCTTTATCTATATTCACAAACAATGCTGCAGTTTGAACAACATCCTTTCTGAGCCCTATCCAGGTTTTTGTTTTTTTTCTCTTTCCTTTCTGTTCCAAACTGGCTTTCACCTTCCTCTGGCTCTCTCAGTGCCTCAACTGTGGTTTTCAATTCAAGCAGAAATTTTTCATGATGAGCTTTTTGTTTTCTTTTTTTATATACTTTCCTCCTTCTTTCTATTTGAATTTTATCTTTCTCTGCTTTGTTTTCACCCTGGCAGTGCAAAAATAGTGTTCATTGATAGCACTGGTTGCTCAGGATGCTCTTGCATCTTGGATTCATGCTCTAAATTTTAAATAGATGCTGATTTTTTTTGGTCTTGCTTTGTTTTGTTTGTGTTGCCATCAAGAAAATTGCATGTTTTCCTGTATATGCATTTGTGAAGAAAATGTTTGCAATAACTGCAGCAGAAACTATGCACAATTCAGTGGTTCCTAATACTTTCGGTGATGATTCCCCACCATTGCTCTTTCCATTTCTTGGCTGTCACGTCTTACTTTAGCGTTAAAGTCACCCTTCACAAAGCGTAAGTGGTGTTTTGGTATTCTGTCAATCATATATTGGAGGCAATTGTAGAATTCATCTTTCTTACTGTCATCGTGTTCCTCTATCAGAGCATAGCACTGTATGAATGACATCCTCAAGAATCTGGTGTGGGATCTGGCATATATGATGTATTGATTAATACGTTCCCATCTGATGAGTGAGTTCTCTGCAGAGTTTGTCATGATGAGAGCTACTCCCTCTGAATACTCATTGTCATGTCAGTCTGAGTAAATGAGGCATCTCTTTTCTCCCTTGAATTACTTCATGACTGCACCTATCACGTTCCTTCTTCTGATTCCCAGGATTTCATTGAATAGTTGCCCATCTCTGTCATAATCTGCAAGGTCTTTGATGATTGACACACTGCTCTGACATTCCAAAAACAAACTTGATACTGTTTTCTTACTGCCAGCATCAAATTTTGTAGGGGCTTGGCTTGTAGAGAGTCGATTTTGTGTTAAGCAATTTTAGCCAAATTGTAACTTATAAGACCCAGAACAGAATTGTAATTGTAACAAATTTAGCCAAATTGTAACTATAAGACCCAGAACAGCTGGGTTCTTGAAAGAACCAAGTGGTTAATGTTGCTTGGATTGCAACAGGATTGCAATAAATAGTAAGGTTTTTTTAAAAAATGAAACATTCCAGCAGGGCAAGAGTCCCATCTGATGGAGGACTTTCATCAAACCCTTCCCCCTCCATAGCTCATTCCAGAATACTGCTGGGACCCCATTGTTGGTCTATAGGACAGGGTAAAGGGGAGTATTTCTTTGAAAGAGATTAAGAACCTGGATCCATCCACCCTATTCTATAAGGTATACTTGTTGCATGCTAACCTCTTAATTATTCAAATGAGAGTGCTAATTATCCCAGAGATTAGCCAGAGATTAGTAAAAGGGTGGTGGGGCCTCAATTCTCATTAAGTTTAAGGTTACAGCTCAGTTCTAACTTAACATAAAACAATTAATTAGTAAATAACTGACAGACTCAATTCATAGTTCAACAACAAGACTATATTATAAAGACAACAGCCATTAACAGACAACAATAAACAACAGAATTCAAATAGGAAAGGTAGGGAAAAGAACAAAGGAGAGAGAAATAGATAGCAAACTTCACTTTCCCTACTTGCAAGCGTGTTGCAGGCACTGACAGCCCAACAGAGGTCTTGATCCCCCGGACCTTCACTCTGCATACACACACTCGCACCCCTGCTCTCAATTCTCTCAACTCACCTATCTAGCTTAACACAATACCAACTCCACACAACACTCCATACACCAACTACAGGCTCTGATGCAGTCCCTGGCACACTCTAGCTGCAGTCCTAGGTGCACTCGCACCACGCAGTAAGCCAACAAATCCCAAATCACACTCCTTGACGATGACGACTAGTACAAGCCTTGGGTGCAAAAATTTCTTATAACCTTTGGTCATGCCACCTCTATCAACCATCCTTTGAACCAATTATAGTAAAAGAGAGCCAGGACATGACAGTTTGGTCGAGTCCACTGCTATCCTTCTGAGGATTCTTGGCCCCTAAAGGGTTAATTTCCTTTGGGTATTGATTTACAGTCTAACCCCACCCAAGGGCACAGTGAACCACCACTTACTGAGATTTGGCAAGCCATTGACAGCCATGTGCCAGGCAGCCAAGAGCAGATTAATATTAATTTTCTAAGTTTTTTAGGGGTTCCACATGCTGGGTAGAATGGCCTGGTGGGCCACATCTTGCCCACCCCTGAGTTAAGCTCACCAACTTGTATTAAGGAAGAAACTAAATGACAACTCGTAACGGTGTGATATTAGGAGCAGTGTCAAAATAGAGACTAGTAAAGAACATATATACAAAATATCAATGACCCCAGTTCACTGCAAGGTGGTGACCTGTCACAACTCTCTCCCTCTCGGGAGTGATTCAGAGCTAGCAAGGATTTCTGTGCCTTTCCCCTTAACTGTGGGTAATTGGTACCTCACTTGTTCAGGGTAAGGTGATACACTACCTAGTCTCAATGGTGGAATGGGTGGATGGTCACTCTGGAGTACTCCCTTCTTAGTGTAAGACTCCCTGACAACCAGATCCATACATCATTCACTCTGCAGTAATGCCGGTTCACCCATTCCCTCAGACTCATGATGAACTCTGATTAATATATAACAGGCTTCTTGACTCTGCCAACTTCACACACAAGCTATGCTTTCCCACTCAGACACGCAATCTCAGTTGCAATCTCAGTTGAAACCACAGATGAATTCCCAGATGAAGTCACACCACACCCGTCACTTGGGTACCTTTTATATCACACACCTGTCAATCACTGTCACTCAACTCCTACACCAATGACAATGTTGTACACACACTTCATTTACCTCTGCACTTCTCACTTGCACTCTGCACACAGCACTTAATCTAGCAGGTAACACTTCACATCAGGTAAACTTCCCACCTAGAATTATGTACCCTGAGCATGCTCTGAAGGTAAAAGTAGGTCAGTGACATCACTGAGGTAGAAAGTTCAGGAGTTCTAGAACCCTCACACTTCTGGTCAACCTGCACGTGCTTCAGAGGGAGTTAAGGCCAGGAATCCATCTCCAGCACAATCATCCTCACAGAGTGTCGTCAATCATCAATCAATCATCACCCACTCCAATTAAATCACTGATCACCGCAGGAAAGGTGGCAGCTAATTGCTGGCATTTTTGCATCAAACCAAGGGGCATAACCTAAACCCAACTGGGCGTGCTCAGAAGTAAAAACTGAGTCATTACCTCATATCAGTTCAAAGGTTCACAGTCTGTGGAACCTTTTGACCTACTGAGCACATGCAATGCTTATGCAAACTGCCCAACTTTACACAAACCACTTAACTCTATGCAAAAAGACTAGACAGGCCAGGAGACATTCCAGCTTGTAGCCTACATGCCTTCCCTCAATATATCAGGAAACTAGACCTGTAAATAATAACCATCTATACTGGATACTTGCAAAGGCATCTAAGGCTTCTAAGATTATGGGTTCCAAGTTGAAACCCAAAATGGAACAATTCTATCCATAGCATTGGCCAAGAATGTCTGCTATTCAAAAGCTGTTGAAAAATGCAGGTACTGAATATTTTTGGTGGGTGACTACCAATCCTTTGTGTGCCAGTGATTCATAAATATTTTTGCCTTGTTTCTCAGATGATAGATACATGGCAAAACCTTGGTTGAAGCTGTTCAGATCAGTTTTTAATTACCATTTAGAAAAAAATCTTTGATCTGTCCTGAACATGTTCTGTTGGCTAAATCGGTCCTCTTATGAATTCTAAAATCACTTTCAGTAGTTGTATAGTAATTATATAAAGTGCCTGCTTCTGGACTACCAATGAGAAAAGAATGTAATGGACAGCAGCTGTTTAGTGCACGTCCTCTTGCCATGTCAACTCAGATTAGCCTTGCTAATGAGATACAACTATGAACCTCCAGCATATTTCACTTCCTGTCTGCAAGCCTCATGTAAACTACTGTGCCACAAGGGAAAGTACCAGTTCTTATGGCCTATTTCCTTACTCTCCATGCTGTCTCCATCCACATATGCCTACATAGAGCTACCACACCATTAAAGTCCATTAGTGAACCTCCAGCGAAGACCACATTCTCAATTCCAAATGAATAATATTATTCTCATGGAGGCTCAGGTTGGAGGGACAGGGTTAATTTATCTGAAATGGGCAACTGGGTTATGTCAACCTCACTGAGCAACCCATCCATTCAGGTGATACCTCCAATCACCCAGGCCAAGTCTCTCCATCACAAACCTCAACGAAATGGGTGGGGGGACCCTTTTAGGACCATGTATTTTCTTTTTTTTTTTCTCATCATTTGGACAGATTCCCTTGTTTTTTAGATTTCAGGGTTAGCATTTTGTAGCACAACCAAAACAAACTACAGCTAGAACCTTGAGATCAATATTGTTGGCCGTACAAGATGTGTAAAAGGTTTTGAGGGAGAAGAGAAAAATCATAAATAATAAATATTGAAAAATGAATTGTGATACTTTCCATATGTTTCATCAAAGCAGCTATTGTGGAAAAGTGACACTAAAAGGATGCTACTAATTAAGTAATTAACAATACAATGCATACAATTCCCATTACTTAAAAAAAATATTCATTTCAAAAACAAAACTGGTTTGCAGAAACCTAACAATTCCAACAGATATGTTTTGAGAGGCAAGTGCATGGTTTCCTTGATATCAGCACTTTATATGTATAATTAAAGTTACTGTGTTTTCAGTGGACTTAATTTGATCTATCACTGGCTTTTATAAATTTTATGAGGTTTTACATATGACTATTTTTCTTAAAAACCTAGCCAGAATTCAATTACAAAGTTATGAGTTCTGTGTAGTACAGATCTGTTAATATTGATGTTAATACAAACTTTTAATAGTGCATAGTTCATTTAAAAATTGCTTGCTTAGCACTGCTGCTAGAATAAAGGATGATTCCTTTTTTACCTAAATGCTTCGTAGTTGCATGTGTTTTGCTTAGTCAGCATTTGCCACCTTATGGTACAGAAGATATTAAACTGAATGAATATGTTAGGCTTGAGAAATTGCTTTAAAGGATGTGTGGAAGAGATCTTCATTGGTCTTTGAAGGTTTCAGAGTAGACTCAGTCTTTTAAGGTTGTTTTTTTTTTTTTTTTAATTTATTCTCATGCTCAAAGGGGAACTGGAAAACATGATGACCAGTCAATAATTAGAATGCAGAAGTCTTTTTTTTCAAAGAACCAATGGGAAGTTTATTACTTGATGCTCTCTTTCCTAACAATTAAAAATTATAGGCCTGATTGTGGTACTGTTACTCACATTATGTGATAATTTACATGACAAGTCCTATTGGGACTGGATGGATGTAAAATGCTATCCAATCTTAGTAAGCTTTCATTATCTGGTTTTATGTTTGTATTGTTCAGATCAGATATTACATAGTAACATTATTATGTATCAACACAAGGATGATTTATAGGTGTGACTGTGTTTCATTTGCTTTTTCTGTCAGTTTTTATATGTGAGTGCATGGGCTTAGTAAGGTTGAGGGTATTTTTTTTTTCAATTATGTGCCTCTGCCACAGTCTTTGTTGTCAGGTACTTTTTTCTAAAAATTCAAATAAAGTCCCCCTACCTGATTATAACATCCCCAAGTTTCAAAAACCCTCATAGATGCCTAAAAATACTCTCACAAAAGAAGAATATATGCCTTTGGTACCATGAATTTGTTTTCATATCAGGTAGTAAATATCTGTTATGATATAATTGCCAGGGTTTATACCCTACTGTCTTCTAAATTTGGGAATCATCTCTACACATTTCAAGATTCACACTAGTAACAAATCAATGGGCTTTAGGACTGAAATTACATGTAAACTGTCATAAGTGAACAGAAACGAATCTAACCCTGTAACAGAAGCTCAGTGCACATAGACCAGTTTCAAAATGTCAGAACCTGGTTTAAGATACACCTGGATGGAGGTAGTATCACTTCTAATCAGGTTAGGTTAGACCAGTCTATTGAACATCAGTACCAAATCCCCTCCTGAATCAAGTTAGGTCACAGTCCCCCAGCATCCTAGGATGCTTCACAGATCCATGTTAACCCCCCACACAGGGCAGCATTCTGGAACACAGCTGTACTCAGCTACTCTGAGCTGTCAGCCTTAGGCAGGGAGCAGGGGAAAGGGAGCATATGTAGCTCTGTATCTATACAATCCTGGCATCTGTCTCCCTGCCCCTGCTCCTTGTGCAGCAGAGAAGTGAGGGGAGGGGAATTCATGTTGGCAACTTATTGGCAGTCCCCACTGATGCCTGATGTACGACCAGTTTCTCTTTCCACAAAGCTCAGTGAAGTCAGGCATCAGCGGATCAACGCTGTCTAAGAGGTACTGGGAAAGACCCTGGTATTCAGTCCTTGGGCTCCTCGAGATCCACAGGCTCACTGATCCAGGTCAATAGCTAACTAATCCTTTCTGTGGAGCTGTATCTTCCTTCTGAATGATTTCCAGATGTTTCAGCTAATTTATAACTCCTGAACTGTGCTAATAACTTATAGCCACTCAGATTCTTTTTACTTTAACTGTCCTTAGACTGAACAATAGCAGTACAAGCCTTGCATTTTTTTGATAAGGTTAATTTTAACTACACCACAGGGCCTTACTACTTCAAGGCTTTGCTAAATTTACTAGGCCGTACTAAATACAAGGCCTTACTACATCTTAAACTTTAATCAGTCTCTTAGCAACAACATATAACTTAATATCTAAACAAATGACAGAAAAACACTTGGTCTAATCTTCATAGAGCCTTCAGCAAGCACCTTTATCACACAGTCATAATTTCAGCTGTCACACTCCACTCCTTGCTTACTGAAGCACTATGATAGCTACAGTTAAGATGCTAAAACTACATGTGCTACATCAGGGAATGGGGACGGATCTTAACCTGTGACCCCCACCAGGGTGTGGAGTTATTCACAAGTGGTGTTGGGGCCTCCTGTGGGGGAGCAGCCAGAAATAATTGTGAACGCTTTGTTCTCTCACAGATTATATTGGTCTTTCCCTCCTTGGGAGCCTGTAACCATGCTTCACCTCCCAGAGAGTGAAAGAGTTCCCACTGTTGCTCCTGGGGATGATGCTGTACTGGGTTGATGAAACAGCTCTGCCCTGGCAGAATCATAGCACTAATTTGCTTTAGGAACCTTACTGGTATAAAATGTAGTCTCCAGCCTTTTTCTAGTTGTATTATAGTGGGTACTATTCTACCACGCCTCTGTGTAGGTGTGATTTACAAACCATGTAATAACTTTGTTCCAATCTG
Organism: Caiman crocodilus; assembly: GCA_030014935.1. Classification (NCBI taxonomy): domain Eukaryota; kingdom Metazoa; phylum Chordata; order Crocodylia; family Alligatoridae; genus Caiman; species Caiman crocodilus. The sequence goes on from JAGPOW010003685.1 coordinate 13,571,015, forward strand.
TAACATGCTCTCCTACCCCCATTGCTGGAGAGTGTTGTCAGCCATAGGAATGGGACGGGGCAGATTCTTCCATAAACGTAGAGGCTGAAAAGGCTGAGCAGATGTAGAATGCAGAATCGGGGGCACAGACTCAGGGGCATTGAGCTCAATGGGGTTTCTCTCAGAAACAACAGACTCCTAAATGAGCAGAGCTACAACACTTACTTCCTCTCCCACAGTTAGCCATTTCAGCCTTCAGGTAGGGAATGTACCCAAGATAATAACTGGTGCCACAGGTACACTGACAGTTACTACCTTGCCAGTCAACTATCCTGTTTTTTCTACTAGGACTTCACTTGCTCTGGGGTGGTGGGTTTTTTCCAGTATGGATACTGCAACTGGACCATGTGAAGTTCATTTGAGTGTGTTTCCAGGGGATGCTCATCAGGGTTAGGCTACTTCTTGAGGTTTTCAGGAGCAAGTTTATTAATATCTGGGTAATAAGAAGGATAGTAGATATGCTTTACCCAGGAAACACAATTAATAAAAAGAGTACAGTTATAACAGTCCACCACTTCATGGTGCCAGTCAGTTCAGACCAGTGACAGAGTGGAGCTTGTTTTCAGTGGCAGGCTTAATTAGGAATGGTTATGGCTGCATTTATGGATAGATCCAATCTGTAGGAACAAGAAAGCAAGGAGCTTGACTTCCATTAGCTGAATCTGCCTTAAGTACCCACCATGTATTATGCATACCTTTTGCTAATAGCGTCCCCTCCCATTTATCTCCCTGAGGATGCTTCACTACCACCTGATCTCCTGAGCTTTTCCGGGTTACCACGCCTAGGTCGCTCTACTGCCGGCTCAGGGGGACCAGCCAATCCAAAGGCCTGTTGCATAGGGCTACCTCCTGGGCAGGTTTGGTTATTGTCCCAATTGATAACTTGATCAAGTGCAGGTCCCAGTCCTTAAGAGCTGGGCCAGTGACCAACCACAAATTGCATTTGAGGATGCCATTGGTTCGCTTTACCAATCCATTAGACAGCAGATGTTATGGGATGTGATATGTCCATAACATTCTGTGTTTCACGATCCAGTCATACACAAGATGATTGTGGAAGTGAGGGCTGTTATTGCTCTGTGGTTCTATGAGTGGTGGATACAGAGCTAGCAGAGTTTCCAGTGCTGCACAAGTGCCCTGGGCTGTAGCTTTCGCTGAGGTACAGGTGAATGTTATCCTTGTGATAACTTCTACGGCTATAAACATGTACTGTTGCAACATGTCTTTGATATTAATGAATCCTATCCATGCAGTCTTATAACACTGGATGCTTTCTGTCAAGGCTGGTAGTGATGAGACAGCAGCTGTCAAGGTGTCAATATTAGCATTGAAAGCTTGGAAATCAATAGTCAGCTGCCACTCACTATTTGGCTTATGCACTGGTTATACTGGATTGTTATACAGAGAGTAAGTTCAGATAATAGTCACATTTTCTACCTGCTGGCTCATAAAACACTGGATAGGCTGGGTGGCCTTAGGGTGGAGTTTGATACTAGACTCTGTATACTCCTTTCATGGAAGGCAGGGTTAGTGGGATCATGCTACGTTGAGTTACAGCTCTTTTAGCCATTTCCTCAGGTTTCTGGTGAGGCACTGTGCACTAAAACTACCAATCTTTTTGCTCAAGGACAAATCGCTGTCTTCTTAGTACATTAAGTCCCAGTAAGTTTGTTCTTCCTTTAAGTATTACTGCTGCCACTGTTACCTTAGAGCCATTAAGTAACACAAAGGTTGGTTGGACCAGATGTCCTGGTCATCTGGTGCCTCTGACTGCAATTACTTGATAAGGGTTCCTTTCAATCTACGGAATTTAAAATGCAAATCGGGGCATCCATGTTTATCCAATGTATATCAATTAACTTTTCACTTTTACCTAATTGAATCTGTACAGGTATCCAAATTAAGGGGCAAATATTAACTTTAGATACCAGTCCCTGGCTTGCTACTACCCCCATTGTGGCCCCTTTCTTTGGGGGTTGGGCTGGCCGGACTCCCTAGGCCATGTGATCAAGGGGTGGGGGGTTAAGGCTGGTGGCCCCTCATGTGCCTGGGAAAATGTTGACAGTTTTGCCCTCAGGGCAGAGAATCCCTCTGCTGACCCTGTGGTGGCACAGAAGGCTCTGCTTTTCGTCTTGTCGTTTTTGTACAGTGTTTAGCTTACAGCCCTTGCAAGACATTGGTGGGCAATTTATCAATTTGCACCTTATTGAAACAGGCAGCTAACAAGTCTTTCCACATTTTTGCTTGCCGAGTCTTGGGCTGGCCTTTTCCGGATTTTCTCAACAATTCAGGGGGGTTAGGGGGGTTATCTTTTGCTGAGACCACCTCCATGGCCCTGGCAGTTTTTATTGGCTTTGTAAGCCTTGGCTTCTGCCAAATGGGTAAAAGCTGCACTAATTGCTGGATCACATCTCTTACTGGGTGATTCACCGCCTCTGGCTCCTAGGCCAACAGGGCTGAGGTGCACTCTGTTGGTGCTTGTTAGCAAAACGTCCTCCACAGCGGTGCTGTCACGACTTCTGCATCTGGCGTGAGTCCCAACTGCTGCAGGAATGATTTCAGTTAGTGCTTACTGATACAAGTAGTGGACAGCCTCCTCTAAATTGACCCATGCCCAAGGGGCAGGGTTGAGCTCTTCTTCTATATTACTGTAACTGGCTACAGTGCAGCAGAAAACAAAGTTTACAAACAAACTTTTTTATCACCTCCTGCAAACTGATTTAACTGGAGCTTAGGGTGCAAAATGATTTGTGTGGCTTTGGCTCTACTCACTGAAATTGCAAATGCCCCTTCACTATATATTTGAACTAGCCAGTCTATAACTGGCTCTCCTGGCTTGGATTCATGCTGCTTTTGTATATTTTTAATCTCAGCATGGGTAAAGGAATGCAGCTCTTTTCAGGGATTCCCTCCTTGCGGCCCTGAATGAGTTACCATCATGGGAAAAACATGGCTGAGTTCCTCCCTCTGGGCAGGAGAGGCCTCCTCTGGGCAGGGACATACAGGGTGGTTCAGCACCAGGCTCGTCATCAATCTCCTCCTTTAGCAATCTCGTTCCTTTGATCTTTCCAGAGCTCAACTTCTGGTTTATCTCTATACAGACACATGTGGAAGGATGGCTTCACAGCCTGTGCTAACCGTGCCCTCTTCTGGAGGGAAGTGGCCTCGCATGCAATTATAATTTTTCTTCCCTCTGTTCTTATGTTTCCACGTGGCTCTGTGTAGCTCACGCACCTTGCACGCCATGCTGTTGGAATCTCTGACATCTTCTAACTCCTTACTCAGCTGGGTGACCTTTTCCCGGAGCTGGGCATTCTCTTCAGCCCCTAACCACAGGCATGTGGCCAGCAGCCACAACATCCCTTCTTGGGCTTACCCTGGGCAGCAGCAGCAAACCTAGCCCAATGATCAGGTAGTTCCTGGGTCACTCTAGGCAGGTCTCAACCTATCCTTATCCCACCTGGGATTCTCCATCCCTTTCACCTTCCTTAAGCAAAGCCACCAATGGGGCCCATGCAACTCCTTCCATTCTGACTTTTCTCTCCAGACTAGAGCCTCCTGTTCAAATTCATGTTGGCAACTTATTGGCAGTCCCCACTGATGCCTGATGTACGACCAGTTTCTCTTTCCACAAAGCTCAGTGAAGTCAGGCATCAGCGGATCAGTGCTGTCTAAGAGGTACTGGGAAAGACCCTGGTATTCGGTCCTTGGGTTCCTCGAGATCCACGGGCTCACTGATCCAGGTCAACAGCTAATTAATCCTTTTCACAGAGCTGTATCTTCCTTCTGAATGATTTCCGGATGTTTCAGTCAATTTATAACTTCTGAACTGTGCTAATAATTTATAGTCACTCAGATTCTTCTTACTTCAACTGTCCTTAGACTGACCAATAGGAGTACAAGCCTTGTATTCTTTTGATAAGGTTAATTTAACTACGCCAAAGGGCCTTACTACTTCAAGGCTTTGCTAAATTTACTAGGCCATACTAAATACAAGGCCTTACTACATCTTAAACTTTAATTAGGCTCTTAGCAACAACATATGACTTAATAAATAAACAAATGACAGAAAAACACTTGGTCTAATCTTCATAGAGCCTTCAGTAAGCACCTTTATCACACAGACATAATTCCCTGCATGGTAGAGTGGTGAGAGGAGGGAAGACACTCTCCTTGCCGCTTGGATACAGGCTCACAAATGCAAGTGGGGAGGAGAGGAGGGTGAAATCCTGGCCTCTGCCCCCATGTGTTTGTGTCTCTACATGCTGGTCACAGCGGTTGGAGGGAAGTGGTTCCCCCTCCCCTAACTGTTTTGTCATGGAAGACTGCAGGTGAGGGAATGCAAGTGCTGGGATTTGGCCTTCTCCCCAGACAAAGCAGGTTGGGGAGGGGGGAGGGAACTGCTCCCCCATGCCCAGCACCCAGTGAAGTGGCCTGTCAACTGAGCTCAACTTGGCATTCTCCAACAGCAACCCTGCCCTGCTGTCCTGGCCAGTGCAGGCACCTCATGTGCCAAAATCTGTTCTGTTCCCTCCTGACCTAACATAGGGAACTTACGGTAAAGTACAAAAGTTAGATCACTTCTGTGTTGGGCTTTTTGGAACCTCTCTACTTAGCCTCAGTCGGAATTTTTGCCAGTTCTGCAGTGTTCTGTTTCTACTACACCTCTTGAAGGAGTCCTCTTATGAGAGACTGTTACATCTGAAGATCTTTCTTCTCTCTTTTCAAGCAATAGAAGGAGCCCCCCCGTCAATTGCAAAGAAGGGTACTCTATTCCAGCTCTTTTCTGATATCAAAGAATATGGCAAGTTGGCATCCCTTTGTTGTGCAGATTAATTGTTCTAGCATTCACAGCCCTAGCCCTAAATCCAACTCTCAACTTACAAAATGTAAACTTTCATACATTTGTTGAATAAGGATCTGTAAATGTAAGAAAGGCTACCAGTGTAAGGTCCTTCCATTTGTTCTGCCTCTGGCACTAAAAAAATTATGAAGCTCCTAACCTTTATCACTGCTAACCTAATGAGACAAGGTATATAGTCTACCCATATTTAGACATCTGGCTTATAAAATGAAAGGTGCCACCACAAATAAACCAGCTACACAGCATACTCCATTTCTCATCTTTGACTTGAAGAGCAACAAAGAGAAATTAAAATTGGCATAGGCACAAGGAACAGAGCTCAGGGGAGTGCTACTACCAAGTAGAGGTGACCTGTTGTAGCATGGATGGATTTAACATGATTACTGAGATTTTTGCTTAATTCTAGTCAACCATTATACATGGTAAGCATGTGTGTGAGTATTAGGCCTCTTGTATCTGAATGCAATACATTCAGGCTTGATTAAGATAAACCTACATCATGGATTGGCATTTTTAGACATTCCTCTGTTCATTCTGCAGGATGTTTAATAATTAGTAAACTAAGTCAAAAGCTCTCACATATGAAGATGTGAAGTGTCCTTTATACCCCATCTTTACATCAATGTAATAGTAATAGAGTCTTCACTATTGAGGTTACCAAAACAGGTCTTCACATAAAAAGTTGCAAAATTCAGTTCAAAGAATTAATGCTTTGTTATTTCCACCGCTTAGCAATAACATCAATTCAGATTCTGAAGGACAACATAACAAAAGTTATGTAGAAAAAGAAAGGGTACTCCCTGATATGTAATGATTTTGATACTAGAACTATCATATCTGATGAAAGATATCTTGTACAGTAGCTTATTTACCAGACTTACAAAATGGATAAAAAAGAGAAGTGCAAGAATGGGAAACTTAGGTCAAAGTGATCCACAATGTTTACCAGGAATAATGACATCCAATAATAGATCTGTTTCCTACATTATATTCCACAGGGAGGTAAAGTCCAGAGACTATTTCAGCTGCCTTTCTCATAACCTTGGCCAGATGTAATCTGTCTTCCAATTCCACTGATCCAAAGGGTACTCTGGAAGACCAGATAAGATAGATAACTGTTCCCATCTGGCCAAGGCAGTTTTGGTAACCAGAGCTGAAGCCAATATCAGATAAGGGTTCAAAGATCTAATAAATCAAGACAAAGGGACTGTCATGAACCCAAATTGAACCCACTTACAACTGACAACTTGCTTATATCTGAGGCTGTATATCGGACTTAGAGGAATCATGTTCTTCACATTAGAAACTATTTCACCAGACAACCATTTTTTTGTAAGTAGAAGAGATTTACTTTATGGCCTGAGCAGGGACATCTACAACTCTCTGCATCCTTCCAGCACTAGAGTATTTACTCTTCCTGAAGGTCTCTGTTTGTTCATCATTTCAGTTAGGTGTGCAGAACTACTTCTTCATATCATACTCCTATTGAGAAACTATTTGTTTTCACAGAAGTTTGGAGACCACTTGTGTTGTTTTTCCACCAGTGAGAGAGCCTACTACACTGCCCCTAAGAGCTGAGTGTGGTTCTTGGAAGGTAATGGGACCACCATATTAACTCATGGTGATCTACTGACCATTCAATTTACCTATGAATAACTCTGTTTTCAATAACTCTTCACAAATTATATTTGCCAAGAAAGGTTAGGAGCAACTGTTTTTCTTTATACTTTTTTTTCATACGCTAGCAAGATGACACTTAAAACTTGCCTCAAATGTCTTCCTAGAGTAGTTACTGAATTTCATAGGATCATAGCAAAGTGAGGCAGGAAGAGACCTCACAAGGTCATCAAGTCCAGCCTCCTGATCAAGGCTGGATCACCCTTGATTAAACTATCCCTGACAAGTGTCTGTCTAAACTGATCTTGAAAATTTTCAAGAATAGAAATTTCATAATTTCTCTAAGTATTTTATTTGAATATGTTACTACAGCCATAATCAAAAAGTTCCTCCTAATACCCAACCTAAATGTCTCCTGCTACAATCTGAGGTCATTTTTCCTAGTCCTGTCAACTATAGCCCATTTCCATGCTCTCTATAATTGCCTTTCACGTATTAAAGGCCATTATCAAATTCCCCGTCATCTTCTCTTCCCCAGGTTAATTAAGTCTTGTTCTTTCAGACTTTCCTCATAAGTTTTGCTTCCCAGGTCCAATAATCATTTTTGTTGCCCTGCACTGAAATCTTTTCAATCTGTATCAATCCTTCTTGAAATATAGGCCCAAACCTGAACCTAAGAGCCTCACCAGTGACGAATAGAGTAGGAGAATCATTTCCCTTATTTGCACTCATATTGATACAATCCAGTATGCTGTTGACTTCTTTTTTTTTTTTTTTTTGCAACAAGAGCACACTATTGTCTTATAGTCCATTTATGGTCCACTGTAACTGCCAGGTGCTTCTCTGCAGTTCTCCAGCCTAGCCAATCATACCCCAGCCTGTAGTTGGTCATGCAGTTATTCTATTTTAAGTGCAGAGCTTGCACTTGTCCTTGTTGCATCTCATCTGATTGATTGCAGATCATTTTTCTATCTTATCCATGTCATTCTGGATCCTAGCCCTGCCTTCCATAGTGCCTGCAACTACACCAAAAATGGGTGTCATTAGCAAATTTGCTAAATGTGCACTCAGTCATATAGATCATTAATGAAGATGTTAAACAATGCAGACCCCTGCAGAACCTTACTTGATACCTCCTCCTAAATAGACATTGAACCGCTGATGACTACTTCTTAAGTTTGATGAACCAACCAACCCTGTATTCATGTTACAATACATGTATACTTTTATGTGTGTATTTCCAGAAATAAGATTGCCGTGAAAGACCATGTCAAAAGCCTTGCAAAAGTCAATCACATCCATTGCTCTTTCTCTAGCCACACATCTGTCACCTTATAAAAGGAAATCATATTAGTCAGAAATCCACTTACTCTTAGTGAATCTATGCTGGCTGTCCCTGATCACCTTATTCTCATCTAGGTGCATAGAAATAGATTCTTTGAGGCTGTGCTCCATGATCTTTCCAGGTAGACTGATCGGTCTAAAATACCATGGATCCTTTTCCTTCCCAACTTGAAGATGGCTCTTTATTTGCCATTTTCTAATGGTCTGGTACCTTACCTGAACTCCTCAACTTCTCAAAGAAAGCTAATGGTACTGAAATTACCTCAGCCAATTCCTTCACCACTCTAGCTTGCATCTCATTGTGCCTTAGTGATTTGAAAGCATTGCGCTTCTCTAAATAATCCCAAACTAGTTATACCATTGCAATTGGATATTTGTTTCCTTCCTTTTCTTGGCTGTCAAAAGCACTCATCATCTGATAGCTTCCCCTATTTGTTAAGGCTGAAATAAAAGAGCCATTATGTACTTTAACCTTCTCTGCATCTTCCAAACTAGGTTACCTTCTGCGTTCCATAAGCATCCTGTAGCTTCTTTGGTCTCCGCTTACTTTTGACAGCAGTTTTTTTTATAGAATCTCTTTTTATTTCCTCTTATAGATTTTTGGCAGTTGCATCTCAAATCATGCCTTGGCCTGCCTAATTTTCTCCCTGCATGCCTGTGTGATAATCTTATATACTCTTTGCTGGAACTAAAATTCCAGTTTTTTGCAAGTTTCATTTTTCAAATGCAGCTCATTGGAAAGATTGCTCCCTTGCCAGGCAAGCCTCCTATTGAACTTTCTATTCCTCTCTTACATCAGGATTGCTTGCTTCTGAGCCCTTGAGAGGACTTCCTTAAAGTACACCCAGCTTTTCTGAACTCGTTTTCCCCTCGCTTTCTAAAGGATCCTGCCAACCAATTCCCTAAAGCATGGTTTTATGAAGCTCAACTTCTTTCATTGTGCTGCTCTCCTTCCTTCCTCCCCTTAAGATCTTGAGCTCTGTCATTTCATGGTCTCTGTTACTAAGTTCCATCTTCATATGCTCAACCAGTTCTTCCCTGTTGGTAAGCAGAAAGGCAGGAACACTTCCCCCCACCCCACAGTTGGCCTATCTATCATCTGTAGCAATACGTTAGCCCCAACAAACTCCAAAAAACCTGTTGGGTTGCTTTTCCCAGCAAATTTACTAATAATTATAGTCCCCCTTGTAAAACCAGGTCCTGCAATTTGGAAGCTTCCTTCAGTTGTTAAGGAAGATTTCATCTACCGCCTCCTCCTGATTTGGTGGCTGGTAGCCTACCATGATATCCCCACCACTGTTCTTTTCATTGGCCTTTACCTTGAGGCTTTCAACAGGCTTACTTTCCACTTCATCCTGTACCTCAGAGCACAAGTGCACCACCATCATATATAGGGTAACCTCTCATCCTTCCCCACCTCTGCCTATGCTTTCCAAACAAGCCATACCCATCCATGGTCAATTTCCAGTCATCTGAACTACCCCGTCATATCTCTGTGATCCATAATTCTGTGATTGTATTAGGACCTCCAGTTCTCCCTGTTTGAACCCTGTGCTCCTGACATTTGTATATAAACACTTCTGGTATCTAAAACTAATTGCCTTAGCTAATCCCTGAGAACCTAGCTAAAGCTTTCACTATTGCTTCCCTTTACTTTGGTTTTATCCAGGTCCCCTGGCTCATTACTAACTTCTGGGATTTTGTCTCCATCCCTAATGAACTTTTTTCACTAGGTTAGCAAGCCTCACTTACACCCCGCCTCACTATGTTAGCAATCCTGTATGTGAAGACACTCTTCCCTCCCTGTGTCATGCAGACCCCATTTCTTCCCAGTAGTCCATCTTCTTGGATCACCATGCCATGGGCAAATAATCCTGCTAGTAACACCACTTATGCGGCCATGGGTTTATCTCCAGAGTCCATCTGTTAGCCAGGCCTTTACAATTTAGTGAAAATATCAGTGAGAATATAGTGGTCCCCTGCCCCCTTCAACCTGGCATCTAGAGCCATTTTGATCTTCTGAAAGTCACCTCTGACTGTATCATTAGTGTCCACTTGGATGAGTCTCATAGGATAGTAGTCAGAGGACCAGAGGAGTCTCAGCAAACTTTCCTTGACATCTCAGATTTGATAAGTATTTCTAATCTCAGATGTGGGCTCCTGGCATGTAGCAGACCTTCCAAGCCAAAAAATCAGGCTGGCAGATGAATACGTCTGTGCCTCCCAGGAGGAAGTAACCCAATGCCATCATCCATTGCTTTCTCTTGGCAGCAGAGGTCTTGATCTTTGTCTCTTTAGGTGAGCATGACTTGGCCTCTCCTGCCGCTGGAGTGTGTTCCATCTCATCCAGTACTAGGACTTCATCGCTGTTCTGTAACTGGCCAGCCACAGGTCTGGAATAGGAGTGTTGTCAGGAAATTCCACTGATGGAGATTAATGCCTGCTCGTGGCTTACAAAAAGGTAGAAACAGAAGGAAGCAGTGAGTAGTCACTGATGTCATGATCATTAAGCAAGGTTTTTTTAGAGATCATGGCAGTTCTAAAGACATCTTTAAAAGATAAAAAGGTAATGGCTGGACATTTCTAAAAGTGAGATTCCTAATGGATATGCATCACTGTGGGTGAAAGAGTTTGAGGAAAAAGTTGAGAAGGTGAGTAGAAGATGAGGACAAGGAATACTGGAACAAATAAGGATTCATTGCCCTGCTTTTACCTAATGTAAAGTGATACATTAGGTTAGGAAAGTAGAGCTATGCTAAATGTAAAGGTCTCAAATGGAAAATAAATCTTTAAAAAACAGGATTTATACACATACTATATCAAAAGCTGAAATAACTCACTGTAATTTGTGCAATAGCCCCACCTTCTTCACAGGCAGACAGGTTTGCCTGGCTCAGGCTACTGCTATTAGTCTGTCTTCTTCATGGCCACTTAATTCAAACACGTCAAGTAGCATTGATAACATCAGAGCATCTAAGTTGACATTTTTCTAAAATAGCCTAATGGGAATTCAAGAAGTTCCTATTGAAATTCCATTGCAGTGACATGTAATTTTCAAAATGTCATTGTGGTTTTATAAACCAAGCTCATTATGGATGTTCTTTTTTTTGCAAAGAAAATATGTCACAGATAATTTTTTTTTAGTTTGTTAGATTCTCTCTCCTTTCCCTTACACCATAAAGGATAAAGTAAGAAAAAAAAAATGAAATACAAAAGAAACATAAAGGTAGGTGCATCAGGCAGGAAGTGATGCTGTTCAGAACTGCACATGCATTCAGAAAGGATTTATCTGCAATACCATCCTGAGAGTGCAAATGATCATTTTAAAATACCTCACTAATTGAAGAAAACAAACCCCAATTTGATTTTATGTGCTACTGTCTTCCAGCCTCTGAAGCAAGAAGTAATAAGGTCGAAAGCACTAACTAAAATATAAAGATCTTCATTAGTTATACATGTGTACATAATTCCAAAAAATTATAATATTGTAAGTGCAATCATATCTCTTGACTTATATGTCCTTTTGTATTCTATTGCATAAATTGCTATTGTTTAATTATTTCTAAAATTTCTGTAATCTGATATTTAGTAAAATCATCCTACACTACAGCAAAATGTATTGAAAAATTAATGTGAAAACTGAGATTCAAAACTGTGATAATTAGATACATTGACACTTTTGTATTTTCTATTTGAAATATAAATAAAATCTTTAATGTTCCTTTCAGCAAAGCTTTTCAACACTTGCTTGTCAGTTGAAATTGCATTATGATTTTTGCCCTAGTTTTACAGTTTTAGCATTCGCATTGAAAGTTGAGTTTTCATTTACTGTGCGATATTAGCATTGTTTTGACCACGGGTCAATATCATTTAAGTTGTCATCTAAAGTAATGTTTTATCTTCAATAAATAAGTACCGTTTAAAATATTGTAATTGCTTATTTCTGTCACCTTTTAGTAATGATCTTTTAAGCTCTCCTTTTATGGAATATGATGATACAAATGCTAGCCATTTTCGTTACAGATAAAAAGACTTGTGGGCCTCATGAATTCCAATGCAAAAACAACAACTGTATTCCAGATCACTGGAGATGTGACAGCCAAAATGACTGTGGAGATAATTCAGATGAAGAAAACTGCAGTAAGTAACTTCTACCTAATGTCATGTTTTGAGCTTTACAGCCTATTTAATAAGGAGGAAGACTTTTTTAATACCTACAAAACACAAGTATACCTCATGTTCTTTTGAAATTTTACTTAATCCTCAAAATGAATTGACATGAATCTAAAATAATGATTCCAAAATGTCTCTGGCTTGAATTATTTTCGCTAAGATCTATGGCCCACTATAAGCATATAACGAACACATGGGGAAATATAATATCCAGTGGAGTACTTGACAAACTACAAGGTTTACGGTTAAGCCTTAGAACAGAGGTTTGGTTCATTTGCTTTTTCTGTCTTAGGGTAGAGTATGTATCTGATTACAAGTCAGCAAAATTCACTGAGCATGTTCCTAAGAAGATAGGCACCTGTCAATAGCAGGAATGGTGTTTGGGTCAAACACTACTTGATGTGTTATACTTTGTGTGCTATACCTCTTTGGAAGAAGTGCCATATTTTAAATTTAATGAGAGTTTCTAAAATGCTTATTCACATCCAAGGCAGGCATTTATTATAACCCCTAAAGGACTAAAGCTGCAGCATGAGCAGCTTCCATTTCCAACACAGCTCTATAATACCAGTTTCAGATGATCAGTCTAACTCTTTTCCAATTCATGAAAAACAATTCTTAATGAGTATCTTCCCCAATCCCTGAAATATAATTTTGACTAAGGCGGTGCATTCCCCAATGCAGGGGTATATGCTTACAATGCCAAAAATATTTTTTTGCAGCTGTGTATACCTCTGCACGTGTGCCTTGGTCTGGGGCAAAATGTCCCACTTCTGGCGTGCCGGAGGAGCCAGGGCAGAATGGAAGGAGGGGAGATACTGCTAACAACCATAGTATCTCCCAGGTCTGCCAGAGCATGCTCCTGTGGCATGCATCACACCACATTTTTTTTCTGCTATCAGGAATTCCCAGTAGCAAATTTTGCCTCCATGCAACACATTTGCAGCACAAGGGCACATTTTAATGTGTCAGGCAAATGTGGTTTGTGGTGCCACAATGAGGCTTAAAGTGCCAAAACCCACACATCTGCATGTTTGGATCTGCCCAAGGGAGCCAAAATTTAGCCATCAGCTCATTGTTCCACAGTTTTCGAGAACGAATTCCAACATTGTAGCCTTCTCAGTTTAATTTGCTTGGGTCTTCTTTTTTTTCTTATAGAATATAAAAAAAGAATACCTGCAAGTCTCTTGCTTGTCAGTCATACTTATACAGTGATTTGCCACCTATCAACATCTGAAGCACTATGCTTGAGATAATACACCTGGCTTAGAGTTTTGAAAAACAGTTAGCTAAAGTTAGGTACCCAGATCCATGTTCAGTAAATACTAGGCATGTCTACACATGCATTAACATGCTGCTGCTGCTGTTCATTAAGTTTAGTACCTCTAATATGAGGTGCTACCTAATTGCACACTAGCCAACGCTATAGCAACAAAGCAGTCTTTTTGTGGAACTGAATGTGCAGCAGACTAATTTTTACCGTGACACATTAATGCAGAGTAGAATTAGCCTGCTGTACATTATGCATCTTATGTAGACATTCCTACTGAGGCTTAATCTTCCACTCAGGGCAGTGGAATCCATAAGAGTTAAGCACCTCTGAAGACCAGGCCATATTACTTTGGTGCCTAAAAATTGATTTCTTATGCATAATTTTGGTATCAGCAAAAATGTGTTTATATTGTTACCTAAATCTATGTTACTATTGTTTTCAGGATGTAAGTAGAATGTGTCTAGTGACCACTGGAATCCTTTTAGGCCAGTTAGTTATAGTTTTTCAATCAAGAGTCTGTTGTCCATGCTATAACTCTTTTAAAATCTGATTTCCCTGGAATTTGAAATGAGCACAATCTTCAGTCAAATGTTGTGTCACCTTTCAGTATATTTTCATATTTCAAATTTAAAAAAATGTTCTCCATTTCCTTTTGCCCTATCTGTCTGGTTTGAATACTTCAAAAAAAAAAATAGTAGACAAGGTTCTTTGTGTAAATCTGATATCTTTTATTAGGCCAACTCATATAGTTGGAAAAATTCTATTTTGCAAGCTTCTGGGTATAAACGCCCTTTGTCAGGCTGAGGAAGCATCTGCAGTTGGTCAGTACTCTTCTTGGATAGAATGAATAGTAAAGAAGCCAGAGTCTGGTGTGCATGCAAGAAAGTCAGTCAGTGAAGATATAAATTGGGGAATCAGTGGGAGAGAGACAGGTTGAGAGGGGAGGGGAATGAATGTGGTTGGCAAATAGTGGAAAGGTACTTGGGGAGCCGGATGTTAGGCAGGTTATAATGTGTTATAAATCCAATGTCTATATTTAGTCCATGATGTTTTGTACCCAGTAGGTTGATTAAGTGAAGTATGTAGGCTTATCTGTGAAAGGTGTTTTATAAATTCCCTTTTAGGCTTAGAACAGAGAGATTTGAGAGAGTCGTTTTCTTGTGACAAATGTGGCCCTACCGGTAATTGGGTATTCCTGTCTTTGATAGATTTCTGGTGTGTGTTTATTCTGGTGCTCAGTTGTTGTTTGGTCTCTCCCACATATTTTCCATGAGGGCATTTGCTGCATTGGATGATATAATAACGTTTCTGGAGGTGCAGATGTAAGATCCAGAAATGGTAATGGTTCTGTTGTGTGGTGTAGTGACTGGGGGGTTGGTGAAGATATGTTGGCAGGTTTTACATTTCTTGTCATGGCATGGTCTTTATCCATTTGGTGTGTTTTGGGCCATAGACTTATATCATCCCTTCTTTAACCTATACAGAAAATCTTCATTCTAATGCATACTAGAAGAAGATGCAAGTCTTAAAGAGCTCTTCCCAGAAACACCCATCCTGTCTTTTAAAGAAGCACCAAACCTTGCTAACCTCATCACCAGAGGCAAACTTCCCATTGTCCAAAACACACCAAATGGTTCCAGACCATGCAGAGACAAGAAATGTAAAACCTGCCAACACATCTCCACTGACCCCACAATTACACTCCACAACAGAACCATCACCATTCCTGGACCTTACAGCTGCACCTCCACAAATGTTATATGGCTCATACAATGCACCAAATGGCCTGATTAAAAATATGTAGGAGAGACCAAACAACAAGAATGAACACACACCAGAAATCTATCAAAGACAAGAATGCCCAAGTACCAGTGGAGGGACATTTCTCACAATAAAGCAACTCTCTCTAGAATCTTTCAGTTCTAATCCTCAAAGGGAATTTAAAAAACAACCTTCACAGACGAGCCTATGAACTTCACTTCATCAAACTACTGAATACAAAAAAAAATATGGACTAAATATAGACATAGGATTTATGACACATTATAACCTGCCTGATATGTGACTTCCCAAGTACCTCTCCACACTCTGCCACGTTAATTCCCTCCCTTCCCTCATCCCCAATCTGTCTCACCAAGTGACTTCTCAATTCACATCTTTACTGATTGCCTTTCTTGCATTCACACCAGAATCTGGCTTCTTTACTGTTCCTCCCATCCAGGAAGAGCACATAGCAACTGCAGATACTTCCTCAGCCTGATGAAGGATATTTATACTCAAAACCTTGCAAAGAAGAATTTTTACAACTATTTGAGTTGGTCTAATAAAAGATATCAGATTTACCCAAAGAACCTGGTCTGACTATATCCTTAGACTAACATGGCTCAACCTATACCTTCAAAAAAAAGGTACCTTTCAGTTAAAAGTGTGAAACTGAGCCACTTCAACAGGTAGCTTTTATCCATTTCCTATTTGTGAGAAATTCCCACCAAATCAAGAACTGACTTGAAGGAGAGGAAAATGAAGCCATTAATACTTGCAAACTGTAATACTTACATAATACTTTCTCACCTAAGTAGCACTTAATAAATATTTTCAAGGAGAATAAAATATTCTTTCACTGGATTTTCTTATGATCCCAAAATAGTTTAAATGTTTGAGAACTGAAAAATACACCTTACAAGTATTAATAACGTTTACAAAATAAATATCAAAGCATCTACTTGCAATCAGTCATCCACAAATTAATACTTATTTATGAACTGCTTTTCCACATTTTAGAAATATGACAACAGTGGAGCAATCACCTGCCAGTTATATTTTGATTCATTAAACTAGTTTTTTTTTTTTTTTTTTTTTTTACTTATAAGAATAAATAAATCTCCCACTCAGTCCTGACTGCTCTTTAGACTCCCAGATAAAGATATCTGTAATATGTCAGTCTCCAGGCATGAAGTTAACTCCTGCATGGTATCTATTCACTGTCTATACATCAGCTAATTCTCATTTAAACTCAAAGGAAGACTGAAGTAATGTAGAAGTTCTGTCTAGTCTTTCTTCATGGCAATGAATTTTGCCTTCTGGTTACTGCTCTGGATTTCTTAGGTATTTTCTTTTATATAGCAGTATATTTTATTTGATAATTATTGATTAATCTGTCATGGAATCTAAATAAAAATGTAATGAAAAGATATTCAAGTTTTAACTCCTAGAATCTTGATGCATCAGGAAAATGTATAAACTAGGTTTACTTGGCTATTTGAAATGAGATTTATAAAAATCTTTACACACTATCTCAACATTACTTAACTGTACTGAAAGAAAATATGTGAAATTAGAAGTGTGAAACATTTTTTAAAATATATATTGAATTGCATGTAGACATAACCTGCTCATATCATACATGAGTTTATAAATGTATAAATGTATGTCAGGTAGCTGCATTAGAAAATGGGTTGTATCCATTATTATTGAGAAACATTAACTGTATTCTAAAAATTCAGCTCAGGTATTTACATCCATGCTTACATAACCTCTTCATATGCACATGTATAGCATCAAAGTAAAGTTATTAGAAATGAAACAGAGCAAGTATTGGAAATATTAAAACTGTATAGTTTTTTTTCAGCTGGTGTTTATCATCAATATGTTGTAAAAGGCCTGAATACTGAAAACCTTTCTTTAGCATGATTTTGATTCCAGCACATCACAGCCAGAATTTATCATTCTGTCCTCAACCTACTTGAACCTTTCAACCACCCTGCCTATTTTATATACATTGAATCATAGGGTCATAGGAAAGTAGGGCTCAAAGGGACCTCATGATGTAATCTAGTGAAGCCCACTGCTCAGGACAGGATCATTCCTGCTTAAACCATCCCAACCAAGTGTATGTGCTATCCAAAGATGGACAGTCCACAATTTCTCTAGGTAACCTGTTCCAGTGCTTGACTACCCTTTTAGTCACCTAATTTCCAAGCTAAATTTCCCTTGCTGCAGCTTGAGGGTATTGCTCTTAGACCTGTTCTCTTTTGTCATACAGAAGAGCCCATCTCCCACCTCTTTATAATTGCCTTCCAGATAAATGAAGACAGTTATTAAATATCCCTTCAATCTTGTCTACTCCAGACTAAATAACCCCAGCAGAAGAATCACGTCCATTGATTTGCAAGTGATGTTGATACAATCTAGTATACTGTTGACTTTTTTTTTGCAACAAGAGCACACTGTTGACTCATATTCTTTTTATGGTCTAATGTAAGTCCTAGGTCCTTCTTTGCAATACTGCAAGGTAGCCAGTCACTTCCTAGTCTTCATTTAAACACTCAGTTATTCCACCCCAAGTACAGAATTATGCTCCTGTGCTTGTTTAATCTTATCTAATTGATTGCAGATTATGTTTCCAGTATGTTCAGGTCATTATTGATCTTAGCCCTTTTCTTCAGAGTATCTGCAACTCCATCTAACCAAGTGGTCCCTGCAAATTTGCAAAGCATGCACTTGACCCCTTCATCCAAATCAGCAAAGCTTAGTTTTGGCAGGAAGTATCATACGATATTTTCCAGGGATCTGTCCTGGGTCTGGTATGTTAAACTATACCAGACCCAGGACAGACCCCTGGAGAATACCTCATGATACTTTCAGCCAAAACTAGACATTGAGCTATTGATGACTGCTTGTTAAGCATGATGATGCAACCAATCATGTACTCACTTTCCAGTACTTTAATCTAGTCTGTATTTCTTTAGCTTATTAATGAGAATGGTAAAAAAAAATGGGTAAAGTCAAGGTATATCATATCCACTGCTCTCCCCATTCCCTTTCCCCGCTGCCATCCCCAGAGCATGTTACTTTATTGTAGAAGGAAATCATGTTGCTCAGGTATGACATGATCTTTGAATCCATGCTGGCTGTTCCTAATCAGCTTTCTCTACTCTAGGTGCATAATAATAGATTCCTTGATTTTTCCAGGCATCGAGGTCAGAAGGACTGGTTTATAGTTCCAGGGATCTTCCTTTTTCCTTTTTATTTTTTAAAAATGAGCACCGTATTTGTCCTTTTCCAGTCATCCCTACCTCCATGCCTTCAAGTTTCACATTTTTTTAAAGAGGATAGCTAACTATTTTGAAATTACTTCAGCCAATCACATGGGCCTGATGCAAAAACTACAAAAATCATTCAAATAAACTTAACTGACCTTAGTGGTTTTAGATAAGAGCCAGGCAAAAAGTTCTTCACAAAAAGATGCAATACTGTATTTTCTTAACTTTGTAGAGGCAAGGATTTTTGTGGGATATCTTTTATTGGACAACCAACATAGATAAGCCTTTGAATACAAAGCATTCTTCATCAGCATCCTACAGTTAAAAGCTTGTCTACTTCTATCCCAACAATGCCCTTGGTCTAATCAAAGTTATCGTCCACAAAAATCCTTGTCTCATTCTGCACCATCATGGCTAAGACATAATTCCAACACTGTCTTACTTTTAGAGATACTTCCAAAGCCATTACACAAAAAGATATCTACCAACAGTCATTACACCTCTTCCAGATAAATATGGATCCTAGAGAAGTTTGGAGCTCTGGCTATGTAAATTTGGAAGGGAATGCATTGAAATCAAAGTGAAAGCTACATGTCCTCTCTTCTCAATCAGTAACACTTACTTACTGAACATTCCCTCCCTCCTCCTTTCTTGAATAGGGGTAGATTTTTTCAAAATACTATTTTCTCTTGCCACTAAATCACCATAGTAAAGAATGTTATATTCTAGTCAGCCATCTTCTTTTCTTTCTAAAGAAAAATAATGTGTTCTTTGTTTGATTATAAAGAATACAAATTGACTGCATAAAACAACAAAATGTAGAAAAATGTTTTAAAATGCCATGAAAACAACCAGAGCAGGAATATGTGTTAGTTAGTGAAGCTAGATAATCTTTTAAACTGTGTTTTGTATGTTTCATAAATAAAGATTCTTATCCTGCTTCCCTTGAAATCAGCAATAAACCTTCTGATGGTTTCAGTGGAAAGAGGATAAAGTCAATAGTTATTCTCACATTAGACTACTGCTTTCTTATTCATAGTAGGATCAATAACTGGGTATTATATAACTTTTGGCACAATATAGCTACAAAATATAGTGCTTTTTAAAATTTATTATATTAGATTTATAAATGTAGTCCTTCATAAAATAAAATTCTTATTGTAAACCTACATGTTTTAGGAAATATGCACACTCAATATAAATGGGTGCAAGGATCTGAAAGGACAGTGGTCAGTTCAGTACGAACTGAATTTTCAAGAAAAAAATAATATGGTGCTTTCTAGTTATTTAGTCAAATTTCTTAATCCTTATGGAGCTTTTATGTAAAATAGAATTTGAAAGGATCTGGCCTTTACCAGATGTACAAGTGACTGAGCAGCTGAGTCTCATGACATACTAGTACTCATTCTTTGCCCGGGTTTTTTTATTTGTACTTGCAGTGTTTATTTATTTTCAATGAACTTAGTACAACATATTTAGATGATTTTTTTTAAAGAGCATAGTACAACATATCCAACATTTCATATTTAACAAGGAATGAGAAAAAGGCAAGCGTCAATATAATAATGACAATTGAACTGAATTTATTGCATCCATAGTGGAGTGGTACCAGTTTGTTATTGGAGAAGTGAAGTAATCCCAGTCAATAGAAGCCTCAAAAAGGGTCAAATGAAAAATAACCCACCTATAATTTTCCTTGGGTGGTATTCAATGATTCTGGAAGGTTTAGAGTAGACAGGACCAACCTATCGAGTTATAAGGAAACATACAGGCACACAACATACACTTCATTTTAGATAGATATAGGCACAGTCCAGGACCATGCCCTGAGGCAAACAGAGGCTTGGTCCTTCATAGAGATGCTCTGGTAGCTAGCCAGATTGTCTCTATGGCTGTCCCTCACCCCGGTGGTGAAGCCAGGGAGAACCCTGCCAATCCCGGCTGCACCCACAGGATGGGGCAGTGGCAGGGAAGGTACCAGGCAGCCTAGGTCAGTCTCTGCTGCCCTGTGCTGTGCAGCAGGCTCTGCCATGAGATCCCAGTGACCCCAGTGGCAGCTGCTACTGCTGGTGAGTGCAGGTCTTTGGGGAGTTTTTTGAGTCTCAGACTGCTGAGGCCAGGTGAGGAGGCTTATCAGGGGTGGGTCTAGATGAGGGAGGCAATCAGGGAGTGGGGACTAGGCATGGGGGCTCTGCCAGATCTGGCACCTTAGACCCAGCTGGAAGTGGCTGACCTCTTGGCCAGTTGGGATCAAGAGGACATGCTTTGACAGTCCAAAGCAGGCCACCACACCAGGAACATCTTCTGGGTGATAGCTGCTAGAGCTGTGCAAAGCTTCAGGTGGTGATTTGATTCGGAGGAGATTCGGACAGATTTGGTGGCCAAATCTCTGAATCCGAAATGATTCAGGGGACCAATTAAAAAGTTCAAATTGATTCAAAGCTCTCTGAATCTTCAGAAAATATTTGGAGAGCTTTGACGATTTAGATTGTCCCCGGTGTCTATAGCAGGGAGATGCAGATGACTCTGAGCTGATAATAGTAGGGGTGGAGGACAAGGTTTGGGGGAGCAGGGAGGGAACCCTGGGGGGACCCCTGCCATCATCCATCCCCTGCTTGCTCCCCCACCATCTCCCCGTGGTGCCCCACCCACCCCAACTCCTGGCATTTAAATAAAACCCTGGTGGTGCTGCAGGGCGGGGGGGAGCATGATCCCCACTGCCCCATGATGCATGGGGGATCTGCAAAAACCCTCTGACTCTCCCTCACTCCTCCAGCCCCCCTATGGGTTCCCCACCTGGGCCAGCTCCAATCTTTTAAGAAAAATAAACCCAAGGAAAACCCCAGAACTCATCACTCCTTCAGTGGCCTTAGGGATACAGGGGCCTATGGAAGAACCCCCCACATGATGCGTAGCGCGGGGCAGTGGGAAGCAATGGGGATGCCCCCCCGCACCAACAGGAAGGGTAAGTCCAGGGTTTTTTCACTTTTTTTTTCTTAAAGGGCTGGTGTTGGGGCTGGCAGGGCAGCCATGTGGGTACTGGGATGGGAGGGTCGGGGGGCTCACGGCAAAGTCCTCCACACCTCATGGGGCAGTCAGGGGCAGTGGGGATGCCCCCCGCTCACCTGGCAGGAGCCACTGAGTTGGGGCTTTTTTTTTTTTAACAAGTGCTGGGTCTGGGGTGGGCGGGGCAGCCATTGCCTGGCTGAGAGAGCAGGCAGGGGATGGGCCTGGCTGATTTGCAGATTCAGCAGCAACCGAATCTCTGAATCAGATTCAGCTGAATCAATTCAGGAGATTTGAATCACCAAATTGAATCACTGTCCCCTGAACTGGCCGAATTCAAATCTGAAGTGAATACTAGCCAGTCTGCAAAGGCCTTATAGATGAGGGAGGAGTCAGGAAGGGTTATTTTGCCCCAAGTGGCAGAACTTGCATCACACCAAAGTGCATGTCCAGGCATGTGCACTGAGGCAAAAAGCCTCAGCTCAAATTTGCACCACTTCTATTTGAGCTGCTGCAAGCACACATGCTTGCATGTGTGGATGCAACTTTGCTGTCCCTCGCAGTATAAAAATCTGCCCTGGCAAGTAGCTCAGGGCTCTAGCTCTCAAGAGTATCTGGGGCCCAGCCAATTAGCATCTGGGGACACTACCCCTTGTGCTAGCTGAACTGCTGAAGCAGCCATGAGAGTTCAGCCACAGCCAGATGGGTCCAAGGTGCCAGCTCTGAGCAGGCAGGGTCCTGGCACTCACCTCCCTACAGGAATTCAAGTATTCCCTATTAGAAAACTGAAAAATCCCTGATAAAAAAAATCCCAGAGTCACTCTGTAAAATACTCGCAAATCCATGTTCTTCCACAAGTAAAACAAAAGACCACTCTAAAGAGAGAGAGAGAGTGAGACAGAGACAGCAATCAGATGGCCAATTTTTTATTGATACATCTACAGTGTTAAAGTGTGTCTTTTACCATAATAATAAAGTGAACTCTAAATACATGTTTCATGAATTCATGAATATATATTTTGCTGTCCTCTCACAGGGGCAATGGCCCCCACAGAGGAGTTATGGCCCTCCAACAGGAGATTCAGCCCCCACACAAGGGGTTCATCTCTCCAACAGGGGTTCAGCCCCCACAGGAGGGCTATGGCCCCCAAACAGGGGATTTGGCCCCCACACAAGGGGTACATCCCCCCCAGCAGAGACCTAATGGCCCCTATAGGGGCTCCCAGCCCCTCTGCAAGGCCCACATGCCCTACCCCATCTCCCCGATTTCTGCCTCACCTGGCCCCATCCCCTGCCAGCTGCTGCAGCCCCCTGATGGCTGTGCCACTGAGCACTTCCCCACCTAGCCTCACCCCACAACTTGCACCCCCAGGCACAATCACTTAAAAAAACAAAAAAAACAAAAAAAGAAACAGAAAAAAAGTGCCTCTGCTTACCTTACAAGCAGGGGTGGGGGTGCTCCAGGGCCTCCTAGTAGAGCTCCCCCAGGAAGCACAAGACATCAGGGGGGCAGGAGGGTCTGAGATGGGGCCACTGGGGCTGTCATCCTGCTCAGCCAGGGCAGGGGTTGGGAGGGCTGGGGGAGTGGGTGGGGCTGCCAGGGGTCCCCCCCATAGTCCCCTCCCCTCTTCTTCAGCCCCACAACCCGTTACTCACTGAAACTGGAGCCCTGGTGCTGAACACATGGCCTGGCTGGCTGCGTGTTTCAGCACCAGGGTGAGGGCCAACCACAGAGATGCTCTGGCACCCAGAGCATATTTGTGGAGGACCCAGCCTCCAGTTGCCTCAGGCCATGGTCTAGGACCATGCCCTGTTCCACTTTTTTAAACTTTGGTCTTTTTAGACCCCTGGATGGCGTCTAATTTCCCCCCCGCAAACTTGTAGCATGGGGAACGTGTTTTTCATTCCCACGCATGACTCTTGCCCCACCTCAAAGAGATTTGAGGTGGGGCAAGAGGCATGTGTTTGCTCATCTGGACCCCCCATAGATGTTACCTTTAGCAATTGTCTGTGCACTGATATGAAAACAAGCAAGTGCACTTGTAAAAAAAATATCAGAGATCCATCCTGGGTCTTAAAAAAAATTAAAAATTGACATCACATGGATATTCTTACCAACTTCAGGTGTTTGTTTATGCATAATTATTTAAAGTTTATAGTTCTCAAATCAATATAGAAACATTACAAATACTTATTTCTATGAAAATTGCTTTTACCATATATTATTAATACTTAATTTTTCAAATTTGGAGGCTCCTATTCACAGTATATGGAGAGGGAAGAGAATCAGATAGTACTGAAACACCCAAATGTGCAAACTGAGAAAGAAAAAGAAAAATTAAAAACCCCAAGAAAAATATAGACATTCCTGGAAATATCCACATGTTTTCCTAACAAAGAGATAAAATACTATATACAACTACAACCTTAGTCTACTATAGCCTAGTCACAACAAGACTGCATGTTCATCATAATCATGGGCTTATTCTGACACTTATACCAGGAGTGAGCCAAAGTGAATAAGCCTGTCTTCACCCTTATAACTCAGTTGGAAAAATCAGGGTTTATAGGAAGAATAGATTAGTTGTAACTTTCCAAGATTGAACAGGAAGATTTCATGATGATGAAAGCATTATTTATGTCAACCATTTGCAAACACTTGAATAAAATATCAAAATTGGCTTCTAATTTTGGGGTGCTTTCATTTGTGGGTTTTATTTCCAGAAGCTCTTACATATGTAATTTCACTGAAGTTACTGGATGCTCATAAACTCCAAAAGTTTGCAACCAGAATTAGAGGATATTTTTTTTCCTTTCATGTTGTCCCCGTGTTTGTTTGAAGTATATTAAAAAAGCAGGTATCTGTAGATGCAAAAGCTATGTAAAAGAAAGTAAATATGTGTTTATATGTGAAGAAATGCAATATGACAGTACTTACTACACTACTTTGTCTTTTCAGGGAAAAGTGATGACTACTAATCTTTGTCTGGTACTTTCTGCCACAATTTCTTGCTGTTCAGTATGTCACTAACCATAATACTAGGAAAAAAAGGAAATATCCCAGTGCTCTCTTTGAAAATCATTGCAATGATAATTCCCATTGAGCAGAGCTCCACTAGCCCTCACACATTTAAGCGTAATCTCATTCTTACTCAGAGCAGATAATAGCAGCCTCTGACTTGATGGAACGTTCACTTGTGACAAAGCTTATAAAGCATGCACAGTCTGTGGAACAGAATATTTTGGGCACCAGAGTGAACTCAAAGTTTCCTATTATGTGCTGTGCCTTGAACAGATTGGGTTTCATTAGTGTGTAGCTCTAAATTTGTCTAATTAGTTCCTTCCCCTGCAGAGAAGTTAAAATTAGCTGAAGAACTCGAGTGAGGAAGAAGATGCAGGGGGGTTTTTAATTTTTTTTGGATCCCCTTCTTAAGGTGCTTAAATCTCCATATCCTACACAGAGGAAGCCTACACTCCTACCCTCAGTTTTGACTGCAGAAGCTCTACACATAAGTGTTGGCTTAATTTTCATTAATAGCAGTTAATAACAGTGTGTAACTGTAACCATCTGAGCCTTTTATTGCACCTAGACTGAAATTGTTTCCTCTTTGTCTCTGGAGCTCGGGGGTGGTGGGGCGAGGGAGGTCTGGTCATCATCATGTTTTCTTCAACAACATCACTTTCCCCATTCTCCTCAATTACATACGGGATCTTTTAATAACATCTAGTCCATCAAGGCCCATTTCTTTCATCTCTCTTCCCAGTACCCAATTTTAACTTTTTTTTGTCTTTCTCCATTAAATGAGTCATAATTCTCTCCATCGCTTGCCATCTCAGCAATCTTGCCTGTCTTTTTAGTCACAAGGTCCCTCCAGTTAATCCTCATTCCTACTGCATTTTAGTTTTTACATTCTTCTGACATTCTGTAGAGTTTTTCCAGTATAAATTGATTGTCTCCTATACAAGTCCTGCCATCAGCTCATGTACAGAAACTCCTAGTAAAAATTCAGCACTCTGCATCTGTTATGCAGCACAATATAATATACAGTTTCTTCATTGTCAAGGATCACTTAAAATTGTCTGAAGTACTACAGGGTATCAGAAGATGCTCTTTGTAAGAGCTTGTATTTTTAGAATACTTTAGAATACTTGGTACAGACAATTAACAAAGTGTTTGCAAGTTAGTATTTGATTTAAAATCCTGCATTTAGCTAAAAATTAATCTGTTTTGTACAATAACTTCTAATCTTTCCATGTGAAGTATGAAAATGTCAGCCTGAAACATTTGTAACGCTAAAGACTTTTTTTATCATTATTCAGAGCCTCAAACCTGCACGTTGAAAGACTTTCTCTGTGCAAATGGAGACTGTGTTTCTGCAAGATTCTGGTGTGATGGAGATTACGATTGTGCAGATGGCTCAGATGAGGTAAGTCTATTCATAAGAAAAAAAAATACTGAAGCAGAATTATTTCCCTTTTACTGGAAAGGAAGCAATAAATAAATAAATAGATAAAAACAACTTTATTCACCAAAGCAGACAATATGGTACAACACCTTTGCTGGGCACTTCACAAATGTCATGTGAAGTGCCAAGCAGAAGTACTTCAATTTATAGCTAATTTTGTTCATGTTGATTATAATTAACATATGAATATGTTTTGCAGTCTCTGAGAGTCTGCAGTATTTATGTGTTCAGTTTACAGTCTATTTCCTCTTTTTAAGAAGTAGTGCTCTGAATCAATGTGTACAATTAACATTAATAGCAATGGAAGTTTCAGAAGTAAGGGGACACTGTAGGTCTTTTTTTGAATCATAGGCAATAAACGAAAAGAAGAAATAGTATACATGCCATATAAAAATTACCAAGTAAATATTTTAATTGCCATATTTACTGGGGTACCACAAACATTTTCTTCCAAAAATTGGCCCTTTTAAAATTGGGGTCTTAAATGGGGAAGATGATTTTCTATGCCAGGACTTCACTGCATGGCATCATAGAAGCATAAAAGCACAGTGCTACAAGATAGCTGCTAGCAAGCAGGAGGGGCCTCAGCCCAGTGTTAACCTTTGCACAGCCCTTCCCAAAATGGCAAAAGATTTTGGCAAGTTGTATCCAATTACAAAGATTTGGAGGATATGTATTACTACTGTGGCACATCATTTGAAACCAGCTGTGAGAAGGTTAACACTGGGCTGTGCCTCCTCCTGCTTGCTGGTAGAAAGAAAGAAAATAGCAGCCATCTTGTACAGTGTTTTCATGAATAAGCCAGCTCTAGGTCATGACTTGGAAAAATCTTTACCCTGAATTCTGCCTTTCAAACACAAGGTGTGTGTCTTATTTGAGGGCGTGCACTATGTGAGAAAATATTGCATTAGCAAGAATAATTTTGTTCATGAATACTGAATTTACAGGGTTTTAAGAAATCAACAACACTAAATTTATAAAGCTTGTTGTCCTAAGAGGAGAATATTGAAAGAAATCTAAAGAATATTTGAGTGATGGTATAACTGAGATTCTTCTATCTTTAGAAATGTATGCACATCCACTTGCATGTATGCTCTCTATGCCATTATGAAAATAAGTCTATATAAAATATTTTCTTTAATATTATTATTTGTCTCCATTTTGTATAGATTTGTTACATTTTGTTTTAATCTTCTCACTAGATGTTCTTATTCTGAGCATTTTCCATAATTGAACATTTTTGTCTAATGTGTTTTTAGGATTTTAATATAATTAATTGACTAACAAGTAGTCAGGTTAACTTGATAATACCTTTCATGGCTCCATTGGGTATACATTAATATTTCTAGTTTAAAGTCTATCAAGTCATTGTCTGGACAACATAATTACGCTACTACCAAGGGCTCTCAATTGATAAGTTAGAAATCCTATTTCAAAATAACACCACCTATTTAAGAGTGTTCTTCAACTTATAGAGCCAGTTTTATTACTCTTCACAGTACCTTAGCCAAGGAAAGGCTTTACTCATTTTTTTCATTGCCATCACAGCCCATCTTTCATCAAATCTAGGCTTTAGTTTTTATAACTGGCTGAATGCTTGGTAATACTTACATTAATTTGTAATGAAATGGACAAACTCAATTACATATTGATTTTATATTTGTAACAGAGATATTGTGAAACTGGCTGTTCAAGGGACCAGTTCCAGTGTTCTAATGGTCAGTGCATATCAGCAAAATGGAAGTGTGATGGTCATGAAGACTGCAAATTTGGGGATGATGAAAAAAAATGTGAACCAGGTGAGATGATTAAATTAATCTTTATGGTATCCTGAAAAAAAAAAATCCAACAGTATCAATTAAAGAACAAGATGAACAATATGATGGAAAACATGAATTAGCAAGTCATCTTATTATTGATTAGGTCTTTTTTCTTAGAAGTTATAAATATATATTGGAGTAGGAAATGTGTTAGGTTGTTTGATTATTTTTTGCAAAATACTTCTTTACATTTATTTCAGTTTTACCCTTTCTGGTAAGATAATGCTTTAAAGTTAGAGAGTCTGTCCAATCATGTGTGTTTTCATAACTTCTCTGAATAAAATATTATTTTTGAGGCAGAGTATAATAGATCACACTGCAATGAGACTAAATTCTTACTATTGCTCCGCTGTGTGTATCCACAAAGTAAACAATGAGAGTATTTTCATGCTAAGTAAAAACAGGAAAAAAGCTTGAGGCTGAATCGATTCAGTCTTTGCAGGTTAGTCTAAACTGCAGAAATTAAACTGAGAAACAACTGGACACACATTCACTTTTGATGCAGGAAAAGCAGCCACATGCATGCAGTGGCTCAGGCCAAAAGCCAACAGGTGCTACAGCACAGATATCTGGCATGTAGCCAGCATTGGCTGTGTGTTTGCTTCCTCTTCCTGCTGCCCCTGAGGTCTCTGGGATTTGCAGACCAGAATCACAGAAGCAGGACACTGCAGAGTTGTTCATCACTTCATATTCCTCCTTCCAGGTGCCTCTGGGATTTGTAGTACACAGTTGAAGCCAGCAGTAACTTTCAGTAAATTTAGCAGGGCAAGGCATCTCTGTATTCAGGGGAAGTGAGTTTTAGCCTGCATTCCTGGCCCCAGACCCCAGGCTGGGTTTGTCTGGGGAGCCAGTCCCTGGCTCCCTGCTCCCTGCCACCCCCTGCCCCCAACCCTTTTCTGCTGTAGCAGACAGCCCAGCCCAGCCCAGCTCAGCCCAGGGCTGGAAAGCATGGTGGGATGTTAATTTAACTTAAAGCAAGAAGAGGTCTGGGACAGAAGTTTCATAAACCAGTTTGACCCAAACCAATAAAGTCTGATACTATATTCAATCAGGTTTATCTTAAACCAGTTTCAGCCATTTTGACATTGGTTTATGTGCACTGAACTTCTGTTCTGTTAAAGGTTTAAGCCAGTTTCTGATGACTTAAACCAGTTTGTGTGTTACTTCTGCCCCTAGCCTCAAGGATAAACAATGTCCTATAATAAAAATAGAATACTTTTCCAGTGATATTTGTCTCAGTTCCTCAAGTGTTTCTGTGTGAAATATGTCAAGATACTTAACCTCCTTTTCCCTGCTTGCCATGGTGTAAGAATCAGGTAACAAAGCGTACCTCCTGACACAAGTGTTGTGATGCTGATGAATCATCTGTAATGTGGAAATCTATTTAGCAGAGATGATGTTACACAATATTACAAATAACATTAGCATAAATTATTAATAAGTAAGATATTTTAACAAATATTTTTGTTTGTTTTTAATGTACTCAGTTCCTTTGTTTTCAATTCTCACTGTGGATTTAGGTCTCTGTCCTTTATTGGTATCTGCTAGAACTAACTTCTTAGTCAGTGATTTGCTACACAGCCAAAGGCATCCATAATTAGCTGAGTTGATAAAGGAAGAATGCTTTAAAATGTGAGGTGTTGTGGTAGAACCATGTAATTTAACTGTGGTTTATACTACCAAACACTTCTGAGGCCAATTTAAACTAATCACAGGTATTATGTTGTAAGAGTAGAGTGCAAAAAGCCTTAGTTTATGCAGATAGTTTGTGTTTAAATTATAGTATCTTTTATCGCATATATTGAAAAAATCTGCATGTGTACATGCAAACAGTATTGAGTTTATTGAGCATCTTACCTTGCTTCTTCCATCTTAAAATATAGCTATGTAATGTCTTCCAATATTCTAGTTTCCTGAGATGACTACTGTTTTAGTTGTTAGATAAACCTAATATTTGGTACTTATATATAGGTTTTGCTGTGTATTTATAAAGATACATTTTGAAAGTTCTTTTTGGTGATGGAAGCAGTTACCCTTGTTCATAAGGTTGCATAAGGATTTTCCAGACTCAAATCCTGGTGCTGGCCATTCATAAGTTTCTTTGCATGAGGAAAATGAAAAAAATAAATAAATACTTTTGTCATAAAAGTAAATATCTTTGCATCTTTTAATATTTTAACAGTTATTCTAAGATGTATTTGGGGATGTTTGTCAGTTTCTTTGTCAAACTAACCCTTTTATTTCAAAGCACAGAATTTCTACTAACGGATAGTCAATTACAACATAATACGTTAACTTTGCCTTATTAATAAATAAATAATTCAAAAATTGTGTTCACATAATGCTAAAAATGTATATTTCTAATTAGCATCTCCAACCTGCTCTTCACGTGAGTATGTGTGCACCAGCGGAGGATGTATCTCTGCATCATTGAGGTGTAATGGAGAATATGACTGTGCTGATGGCTCTGATGAGGTAACTAGTGTTATTCTTTTGAGTGCTTTATATTATCTGATGTACAGTATTTGATCAAGCAATTTAGAAAGTGAAAATAAATAGAATAAACATTCATTTTTGAATCCATTGCTTTCATCACCACATGCAAAATACACAAGCACATAATATCAGAACATTTCTATTCTAACTGCTTAAAATTTTAATTACAGTAGCAGTCTAATTACACTGCCAATAATAAAGAAGAAATGTATTTTCTCATTCAAAAAAGGCAATGAAATTTCAACAGCCTAGATTAATTGTGTCTATTATTGTATTGTTGTTGTTAATGAATACTGCAGTACACATCTGTATTTAAACAGATGGATTGTGTAACAGAATGTAAAGAAGATCAGTTTCGATGCAAAAATAAGGCCCACTGTATCCCTATCAGATGGCTATGTGATGGTATCCATGACTGTGTGGATGGGAGTGATGAAGAAAATTGTGACAGAGGTGAGGCATCACTTTTTCATTAAAAAGTTTACTCTTCCTTACTCTTCTATTTTTTAATTAAAAATATATGGTGATGTAACAGCACTGTAGGGTAGGGCTGTGCGAAGCTTTGGTCCCTGATTCAATTCTGCAGAGATTCAGCCCCATTTGGTGGCTGAATCTCTGAATCCAAATTGAATCAAGAAACCCTTTAATCTCTCCAAATCAAATTGGAAGCCTCCGAATCAATTTGCAGAGATTTGAAGAGTCAGCAATTCAGATATTGACACAGCTTTAAATGTTTTTTCTACATACCTCAAGATACGAGGCAGCTCATGAATGCTGCAGTGGTGGGGCTGATGAAGCACCCCACAGGAGCAT
Organism: Caiman crocodilus; assembly: GCA_030014935.1. Classification (NCBI taxonomy): domain Eukaryota; kingdom Metazoa; phylum Chordata; order Crocodylia; family Alligatoridae; genus Caiman; species Caiman crocodilus. Next base: position 13,601,968 of record JAGPOW010003685.1, read on the forward strand.
GGGGGGCTCCCCAGTGTGCTCAGCAGCAGAACTGGAAGTGAACCAGTAGCACTTCTGGGTCACTTCCAGGTCCACTTGGGAGCGCACTGGGCCTCCCTCCCCATACCTTCCCAGCTCAGTGACTGGTGCCTCCTTGGTCTGGAGGGGCACCCAGGGTCCCTCTGTGGCTGACCCAGGGAGGGTTTGTGGGGGGGGGAGAGGGGGCGGCAGTGCACTTGGTGACGGACCCAGAAATGAACCAGAAGTATTTCCGGTCCACTTCCAGGTTCACTGCCAAGCATGCAGGGGCAGGGGGGGCTCCACACTCCTGTGGGACGCTTCATCCATCCCAGCATTGCAGCATTCACAAGCCACACCTGATACTTTGAGGTATGTAGAAAAAACATTTGAAGTTGTGTCTATGGCCAAATCACTGATTCTCTGAATCAGCATTGAATCTTCAGATTCAGATTTGGCCGAATCAAATCGGAGACAGTAATCTGAATCAACAAATTGAATCACTGTCCCCGATTTGGGCTGAGTCCAAATCTGAATTGAATATGGCCCATTCCATACTCCCATATTGCAGAGCTGCTGAAATGGAGTCTGTGATCCTTTTGGCCAAAGACAGTGCAGCTCCTCATCAAATGTCTGACTGGCATAGCATACTTAATACTTCCACTTAAGTGTTTTCTAACCCATGGAATGAAAAGATGTAAAATTATTACCAAACAAGAAATGTCATAATGTTAAAAAGTCCTAGTACCATATTTACTTGTTCACCCCCTCTACACATTTCCTCCAAATTAACCCTCTAATATTGGGATGCATGTCTTAAGCAGGGAAACTGTTTTTTCTTCACTGGAATAGGAGCACCGTCCTCAGGCATGCAGACAAAAGGCATACAGACACTGCCAAAATGGTTGTTGCTTCTCTGTGGCCCAGCAGGCAGGATAGGTAAAGTCCAGTGTTAGCTGCTTCCCAGCTGCTAGGGAATTTACAGTAACTATTAGCTGAGTGTTGTAATTTGTGCCTGAAGCAGCAACTAAGTGAGCTGCTGCATGGAGTTTGTAGTATCTTGATTAGGCTTGTGCTGTGGAAACAACAGTTTACTATTTACAGAAACTTATGTAAAGAATTATTACAGTAAAAAGTAAGTGTTGCTACTGCTGTTGTGCCTTATTGATATGTCACACCAGGAAGTTCCTGATGCCTCACCCAGACTGTCTCCTGGTATGCCACACTTCCTTGACACACTGTTTTCAGGAGATCTTACTGTTATGAAACACGGTTGGCCATGGCTCTGGAAAAATCTTATTTTCTACATTCTGCCTTCCAAAACAAGAATGCGCACGTCTGATTCTAGGACATGTGGTATACAGGGTAGTTTGGTGGCAATTTAGAGGCAACGTTAATGTATACTAAATATGAATATGTAATGCCACAATACAATTAATATACAGTTAATAAACAATTTAATTCATATTTTAAAATCAAATAAAAGAGAATAATATTTAAGTCTCCCATCTTACACCAATTTCTGTATAGGTAGACCTCTTCATCTATGCAGGTGAGTTTCATTTAGGCTCCCATCTCAAGCACAGAGTCCACCCACAAAGAATATATTTCAGGATTTGTACATATTTTCAAATACTTATGCCCAAATTCCAATGCCTAAAAACCAATGTCTAAATCAAGAATATGATATATCTGTGGTTTAGTTTTTGCATGTTCTAGCACACACAAATCTTAACACCACTTTTTCAAAATCACCATCATATGGAAAAACTATTAGGACATAATTTAAAAATTCTAGACATAATTTTCCTCCTGACGGACAAAAATGCAAAGTTTAACCAAAAAACACTTCTTGCTCTTTAATACTCTCTCTGACCACTGCATCTGCCACTAGAGCAACTACTAGTGCTCCAAAAAAAAAAAAAAAAAGTGATATGGGCAGCTGCATAATGAAAGCCCTCTGTCTGCAGCATGAAAAGTTGCCATAAAGACATACTTTCCAGTCATGGGATGACAAGGCCTTACTCCTTATCTTCTTCTTTCCTCAGGGGAGTCTGTCAGTGGCAACAGCTGTTCTAGGAGAGCCCTGTTGCATCCCCAGAACATGATCCTGGGTGTGCCCATGTCCTCTTTATAGTTGCAGGCCCTTTTTAGTTGAAGTAGCCTGTTCTCTCTTCACAGTGGCAAGCAGGCTGGTAGTCCAGGACCCAGACCACCTTCAACTGTAAAGGATGTTTAGACAGTATGGAACATGGGAAAGCTGGATATGGGTGATGCTTGAAAGCCCCTGCCACTACTATGGCTGCCTGTGTGTGGCAGGTAGCTTACCCACTAGGGTAAGCCATGGCGACCCCATCGCTATCAGGTAGTAACAAGGATAGGCCAGCCTACAAGCTTGCCTAACTGCTCAACACTAGACAGGCTATCAGAGAGCTATTTGCATTCCCTCCCTCTGCCTTGGAGTGAGAGAGAGAGCAAGAGCAGGGCACTGTGGGACAGTGGAGGATATAATGTTTAACTTGTAGCTATATTCATCACTTTAAGTATGCCAGACTCCAAAATCTGCATTTTTCCTGTAAGTGTAATATATGAAGTCTTTCCCATTGGAGTAGAATAATTTACTTCTATCTTATTCTTTGATCCTAGATCAATGACCTTGCATTTTCTTGTATAGAAAATAATATTGATCAAGTAATCTAGCTAACTATGGTTAATATGTTCCATATTAATCTGACATGTTCTGATGCTTGCATACAATCAGAAATGATAAAGCGATATAATGAATGTCCGTCACCTCAATGACAGGCACAAAATGAGTGCCACTCACTGAGATATCATTGGGAAATGCTTTTCTAACTCTCATAAGAACGTCAGCTAGGCAGAAAAACGTTTTGGGACAACAAAGATTTCACCTCTTAAACTCAATAAATATGACTTTGGTGTCTTGTAGGTGTGCAGCTATGGCTGGGGTAAAATTTATCAGTGGGTGGAAATAAATAATCTGACTGTAATGTAAAACCAAGACGTACTATAGCATGTATACAATACTGGTCATAAACATTCCTTACAGCCCAGCATCTTGATTTTAAATGTATATATTTTTGTCTGTAAGGCTTGCTTCAGTCCAAGAGGGAAAGTAATTTCCAAGTATCCTCACATAGGCTGTATTACCACAGCAAGCTTCCTTTCTTTGAGGCTGAGTAGTTTAATCAAGATTATAGTTCTTAATTAAGTTTGTTGAGTTCATCTGAAAATTACTTTGGTGTTAATCATGCAAAAATATGAAATGTATGGCACTTCTAGCAACCACTGGTAATTTCAAAGAAATAGTGCAACATAAATAATAAATGAGAAAGCAACAGGAACAAACTGGTAAATGACTCTTGGTCTTGACTGAGAGCAAAATTTTGGACTGAGGGCAAGGAAACAAAAGTAGTTTAAAATAAGTAGCACATGTATTTATTTGTATGGAATACTGCAATTGAATAACAGAACAAGTTATAAACATCCCATGAACAACATATGAGCAACCTGTAAAAAATGGCACCGACAGTTTTAGGTTTCAGGGGTATAGGTTATAGCTGTGGTGGTCTAAAGACATAGGGAGACAAGGTTTTTTTTTTGGTAAATCTGATATCCTTTATTATCCTTTTTGAGATTTGTGAGATGATATTCACGGGTGTTTTCCTCAGTGCGAAATCAGTAGTATCAGAGAGTTTGACTGTACATTACAGCTTTCTTGGTATGCTTAGGGTGATTTCTGGTTTTGTGCAGATATGTGTGTTGGTCCATGGGTTTCTTGTATACCATGGTTTGTAGTTTACCATTCTAGACAGTACTCATTGAGTCTAAAAATGAGATGATGGTGCTGGAGTATTCAAGACATAGTTTGATGAAGGAGTGATGACTGTTGAATTTATGATACAAATCAATCAGAGATTGCGGGTTTTCAGTACAAATGATGACTATGTCATCAATATATCTTAAGTATAGCAAGGGTTTCATGGTGCAGTCCCTAAGGAATTCTTCTTCCAGGTTGCTCATAAAAAGATTGGCCTATTTTGGGACCATTTTGTTGCCCATAGCTATGCCCATGGTCTGGAAAACTGTTGGTTATTAAAAGTGAAATTGTTGTGTGTATGGAGGAAGTGTATCAGGTCAGTAATATCTTTGGGTCTGTACTCTGAATTGTCAACTTGCTGTTGTAGGTATGTAAGACAGGCTTGGATGCCATCCTGGTGTGGGCAACACCAGCTTATATATCTAAGATATATAAGCTGGTAACATCCATGATGGTGAACAAGTTGTTGCTGGGAAGGTGGTCTGTGTTTTTAAGTTTTCATAGAAAGTCTGTTGTGTTTGGGACAAAACTTGCTCTTTGGGTGACAAGAGGTTTTAGGATTGATTCAGTGATACCTGATATTTCCTCAGTTAGGGTTCCATGGTTGGATATGATAGGTCTGCCAAGGTTCTCTTGTTTTTCGATTTTAGGAAGCATGTAAAAAGTCCTTGGGTTATGTAGTGTGAGGGCTGGGGGATCAAGGTCTGCAGTTTTTCTTGTAGTTCTGATGGAAATGACTTGATGGTAGTTCTGAGTTTCAAGGTGAAAAGAGAAGAGGGGTCTTTCTGTAGTTTATTGAATAGGTGATGTCAGAGATTTCTCTGTTGGCTTCTTTCTATGTAGTCTTCATCATTAAGGATGACTATGGCTCCTCCTTCATCTGCTGCTTTTGTCACTATTTGGTGTTTAGATCATAGAGATTATATGACCCTTCTCTCTGATAGGGAGCAGTTGTTATGGTAGCATGTGTTGTTGATTATTTCATTGTTCATTCTTTACCTGAAGCAGTAAATAGACAAGGTTATAGATTCATCCACTGTGAGGTATTCAGTCTGATTTTTAATAATTCAGTCTGATTTTGGGGGTTTAATCTTTTGCTCTATGTTGTCAGAGAATGAAGTTTTGTTGGAATCACCCTAAACACAACCAACCTAAACAGACCAAGAAAGCTGTAGTGTACAGCCAACCCCTCTGTTACCACCAAACTTGCACTGACATGACAAAAATAATCAATTACTGGTGGGGGCACATTTCTCACAAGAAAACCACTCTCTCTAAAAACTCTCAGTTCTAATACTTAAAAGGATTTTACAAAACACCTTTCACAGATGAACTTTATCAATCTACTGGATACAAAAACTTATGACTAAATATAGACTTTGGATTTATGACACATTATAATCTGCCTAACATGTGCCTCTCCAGGTACCTCTCCACTATTTACCAGCTACATTACTCTCCCCCACACCCTACAACCCATCTCTCACCCATTGACTCCTATTTACAACTTCACTATCTGGCTTTAAGGATTAGAACACTATCTGGCTTTCTTGCAAGCATACCAGCCTCTGACTTCTTTACTATTCATTTGATCCAGGAAGAGCGCACAACAACTGCAGATGTTTTCTCAGCCTGACAAAAAGTGTTTGCTCCTGAAAGCTTGCAAAGAAGAATGTTTTCCAACTATCTGAGTTGGTCTAATAAAAGATATCAGATTTACTCAGAGTACCTTATCTGCAAGTTTTAGATTTAATATCTATTGCAAGGCATTGCTAGTAGACTGATACATATCTTCATGCAACCATTAAAATAATAAATAGAACATTCCTTCATTATGTGTGCTATTGTTTGGATTTCACCACACCCACACTTGGAATCTTTAATAAAAGTCCATTTATGTAGTAGGTAGTTACGTATAGTTTGTCCAATACTCTGTTCAGTGTTTTCCAGCTCCAGCTTAGTAAAGCAAAGCCCAAAGGTTTAGACGTGGGGTCCATGATAAGAAATTTCTTAAAGATGTCAATTTTGTTCCTTTGCTGGATCCGTTTTTCCTTGATGTCAAAATTTTTCTCATTCGGTTTTTCCCCCTCACTCCAAAATAGCATTCTCAAATGAAGCCTTGGCCTAAGGGGGTCATTAAGTTTCTGAAAACATGAGTAGCGAATTGAATGTAAGCATTTTTGTAGAGTCTTAAAGTACCCTGTTTGTGTCAAAGATCAGGAGTAGGGATATGAGAACAAGCAACCAAAGAACAGGAGTGGAACTGTAAGTGTGCATTATGAATCTAATTGTTTCATTCATTTGAGAGTCAATTAGACTGGTCTGGGTACTCCTGCTCCAAAGTGGGGCACAATAGTCAGCTGCTGAATAAACGAGGGCCCGCACTGATGTTCTATGGACTTGTGTTGCTTCCCCAGCTCATACCAGCTGGTTTTGAGATGATGTTATTACATGTGGGAAGTTTGTTCTTAGTCATTTATAGATGATGCCTATAGGTGAGACTATGGTCAAGGTAGAGTCCTAAATATTTTGGGGTTGGGTTCATAGTTGACTGTTTTTCCACAAAAGCTAATTCTTAGACAGATGTTCACATGGACATTTGAGAGATGAAAAAAGGAATAAATTGTTTTTTCAGGGTTGGGCTTCAAACATCATTCATTACAATAATCTTCTGATTTTGCCAAATCATTATTAAGTGTAGTTTCAATAATGCTAGTCTCAAAGTCCTGTGTTAAAATAACAATAAAATCAGCGTAAATAAATGTTCTTGATTTTATTTATGAGGAATATCGTGTGTGTAACAACTGAGGAGGATGTGTGCCAGAACACAGCACTGATTAATCTTAGTCTATTTATTTTATCATCAAGGCAAACTCTGAGTTTACCATGGACAAGATATTAAACAATACTGTAATAATGTTTTTGTAACTGAGAGTGGGCAAAAGGAAGACATTTTGTGAGAGGATTAATAGTATAGAGAAAAAGAAAGTATAAAAACAGTTGCAAACAGTTTCAACTGAAATTGAAAAAAACATATTTGAAAATTATGAAGAATGGATCATTATGTAAGATGAATGAGATGATCAATGAGGTTTGAAAAATTTAAAGAAACACTTTTTGTGTTCTTAAAAACTGCCTTTAAAAGTATCTCAGCTATATCCCTTCAAAAAACTAATGGACCGAAAATAAGGAGCAATGCTTTCTTTTTATGTAAAGTACCCATTATTCTTGGGATGTAATAATGTAGTTTCTTTGAACTGTAAATTACTTGGAACACAATAAGAAGTCATTTGCCTAGTTGGTTATCACTAAAATACTTCGTATTTATGTTACAATTATGATTTCTGGTGCACAAATCTCTTCCAGAAAGGAATTTGACAGACACAGCAATCACATAAAATGAGTATAGTATTATCTTGATATCATAAAAAACCTCATTTTTTCTTTTTCATAAACATAACTACTAAAATGGAATGTTATTCTAAGGCTGGACAATCATAGTGATAATCTCCACGCCCAGTTTCAGGAGTCCTTGTATATAGATTTAAAAAGAAGTCAGATTTGTTCATTTTTTAACAAACAGGCTGAATCTGGGAAATACTATGTATTTTTATTTACAGTCTTTTGGACAGATTTTCCACTCAGAATAATGTTTAGTCATGCAGATTTTTTTTCTTGACATTTTTTTAACATTTAATTTTCTCCTCATAGATTTAAGTTCCATTTGCAATAAAAGTAGACTGTGTGATAATAACTTGTGACTTCCTAATAGTCTTACTTGGCAATATATTCTTGTATATTTGACTATTTCATGCAAGTGAGATGTTCCTTAAAAAATTGTTAAGTCTTGAACTGAAACATGTTTTATAGTTAGAGGAACGAATCTTTTTAATTTTAATCTAACAATCTGGCACAAATGCATAAACTGATTAGATCAATTCCATGCACTTTTTTGTCTTGGTACTACCTCCATGAGAAAAGAGTTTCTTTATTTTTCTTTTGAAGATATTTTTATCTTAACTTTCTTTATAGTCCAATTCACTTAAAAGATGTTGAGATTCTATTTACTAAAAAATAATGTCAGACAGATTATGAGTTTCAAGAAATTGTCATAACTTAATTGCTTAGCAACAATAAACTTGTATAATGATTCTAAAGAAAAAAGAAAGCCTACCTTTTTGTTGCTAAGGATATTAAAACCTTAACTAACTTGTTTAAGATTCGAATAGTTTGGTTTAAAACATCCCCCCCACCCTCCTTCTCCTGCTTTGATTGTTTCCAATATTGAACAATAGTCAAAACAATACAAGAGAATCTGTTCTTGGAGCATTCTCTGCTTAATAAAATTATGAAATAAAATTGTAGTAATGCAAGTCTGAAAGGAACATCAAAAGGTCATCTAATCTATTTCTCATCTTACAAGATGTAGCAAGATACTAAACCACTCCTACCAGATATTTATTTAGCCTTAACTACCTCCAGTGCCAGAGTTACTACAGCATCCTTAGGTGATGTGCTTAATTGTATATATTGTAGAGACAAAAAAATTCCCTTAATTTATACTAAAATCACACACACACACTATGTAGCCAATTGCCCATCAAGAATGATGCAGGGGGAGGTGTGGAACAGGATGGAGCCCTGTGCCTCCCGCCCCTTCTAGGCCCACTCCTCCCCTCCCTTCTGCTAGACAGGGGGAGAAGGCTCACTCCTCTCTCCCAGCCACTGCCGCATTGGGTCATATCAGTCCTGGCTTGCTGCTCTCTCCCACTGCTGTGGCCTTGTTGTTATTTTGCTGCGGTTACTACTTCCTTTTCTTTGAATAATGACCTCTATTCTTAAAGTAGTTAAGTCTACTAGTTCACTATCATTTTCACCCAAACTCCATTCCATATTCATATTCTTACTCTATTCTTTCTGTTAGGACCGTATCTAAAATTACCTCCCTTCTTTCATTAATTTTCTGATGCAATAAAATGTCTAAAACACATTCCAACACACCACATTCCTGTCATACTATTGGCTATGGACTAGATATCCAAGTAGTTGAAATCCTTCATTATGACCAGGTCATGTGTGTAAAATGCTGTCATTATTTCTCCCTTTCTTTTCTCCTTTTTATTTCATGAAAAGACTTTCAACATGTATGCCTTCCACTTTTCTGGACTTCAAAAACCCAATATGTGTCATTGATATACAGTGCAAGGTTTCCTCCCTATTTTCCCCACCTGTCCTACCTGAACAATGTACAGTCTTTTATACCAATATTCTACTGTTATAATTTGTCCTATCAAGTCTCTGTGCTGCCAAAGAAACTGATATTTTGTTCGTGACACTGATGGTTTTTTACTCTTTCCTATTTCTCAGATTCCAGCAGGTAATTTTTTAGACCTGAAATGCATTAGATGGTTATACTCACAGAAGACTAAGTTATTGGGCTCAAGATGGTAAATGGATGGAATGTTATGGAGTGTGATTATATGCAGAAGGCTACACTAGATCAGTGGCGGCCCACCGTTTTGTCAGGTGTGCCACAGACTAGCCTCACACCCTCACTGAGTGGCACTCCAATCCCCTTCCCCTATCCAATCTTCTGCTCTGCCTTCTGTTTCCTTCCCAAGATTCTGCTCTGCTATCTCCTTTTGGCCTCTGCTCCCTGGCCCACCTGATGCTCTGGTTTCTGGTCCCTACTTCATCTGCCAGTGTTCTGCCTGTCACCTCCTCAGTCTCCTGCATGCCACACACAGGGGCTGCCTATGCCATTTGTGGCATCTGTGCCTCAAATTGGCCACCTTTGGACTAGATGATCCTTTCTAGTTTTAAAATCCAATTTCCTTCAGTTTATACCTAGTTTAAACTCTAGACCTTTGCATAACGACATTACATTTAGATCAACCTAATCAGAGTTACGGTGAACTACCCAATTGTGCAAACATTCAAAGGGCTTAAATCACCTCCAAAATGGTGTGCCCAATCTCTTTAGGTCACCTGAGAAAGTATACTAACCTAGGTGGATATCAGGTTCATCTAATCTCCCGAATGCCTATATATATCTGCAGCACAGCCTAGGAGCGGCAAATGGTTTCAAATGTTACTCCCAGCCTGTATTTACATGGTTTAAAGCAGGGTTGGGCAATTATGTCAGCCGAAGGGCCACTTAATGAGTTTTGGTGAGCTGTAGAGGGCTTCACACATGAAATCTTTCAGAAGATATCATTTTAACAAGTTATAATTGAAAAACAAAATCAAATCATATACTAAAAGTTAAACATCTACCATAACATATTTCAATTTTATTACAAAAAAATACATTTGTCCTGATTTTTTTTGTTTTATTTATTTACCTAATTTTAGTAGTTGTAACAGGGTCGGCCTGCTCGAGGTCATCTACTGGTGGCCCCTCCCACCTGTTATGGGCCCACTGCCCGCATTCTCATCTGCCACACCTTGTTATTAATTAAGTGGGAGGCTGCCCATTGTATGTCCTGATGTCAGGGGGTGCTGCCCATGGCTCTGATCCTCCCCTGTACCTCACCCCAAGCCTCACTGATGGTATTTTTAAATTCTTCTTTATGTTGGTGTCTCGGCCATTGTGGGCCTATCCCTTTTCACTCTAGCTAGGCCTGTCAGTCAAAAAAAAAATCCCCACTAATCAGGGTTTGACTCCCAGGCTCTAACTCTCAAAAAAACCCAAAAAAACAAAACACCTCACTCAGGCTCTAGCCCCTCTGTGGTGCTGGGGTCAGCTCACCCCTGAATATTGCATGCTGTCTGGCACTAGGGTCCCCACACTGCAGTGAGCCCCCAACGAGGCCTCCTCCTTCCCCAAATTGCATCACCCAAACCACCAGTCTTAACATTCAACACACAACATAAGATTCTAATGTCATTTAATGGCAAGATAATAATACAGAAACAAGACAGGAAACATGCCTGCTTACTTTAGATGATCATGAGGATGGCTCAGGGCATGGCGTAGTCTTCCGACAGAGACTGCAGCTGCAGCACCATGGTCTTTGGGAGTCTGCCTCCCAGCTGTCCCTCTGGCCTTCTCCACTTGTCATTTGTAGGGTCCTGGCCTTCCTCTTCCTGTCACCTGACTGGCTGGCAGGGCTTGAGCCTTAACCCCTACTTGACCGGCCAGCCGTGACTGGAAGGTTCTGGACTTAAAGGGACCACTCTGTCTCCTAGTAACAGGGTTAGGATTCCCTGCTACAGTAGTGTATATAGAAGTGATTGCACGATCGCTCAAAATAAAGTCTTACTCTTGTATATTGTGTGGGGCAGGGAGTGGTGCTGTGGGAGGGTATGCAAATGTGTGTGGGGGGCTGCCTATGCACTAGGCCCCAGAAACCAGGTGGGGGTGGAGGGAGTGTCTCAAGCAACAGCATCTCCTCCGGCCCATGCTACACCACTCTGGGCACCGGGAAGTGGTGGCAGCCTTGGAGACATGTGCCAGGCACAACATGACCAGCCAGGCAGGGGCAAGCTGCAGTGAGATGGCTCCTGCCTTAGTACACAGGGCTCCAGCCCCAGCTACCCTCCACCTACTTGGCTGGCCACAGGTGGGGGGGAGCTGGCTGGCCACAGGTGGCTCATGGGGTTGGGTAGGCAGAATGGGTTGAATGTGGCTGGGAGCTAGAGCTGAAGCACTGCACTCTGGGGCAAGATCCACCTGGCTACAGCTTCCCCACCCTGTCTGGCTGGGCACGTGGTACCTAGCATACACCCCCATGGCTGCTGCCACTTCTCCATACTGTCTAATGCCTGGAGCAGCACAGCAAGGGCAGGAGAAGGAGCTGCTACTGGAGGTGGTGGAGCCAAAAGCAATCTGGGCAGCTGCAGTAGGAGCAGCCCTGCTGGGAAGCTGTGCACACTTGCCAGGGCTAGGATGCTGCCATTGGCAGGTGGGGGTGGGAGCATGACATGGACTGTCCAAGGTGGGATTGGACACTGCTCTATCCCATGGAGAGTGCTGTGGGTGCAGCCTCAGGCCAGATACCATCAATTGGTGGGCTCAGTCTGGCCCACAGGCTGTATTTTGCCCACTCTGGCTTAAAGTAAGCCATGTGAATGTAGACTGGGTGCAGCAAACTACCATATCCCCCTTAGAGTTTGCACTTTTTGCTGTAGTTTATGGTCATCATTTAGATTCTTTGCTATCCATTTTTTCTCACTGATACGTACTTTTTCCTGCTTCTTTCATTTGGGGTATGGATAGATATATTTGGTGTGAAAACACATGCAGAGTTGATTTAAAATAAGGTGACTTAATTTAAGCCACATTGGAGCATGCACATGTAAAGGTCCTTGATATGGTGGCAGCCACCTTGTGAGCTAAATTGTCTTAACAATTGATGTGACTCAAGATAGTATACCTTGTTAGTATATTATCTTGCACTGCATTTAAGTTGACTGTGCTCCACAGACCTGTATAAGCTCTAACAGTTGAGTTGACTTCAAAAAATTAAATGGACGTAACTGTCAGAAAGTTAGTATGTGTGTCCTCACCCATTATATCAAAATCAGGAGATATTATTATAAGCTGTTACAACCCAGCTATGTCTTCACGCTTGTGTAACAATGCAGTTGTAGCAGACTGCTTCAGCTTTAACTTTTCTTCATTCAGGGTCAACATTAGGGCTGTTTAGCTAGTTTGTATCTTACAACTTACAGGATCATGCAAGCCTAACAGTTAAGTTTGCTTCCCATCTTTCTAAAGCAACAAAAGGTATGGCTATCAGTGATAGGATAATATGTCTTTATTAACTAATAACATAATTATGAGAAATTGTATGCTCTGCAGGATGACCTCTTCATTTCTACATTTTTTTAGGAATCAAATATCGGAGATAAAAGTAGCGAAGCTGTAGATGGCAAAGCCATAGAAGGGAAAAATGTGTGGAATAAGCTGTTCAGAGATGGCAACTGCATATAGTGATTAATTACTGAAAGGGTGTTTGCCAACTAGAAGGTGAGATTATGAAGCTAGTCAAGTTTTTAAAAGAACCAGCATCCAAAAATATATGGTGCATATTTCACAGTTCAATTAAAAACAAGCCTCAAGAAACTTACCAGCTAATTTCAAGGATATCAGTGGGGGTCAGAATAGTTGGAGGAAAATAGGGAGGAAAAAGAGAAAAGAAGAGGAGCAGCACATCAAAGAGTTTATCACAATTAAGATTACTTACTAGGATAATTTGCAGTTTGTAAAAGATACTTTGCAGACCAGGAATGCCTAGGAAAAGCATTAGTTATTTAATAGTATTAGATTTGTGGTTAGTTAATAGTTTGTGGTCAGTTATGCTAGTTAATAGTATAACATTTGTGGGAGACATGGGCTAGTCAGGAATTGAAGATAACTCCATTTGCAGGATGAAAAGCACTTTGGCCAACATGAAAGGCTTATTAAGAACAAGAATCTTGATAAAATGTCTTAGGTACCAGTACCATCTTATAAGGATGAAAAAAGATTAATACCAGGCCCTTTGTGGCTCCCCCCACGGTCTACCCTTGGCATGCTAAGTTGAGGTGTGGGTCAAGGTTGGTTGTTTTAAACACTCTGGCCAAAAATGTTGCTGACCCATGGTTTATATTATAATACCATCTTTATTCTAGTATAAAAATTAATAGTTATTATTAGGATTTATTATATTGCTGGAGATACAACATGCTGGAGACAAAATTATGCTGCTGGAGACAAAAGATACCCCCTTTTGGAAAAAAGAGCTATCCAGTCTGGAGAAAACAGAAGTTACAAAGCAATGCTTATCAAAATATTAAAAATAATAAAATCATAAAATGAAACTGCTGCATTTAGAGAAAACCTACTTATCAGGTTCCAGATTTGTATGTAAAGAAAGGTAATGGCTTTGGCTTGAGTAAGGAATTGTTTAAAGAAGCACACAACAGTCTTGTGCATAGTATGCATAGTGCATGCTCAGCATATGTGATGGGCATTACCACTTGAGAGTGTTATGAAGACCACAGAACATTAAAATGGAAAAACTGCAATAGAACTCTTACCTGACAGTTCATGAAAAAGAATAGATCTTTATGATCCAAACAGAAAAAAATGACCAAGTTATGCAGAATTTTTCACATGGTACTACAGATTGCTATCTGACAACATTCTGAAACCTGTGTGAATTTGGAGTAATTCCACCAAAGTTGATTTACATCAATGCAAATGATCTTTTAAGAAAAAAACAAGTCATTTTTGCATAGTTTTCTCGTATTACAAGATTTACTGTAATTGAAAAAAGGTAAGAATTGTGGATTTTCAGTGAAACTGGTTACAAATAATCCAGTTTTCAAAATGCAGTATTTCAAAGCTCTCCTGGAAATGCTTGGTTTGCAGCTGCCCTTAAATAATGCAAATGGGCAAGATGAAAGAGCTTGCAGGAATAATTCATTTTGTTCTACAGGGCCTTCGGTACAAATCTCACTTCATCACCCAGGAGCTAGTCTAGCCATTCTGCACTGACTCATGTCTTCTTTATTTCATTTCTAAAGTGTATTACATGCAATCAAATAAGAAACATTTGTGGGAGAAGAATAAAGACATATAAATGAGGAATTAGTAAAGAATAGATATTGTACTGTAAATTTACACCTTAGATCATTTTACTTTGGTTTCCCCAGGTAGATGAACCCTATATTTAACCCTAATTGGTTAATGTCATATTATGCAAAAATATTCCTGTAATGGGTAAAGGAGAAAGTGTTTTACCAAGGTCCTGTTACTTATTGAAGAGAGCATTTTAAGGAGAAATATTAAAATGTTTTTTGGAATATTCCTTAAAAGAGTGCAGATCATTTGTCGGAGAAATACATGTCCATAAGAGGTTAACAGTGTGGATCCATAATCTACAATAACAGCTGAGCGTGTCATTCTGCTATTTACAGCCATCACATATGAATACAAGAAGCCAGAAGCTGTTCTTAATTCTACAGCATCTGTTCCTACTGTGGAAATGTTAAATAGATAAATTATGATAAAACTTGACCAAAATAGAAATGAATATCTCATATAGGCAAAGAAAAGAAAATAAGTAGAATATTTTCAATATCGCTATCTAGTTTCCATATATTCAAGAATATAGAGGCAGTCTACTGATTGATGTATTAGGTATCCAGAAAACCCTGTTTATTTTTATTAAATTTAGTATTGTATAATATATTGTAATGTAATTGATTTGGAAATAAAATTGTTAAGAGTATTCATTAAGCTAAATGCTGATTGAATTTTTAATGAAATGTGGGTTACATCAATTAAAGAGTCAGGCATGTTTAGAAAGAAGGAAAGCTCATAAATACCTAGAATTTCATAGTGAGATATTATCCAGTAATTTCTTTTATGTGATACCTACTACTCATTTGCAAGATAAAAACCTTTTTTTTTAATTTTAATTAAACACCAAGGCATTTATACACATACCTTTTCATCTTGCGATGCACTGGAGATAATGGCGGGTCAGATCAGACTCAATTAATCAAGTCTGCTCTACACACAAGCTGATGCGCGTGGGAAATATCAACATGGTATAGGAAAAGCAATAGGTTTCTAGCATCACAGAAAAGATCCATATAGGACACATCTAGAAATCTGTGGCATTCCAGGGCCTGGATTACTTCCCTGTGTCTCTCCTGGTTTTTATCACATCATTGAATCCCCAATTGTCCAAAGTCCTGTGGCCCTCAGAAATTTGCCTAACTAAAGACAACCTTTGTTACATGTCTGAATAACTCATAGCATATAACTCCTTTGCTTCTTTCCTAAACTTAGGCCTATGTGATCAGGCAGAGTTTGGCTCCATCATAGCAGTAACAAGACTGAGGAAAAAACGTGTTATGTTGAGTTGATGAAAGTATTTGGAATAGCCATGTTCCCTCTCGGCATAGTTCTCTTTTCCCTATGGCTTTTGGCCCATTCAATTTCTGTTGCATGTTCCACTAGATTAAGCTAGCCTGTGGACAAACAAAACTACAGTATATCAATTTTAATTGTCATGAATTATTTATTTCTTACTTTCTTCAAGGGGGAAATATATGTAGAGCAGATGAATTTCTATGCAACAATTCACTCTGTAAACTACATTTCTGGGTATGTGATGGAGAAGATGACTGTGGAGACAACTCTGATGAAGCACCTGAAATGTGTGGTATGGCATTTCTTATGGTAATGCTGTCTTGTCCCTAGTCCTAAAGGGAATTAGCTAAGTAGAGAAAGATGCAACAAGCATCTACCTAGAAATGTATAGCATCTACCTAGAGATGTATACGTCTCACTTGACTAGACAAAGATGCTAAGTCAGTTATATTTTTCCTCATTTGGCTTTTGAAAATTGGTCTTAAATATGAATATATAATGGCTAGAATAAAGCAAACTCAAATGATATTATTATGTAACCCAGAATAAACTTTAGAATAAGGAATAACAATAAATGCATCACCCCACCCTATCAGATATAATTTACTGATACTTTTGCATATACTTGATCTGTTACTTATATAAGGTTGTATAATAATATTCTAGAAAAGACTATTAGAATACAAAGCTAAAATGTGGAATTATTCATTATGCAAAAAATAGCATATCTACATTGTAGTCATGCTGAAACTTCAGTTAGAAGAAAAAAGTCAACGTACTATGGTTTTCTTACTACTATAAGTTGGACTGTACTCATTGTAAAACATGAGGGTGGATTGAGAGACACACGTGCAGTGCCAAAAATATAGTTATTTAATGGAGAAGGCAAACCACCTGACATATATTGGTGGGGATTATTGCTATAATGGTAGATTCACTTGAGTGAACAATTAACAGGAAAAGCAAATTAACATTAGAGAATAATTCCTCATTTGGAAGCCAATCAGATAAAATAATATACCCTGGGAAGGCATCAAGAAATTCTCAATAGTAGTTTTCAAGAGAAAATAAGATTTAACATTGAAGAAAGGATTTAACTAGCATATTTTAGCCATTTCTAATGGACCTTTCATTTCTGTACCTATATGCAATTTAAATTTCTAAGCAACATCTTAATCAACAGACAAGTAAGGCAGAGCCAGGACAGGATCCACTGTTCTACCCAAAAAGTGAAGAGTAAGGGAATGCCAAGTCAATGAAAAGACCCTCCTACACTGGGTGCATCTGCACATGCACACTTACTGTACAGTAACTGAAATTACTCTGCAATATAGGCATGCGTCTACATGTGCATGCCCATACTATGCAGTAAATACGGTGACTTACGCCAACTTGATCATTATACAGGTGTCAAATTTAAGCACGATCATTTACTGCACAGTAACACATGTGTAGGTCCTTACTGCACAGTAACACTGTGTGTGTGCAGTGTCTTGGGACTAACTTTAATACTTTAATCCCAAATCAGTCCACACACAGCATTAATGCTCTTTAACGCCTGCACATATAGAGGCTGGCCTATTCCTGCTAACTGCACAGTAAATTTAAGTTTGTGTAAATGTTCGTGTAGGCATGTCCAGTATTTCCAAGACATCAACTAGACTACCTTCAGGATTATAGGGCTGGAAAGAACCTCACAAAATCATCTAGTTTAGTCTCTTCCTCAAGGCAGGATCATCTCTGACTAAACCATCCTATCAAAGTGTCTGTCTAACCTGCTCTTGAAAATTTCCAAAGAAGAACATCCCACAATTTATCTGGGTAGTCTGTTCCAATGCTTAACTACCCTCAGAGTCAGGAAGTTCCTTTTAAGTCCAAACTAAATTTCTTATGTTGCTTCTTGAGGTTATTGCTTCTAGTTCTGTCTCCTACACCCACAGAAAAAAAAGCTCATTTCCATCCTGCCTGTTAATTACCCTCCAGGTGTTTGTGTCCATCCTCTCTTCTTCAACCTAAATCACTCTAGTTCTTTCAGCCTTTCCTTATATGTCTTGCTGTTTAGACCTCTAATCATTTTTGTTTTTCTGTGCTGAACTCTTTCTGAACTGTTCACATCCTTCTTGAAATGTGGAAGCCAAAGCAGGATACAGTCCTCCAGGTGAGGCCTCACCAATCCTGAATAGAGCAGAAGAATCACTTCTCTTGATTTGCAAGTGACACTTCTGTTAATATAACCCAGTATGCATTTGGGTTGTTTTGCAACAAGAGCACACTTTTGGCTTACTTATGATTTACTGTAATTTCCAAGCCATTCTTCGTAGTACTGCAGCCTAGCCAGTCACTCCCAACCCCAAATTTATACATGAAATACCCCATCCCAAGTACAGGACTTTGTACTTCCTGTTGAGTCTTGATTTGTTGCAGATTATTTCCAGTATATTCAGGTCATTCCAGATCTTAGCCTTACTTTCCAGATTATTTGCGACTCCATCCAGTTTGGTGTTGACTGCAAATTTGCAAACTGTGTACTTGATTTCATTATCCAGATCATTAATGAAGATATTAAATAATACCAGACTCAGAGCAGACCCCCAGGAAACCCCACATGATACCTTCTCCCTGCTAGACACTGAGCCATTGATGGCTACTCATTGAACACAGTGATCCAACCACTTATGTATCAGCCTTACAGTACTTTCATCTAAACTGTATTTCCTTAGCTTGTTAATAAGAATGTCACAATAGACAGTGTCAAAGGCCTTGCTGAAGTCAATATATAGTGCATCCATTGCTCTCTCCTGATCCCCACAGAGTTTGTCATTATATGTTTGAAGGAAACCAGGTTGGTAGACATGACTTACTCTTGGTGAATCCATTTTGGCTATTCCTGATCACCTTGTCCTCTAGGTACTTCAGAATGGATTCCTTGATGACTTGCTCCATGAACTTTCCAGGTATTAGTCAGTCTGAGTGGTCTGTTGTTCCCCAGATCCTGCTTTTTTCCTTTCTTAAATATAAAGTTTGCCCTTTTCCAGTCTTCCAGGACCTCACCAAACCTTTCCAAATTCTTAAAGAGGATAGCATATGGCTTCCAAATTACCTGAGCCAATTCTTTCTGTGCTTAGGATGGATCCCATCCAGCCCTGCCAATTTGAAAACTTCAGGTTCTCTAAGTAATCCCTAACCTGTTCTGGAGTTACTCTAAACTGTTTGCCTCCTTGCCCATGTTTGTTGCCAACTGTACTTATCTATTTGTGAAAACTGAAGTAAAAAGCCTGAAATTCTTAGCCTTCTCTGAATCATCTATAACTAGATTGCCTTCAACATTCAATATTTTTCTCTGATGGTTTCCTTGATCTTCCTCTTACCATTGACATACTTGTAAAAACCCTTTTTATTGCATGTTATGACTCTTGCCAGCTGTATCTTAAGTTATGCCTTGAACTTCCTAATTTTTTCCCTGCATGCCCATGCAACACTGCTATACTTTCCCCTAGTACTTTCCACTTTTTATAGGATTCTTTTTTGGGTTTCAACTCATTGAATAGATTGCTTTCTAGCCAGGCTGGTCTCCTGTTGCACTTCTTCTGTCTCATGGAAATTACTTTTTCCTGTGCCCTTAAGGGCTGTGTCCAGATGAGCGCACATATGCATTTCCTTGGGGACAAATGCTGCTATGTGTTCCTGAGGAATGCTTGTTCACGTGCTCTCAGGTGCACAGCAAGTTGCTCTGTGTGGGATAGTGGAGGCTAGGGTCAACACCTGGACTTGCCCCAGCAGCCTTATCTGGCGTCCTGGGGGCCTCCCAGGGCTTCAGCAGCAATGATTTGGCAGCAGGGAAAGCAGGCTGACAGCTGGAGTGTGGTTCCAACCAGCCAGGCTCCAGTTTCAGATGGTATACATACTGCCTTGTATTTTTAAGGCTTGGATTTTTTTGACACTGGTATCTCCTAGGGTCAAAAAGCTCCTTGTGCTGCAAATTAGCAGTGTGAGAAACACCCACATTTGTGGTGTGCAGTGCTGCAGGTGGGTCTGCAGTGCCACATACTGCATATGCATGCTCAGCAGGATGTGTCCAAGAGGGCCTCCTTAAAGTAACAGCTAGTTGTCCTGGACACCTTTTTTCCCTCAGACTTGTCTGCCAGAGGATCTTGCTGACCAGCTTCCTGAGTTTGTTAATGTCTACTTTTCTGAACTCCAGTGTTATTATTCTGCTACTCTCCTTCCTTCCCCCCATTAGGATCTTGAACTCTGTCTTTTCATGGTCACTGCCCCCCAAGTTTTCTGCCACCTTCACATTCCCAATACTTCCTCCATGCTTCTGAGTAGTAAGTCAAGCTCTCCTCACCCCCCACCCCCAAGTTGGCCTCCCTACTATGTATCAAAAAGTTAACTTCCTGACACTCCAGGAATTTGTTGGACTGCTTATGCACTGCTATGTTTCCCTCCCAACAGATACCCCTATAATTAAAGTCCCCCATGAGAATCAAGTCTTGAAATTTGGAAACTTCCATCAGTTGTCTAAGGAAAGCCTCATCCACTTTCTTGTCCTGATTTGGAAACCTGTAGCAGATGCTCACCATGACATCCCTCCTACAGCTCTCCCCTCTCACATTTATGAAGAGGCTTTCAAAATGCCTACTTTCCACTTTATACCTCACCTCACGTGTACATCTCCTTTATATATAAGGCACCACTTCCTACTTTTTTCCCCCTACTTATCCATCCTGACCACTGCATATCCATCCTGACCATTGCAACTTTCTGTGGAGAAGCCATTTCCTATTAACATGAATACATGCATAGATATGCTTCTCTATTTCACCTTACTTTCACATTAATGCAAAAATTATTATAAACTCCAGCTTCATAAATCTCAAGAGATCTTTCATTCAGATACCTTTCCCTTTCAGTTCAAGATTTGAATAAGCCTTGGGTAAGAAACAGTTTATGTATGAACCTCTGTTGTTGCTATGCAAGCATATTTTTCATCGATAGAGAGAATAATAAGGAAAATAAGTTTTACAATAGCAATTTCTCTTAAGTGTTATTATTTCATTGTACTGTTGCATCACAGATTTAGAAGTACATATACCAGAAGTGTTGTGCATAGCATATATTCATAATTTTCAGAGAAAAGGCATAATTAATGTAGCACATTCATATTGCAAAGTGAAGTTTTCAAAAGTTTGGTAATAAGAAAGCCAAGGTTGCATGTACAATATTAAATGCACTCTATTTTTGCATGATGACTAGGTGTTTGGTTTTCAAATAACGATTTCTTAAATAATTGAATCTGTTCACAGAAAATGTGAGAGCAGAAAACGTGTCAATCTAACGATTTTTAATCATTCTGTGTTCATTACCTCACTTTCTGATAGGCATAAGCATTTGAGCTTTACTTCATCTATACCAAACAAACCAGATAATGTGGGCAATTCCAAAAAGATTTTTTTAAGTAGTTAAATTTTATAGGACCTCAAAATATCTCATTTGCTGCTCCCAACATCCTAAATTCTGCCCTGAATATACTAAAAGCTTGCAAAGCAACAGCTGCTTGGATTGAAGCGCATTGCATCAGGAATATGTTACATATTTTTTCTTCACACAACAATCTAAGTCAGTGATGCTCAAACTTTTGGCCCTATGGGCTGGAAAAGTGCCCCAGGGCTGGTTGTGGGCCAGATCCCTCATGGGCTTGGCATATAAGGCTGTGTCCCCCCACATCCAGATCAGACTCTGCACCACACCAATGGCGCCCAGCATGCCTGAATCAGGCACTATGCTGTCCCAACCCCATGTGCCTGATCTAGAGTAGAACCGTGCTTTCTGGCCCATCACGCTCCCCATGGCCTGGAAATCTGGCAGCAAAGGAGCAGCAATAAATGCTAGCACCGCTCCTCTGCAACCTAATTACAGTACCTCTGGGGAGCCCGGCAGGCTGAATGACAGTTCTGTGGGATGGATCTGGCCTGCAAGCCAGGAATTAAGCACCCTGGATCTAAGCAATTGAACATGCTTGTTTACCATGTTGATGGAAGCACAATAGAGAGGAATAAGCTTGATTAGAAACTTCTACTTAACTACAACGAACTGGTATTCACTTTTTTAAAAGGGCATCTGATGTTTTCTTCCTACAGGAAAATTTCCATGCCCTCCAACAAGGCCTTACAGATGCAGAAACAACAGGGTTTGTCTGAGACCTGAACAGATTTGCAATGAGATTGATGACTGTGGTGATAACTCAGATGAAGATCACTGTGGTAGGTGAATTTACCTTTCCAGACATTCAGATCAAAAGAATATCTGAAGTCAATTTTATTACAAAAATCTAATTGTCCTTAAGAAAACTTAATTGCAAGTTTATAGATCATAATTTAAACTTTAAAGCAATTAGGCTTGACATAATTTGAGACTCCTTACAGCTTCCTGGTCATTTCCATTTTTACGTGCAATAATCTAAACAATATGAAATACTAATTTTATTTTATTGTTTATTTATAATTATATAGATAAAATCACATATAAAGCAAGACCTTGTAAAAAGGATGAGTTTGCTTGTAGTGATAAGAAATGTATACCCATGGAGCTGCAGTGTGATCGATTTGATGACTGTGGAGATGGTTCAGATGAGCAAGGCTGCAAAATAAGTGAGTTTTGTTGACAAGCTATCTGTTTTTCATGCTTATAGATGAAGAGAAATAATAAAAAAAGATTGTCTCCTTCCACACACAAACTACCCAACAAGATGGTTCTCATTGATATGAAAAGTATTAGCATACCACAGACTACTCCTTAAAACAGATATGAAGAAAATAACTTTGCAAAATAATACAGTTCTTTTCCTAAAAATAAGAATGAACTATCTGACCTAGTGAGTGATTCATTCCAATTTGAGCTCTTCCAGCTGTTTCAGTTGATTATATTTTCCTTCGCATCATTCTATCTCTATCAAGATTTTTTTAAAAGTTTGGTTTTGTGGTTTTGTGATATAGACTTCTTGATCTGATAAATCCATCCATCTATAAATTCAAACATTGACAAGCCATACCTTCTATAATATATTAAAACTTTTTGTAATCACAGGGATTTGCTTGTGTTTATTCAATGATATGTAAACTTTTTCATGAACCTAAATTTTAGAGAGGTGGGGGGAGGTTTATTATGAAGAAAATATATTGAATTAAAAGATATTGTTCTGTTGGGTTACATTCTTAAATTGATAGCAGTGTCATAAGAAATCTACATATTTCCCAAATCCTTGCATGAATACTTCAACCTGAGTCTGAATATTTATAGAATGGGTGATGAAGGTTGTCAGAACTACTTCCATTTTCATTGTGTCCTTTGTCAATATACTTGTCCAATATACTTGTGCAGTCTAGGAATGATAAGCATAAAATGTTAATTCAGACTTTTTTCAAAATTCTTTGGTCTTTTAATCCACTGCAGTCTCCTGTGAACAGCCATATTAGAAGACACTGAAATGATTTCTAAATTTAGAAAATCCCAAAACAGCTGTTCAGATTCCTTAAAAAAAACAGCTTATCCTCAAAGTATCAATGAAGCATAGTGGTAATTTAAAATTCTTTTCTGGGGTTTTGTAGGCCAAAAATCATCCCTTCACATTCCTTAAATATAATAAAGTTTACCTGCAATGGCAGAGGCTGAATTTTTTTGATTTTTAAACAATGTCTTGAGAAGTTTTTCTGAAATGTTGTTTTACTCCCAGATAGTTCCCTTGCTCCCTACTATGAGAAGCAAATTAGGCTTGTGTTGGATGTTTGGTTTTTCCATTAGGCCCGCTATCAAAAAGTTCAATGGCCCATGCTATGCAGAATACCAAAAAAGATTACCATAATTTTGGCTTTATAGGCTATTAACCTGTCTCATGTGAATCATGCCAGCTGCCCTTCATCTAGATAACTTTGTATAATTACTTTTTTCAATGACTGGTTTATATGGGTACATTATCTGATACCAGGTTAGATCCCTCGGTAAATACAAGGAAAAAAAAGAAAAAAATACCACTCTGATTCCATTTCCTCCTAAGCATAAGCATAAGTCAGCACAAAGATGAGCATTTTAGAGTAGAGAGCTTTCCCAGATTCTTGCTTCAGTGCAGGAAATCTTTAAGAGCGTTGACGAACACTTCTCTGCAATGGTTTAGATGGGGATGATCTTGCCTACAGCAGTAGGACTACTGCCACAGGAGTGGGACTGGCTGCTCTGAGCTCCCTTCCAGGCTTATTTTCAATGAATTTATGATTCCATTTAATTTCCCAGTGAACAGTGTAGCTTTGTTAAAATGCACACGTCTATATTTGAGGCTGTGTGCTCAGTTGTTTTGCATATCGCTTCCTAAGGATCTTTCTAGGATAATAATCATCTTGAGCAAGAGAGTGGGAAACCTTTTCACAGTCCTCCACAATTGGCCTCCATTTACATAAAGTGATTCTTTAAATTTCATCTAGTTTTCACCAAATGTCCTGACCCCTTTCACTTAACTAGGATTCCTTCCTAACAAATTTGTTGAGTATCCATTATCTCTAATGTAAATAATAACCTAGAAGACCATTCTGAGACAGTTCAATCAGTTTTAGAATTAGGACAACAAAGATTATAACCAGTGGCATTAAGTACTAAAGTATAGTAATTATTAGATTATAATAATTATAATAATTATTACTATACTAAAGTATTGTAATGATAGTAATTATTAGTAATTTCTAGGATAATATAAATTATTATGCTAGAAAGCTTAGAAATCTATTTCTAAGCACTTGGAGAGCAAAATGATTAGGAACAGTCAGCATGGATTCACAAAGGGCAAGTCATGCTTAACCAACTTTAATTGCCTTCTATGACAAGATGACTGCCTCTGTGGATGTGGAAAAAGAGTGGATGTGGTGTACCTTGACTTTAGCAAGGCTTTTCATAGGACTTCCCACAACATTTTCACAAGCAAGCTAAGGACGTATGGGTTGGATGAGTAGACTCTGAGGTGGATAAAAACTGGCTGGATCATTGAGCTCAAAGGTTAGTATTCAATGGCTCAATGTCTAGTTTGCAGCCAGCATCAAGTAGAGTGTCCCAATTGTTGGTCAGGGGGCCAGTTTTGTTCATTATCTTAATCAATTACCTGGAAGATGGGATGGAGTGGACTGTCAGCAAGTTTGCTGATGACACTAAGCTTGGGGAGTACTGTACATACTGGGCAGTAGGGCTAGGATTTAGAGAGACCTCAACAAACTGGGGATTAGATCAAAAGAAATCCCATGAGATTCAATAAGGAAAAGTTCAAATCCCTGCACTTAAGGTGGAACAATCCCATGCACAACTACAAACCGAGGACCAACTGGCTAAGCAGCAGCTCTGCAGAAGAGGACCCGGGAGTTACAGTAGACAATAAGTGGAATATGAGCAAAAAATGTGCTCTGGTTACAGAGAAGGCTAATGTCATACTGGGCTGCATTAGTAGGGACATTGCCAGCAGAGCAAGGGAAGTCATTCTTCTACTCTATTCAGCACTGGTGAGGCCACATCTGGAGTACTGTGTCCAGTTTGGGGCCCCCCACTACAGAAAGGATGTGGACAAATTGGAGAGAGTCCAATAGAGGGGAATGAAAATGATAAGGGGGCTGGGGTATATGACTTATGAGAGCAGGCTGAGGGAATTGAGTTTATTTAGTCTTGAAAAGAGGAGACAGAGGGGATGATTTAATAGCAGCCTTCAACTACCAGAAGCGGGGTTTGAAAGAGGATGAAGCTGGACTGTTCTTCGTGGTGGCAAATGATAGAACAAGGAACAATGGTCACTAATTGCAGCAAAGGAAATATAGGTTAGGTTTTAGGAAGAACTTTCTCACTAGGAGGGTAGTAAAGCATTGGAACAGGTTACCCAGAGGTGGTGGAAGCTCCTTCCTTGGAGATTTTTAAGACCCAGCTAGACAAAGTCTCAGCTGGAATGATCTAGTTGGGGATGGGCTTGCTTTGAGCAGGGAGTTGGACTAGATGATCTCCTAAGGTCCTTTAATTTCTATGATTTTATACTTTAATATGAATAATATATGCATATACTACAAATAAAAAGGAGACAGGCCATCATATAATCTCAGGATAAACACTCGAGTGTTTAGAATGTGTAATTGTACAGCACTAGTTGACTACTGCCTGCTTATCTTAAAAGCAAAAGTACAAAAAAACCCCAAGTATCTGACACACAAATCATTATTATTGGTATCTGTGTCTGTCAATTTTAGCAGCAGAAACATACAAATGAAAAACAATATTCTTCTCCAAATAATTATTAAAGAATGGGTTCTGTGAGCAGTTCTTTCTTTTGGGCAAAAGGAAGGATAAACTAGACAGATATGCCCTTTTCTTTTCTCCTTGACCTTCTACATTGTAATCTCATGTTCTTTTTCCTTGGGTGTTTTCTCACAGAGAATTAGTGAATAGATTATCTGCAGCCCCCATGCTGCAGTGTTTTTTTAATTCCCTTTTTTATCAGTGCAGACTTCTACCCTACCTGGCCTTCTAGGGTAGAGACTTGCCTTTTGTTAGCAAAACATCCTTTCTTATTTGAAAGTAATCTAAGGGGAAAAAGCAAAATACTGAAGATTATAGTTAGAAGTAGCTTGTCAGTGAGCCTGGCAAAATATTGTAACATGCATTCAGAGGGAGAAATCAAATGGGTTGAGAAGGAAGAATATCATTTGCCTTTCCTTCTTCAGTTTTGACAAGATCCATAACATAAAATATATTAAAAATGAAAAATGTTAGCCAAATATTTCTAAATGAACAGAGTATATTCTGTTTGTTGTGAATTACATGAGAGCATTTAGGATTATTTTATTTCATCCAAAGCATTTAACATATTCCTGGTTCTTGAAGGTGTTATAATTTGTAGATTATTAAAATGTTTGATTAGCTTTCAATTACTAAACTTCTAACTGTTTTAGATTTATTTTATCTCCAATTTAAAATTGGCTTTTGTTTATATTTAATATATCCTAAAAACAGACAAAAGTAGACATGCAGTAAAATTTAAGCACTGGTCTGTCATATATATAACTCTATGCATATTACTCTAGTCAAAATGGCTTTCTTATCCACATCTATTAAAATCACAGTGCTATAAAGCATTAGAAAATGTGTGTTCATCTTAGGGTTGGTCAGAAATATTTTTGAATTAAAACTTTTTTTCCAAAGCAAAACTTGGAGATTTTTTTGTAAAAAAAATTGCCACTTTTCATGACTTGCCAAACTAAGGCAACACTGAAAAAAAAAATGCACAAGCATTTTTTCAGTACCTTTCAACTAAAAAAGTTCTGCTTTTCCATTTACAATAACTTTTTGTTTTGAAATTTAATCAATTAAGAATGATAAACACCAGAGTATACATTCTAAAATCATTCATATGAAAGATGTAGTAGAATTGATTGCTTCCTCATAACAGATTTAAGATTTTGACATTTTGCCTGAGTTCAAGTTAGGAAAAAATGTTGTTGACTTGAAAATGTTCATAGGATGGAAAAATCCTAACTCCCAATTAACTCTTTTAAGTGTTCATTCAATTTTACTTCCTCAATTTAATCTTGTAAAGGCTATAAAGTATTTCAGAAAGCAGCATAGAGTCTTTTCTTAACTGTAATCTCCTTTTTACTGCTGCATAAATTCTTTTATTCTAATTCTATGTATCCTACATAAAATATAAGGTATGCATAAATTATGGTTTGGGTCTATTTTTAGGCATAAATAAAATTAATCTAAAAATTCTTTATGTTCTGAGTTTTTCTTACAAGATCAGCATGTTACAATTGCCTATGGAATAAATGGAATTTGGGGGTATCTATGCATGAGCTCTTGTGTGGGGGCAGGGGGAACATTAATTAGAGCAGATCTGAGTGCCACTCTAATTAAAGTGCCTGCAGCATCACGTGTATTTAGCATCCTGTGCTTCAAAATGGCAGCAGTGGCACTTGAACTAAAACCCATATATAACTTAGACAAGTTTTAGCTCAAGTGCTCTCACCACTATTTTGCGGCACAGGGATGCTGAACAGACATGACACAGGCGCTGGAGCACATTAATTAAAATGTTAGAGTAGATTCATTTAATCAAGTCTGCTCTAATGCATGCTAATTAGCATGCATCTGAGCAGACATCCAGTATATAGGTGCCCTAAATATTCTACTATTCTTCTATAGAGGGACAATAATGTATGTAGCTGAACAGTCATAACATTAACCAAGTACTCATTGTTAAAGTGCATATATAATTCACTAGATTTGAGTGATTGTTAATGAATACTGTAATTTATTTGAAAAAATGCATTTTTTTTTGTTACCTCACAGACGATGTGTCTGTATGAGATGCTCACTATTCAGTAGCCTAGTAATCCTGCACAGTAGCATATCACAACACAAACAGTGCTATTACTGAGCAATATTATTAGGCTACTGTGTGATAGTGTTGCCAAAAAGGCATTCACGGGTGATAGTACTGGTACAATTCTGATGATCATACAAGTATTAAATAAATGTGTAGTAACCACTGCACACTAATGAACCTGTAGATGTGCCTAGTGGGTGTGTCTACACATGCAGTTTATGTGACTGAATAGACTCTGGTGCAACTTGAGTTGGAGCAAACTAATCCTGACATCACCATCTACATGCGTGTTTAAGCATAGTAATTTGCTCCTCCATTAGATAGAACCTGTGTCAGACAGGACTATCTGACGGTGCTGTAATTAGTCTACACCAGCCCAATTGCTGTGCACATTTGGATGATGATGCTTAACTGTGTAGTATATTAGTCTACTGCCCAGTAAAGCACACATGTAGGCATGCCCAGACGTGTAGACATACCCATGTATTTTAACAGAATTTGGGAGAAATTCTATCAGTTATTTCTACCAATAATATTATTACTTATAGATACCGCTTACATATTTTTTAAAGTCTTTTAGTGTTTAGAGCTATATTTTCCTTCCCTGCTTAGGTTCCACTGAACATATATGTGAAGATGATGTAAATCCTTGTGGAGATGATGCATACTGCAATCAAACAAAATCATCAGTTTTCTGTCGATGTAAGCCTGGATTTCAGAGAAACAAGAGGAATAGACAGTGTGAAGGTACAAAACATTTCCATCACTGCTAGGTTCATAGCTTTGTATTCTAAAAACATAGTTCTTTCATAAGGATTATTAGAAAAGTCGCATGTGCATAATTATATACTAATTGATTAATTTTAATAAAAATCGTGTGACTGGAATGTCAGTTTACACGTGAGATTTAGGGCTCATGAATGTGTGTTTGAAATTATACATGGATCACAAAATAGAATATGTACCTCTGTTGTGAAATGCTACCTCTAGGAACTTAGTTTTATTTTATTCTAGCCCAAATTTAGCAATATAAATTAATTACCACAGGGACTGTGAAAGAATTAGCAATATTTTGTGAGAATATATAAATACAAGGAATCACAATAAGGATATAGCACTCCTTAATACTAAAAGGTATTGAAAACTGCATATATTTTGCTGTTGAGCAGCTTGAAATGCACAAGGTATGGCATTTGAAGCATTCTTCAAAGATATTCACCTTATGTTCATTATGGCCTCTGCATATTTATACTTGAGAATTAATCATCACTAAATTCTCCTCTAGAAAGTAGAATGAATCCCTTATAGCACTGAATATTGAAAACCAAAGTAACAGAAGGCCTCACTGGGTTAAATCACTTCAGATTTAATTTGGCAGAAGATCCCTTTTATTCTGAAACACAGTGATTTTCAGGAGCTCCCTTAATTTCTGGTATAGTTTAATTAAGTGTTATGTAGAGTGCACCGTTATGCATTCATTGTAATCTGTCATTGAGTCTTAGGAGTTATTAATCATCCTACCAAAAGCTCAAATTAAAAAAAAAAGACTATATAAGTGGTGTGTAATGTGCTCCTTCAGGTTCCTGGAGGCATACACGTGTACCTGCTTTTTTCTCTAGGGATGCATACAACTGTTACATTTCAAACAGCGGAATCACAGTTACACTGGTTGCAATGCTTTATGTACAAGCATTCATGGCATTCAGCCATTTTTAAAAATGACTGGTGTGGTGGAAATCTTCACTGCATCAGACATGGTTGAAGTGCTAATTGACTGGGGGCAAGTGTTTGGGTGAATATTTGCACACAACCCCAATCAGCTGGGAAAGTGGGGATACCCTCTAACATCCCAGAATTCCCTGTACCCAGACCTGCTCTATTGTTTCAGCCCAAGCGATGGAGGCCCTCCCCCTGACTATCAGGGGCTGGGAAACCCAGCTCTGCTCCACAGCTCAGAGACTGTGGAGCTGTCAAAGCCCAAGTGGTGCTGGTGGGTGGCCAGCAAAGGACCACAGCCCATTCCTATCTCTGCTCCTACCATTCCTGAGGCCCCTTAACCAGAGCCTCTCACCACGACCTCAGCTCTGCTGTCTCCAAGCCCCTTTAGCCCTTACCCCCACCCAGATATGGCCTGCCCCTGCCATTCCAGAGACTCTTGATCCTTCCCTATCCTCAAATCAGCCCACTCTGTGGTCCTTGTAGATCCTCCAACCCCCCACACACACCACCACACAGACACAACACAGCCCACCTCTGTCCAATTCCCTCTTTTCCCCTTCCACCTGTTTCTGGCCCTCCACCCATTTCCCTTCTCCCTCCCCTCTACCCAACACAGAACCAACTAGATGTACATCAGGTCATGTCAGTATGGGAAGTATGGTCAGGTCCTTGTGGAGGGTTACATCCCTAGCTTGGAGGCAGGAGGTGGGGTGGAGTCTAGGAGATGAATCCTGTCTCTTCTTGCCCCCAACCTATGGAGACTCCCCTCCCACATGAACATAGCCTATCCCTACACCCCCAGTTGATTTGAACTTTTGTACATGCCCTGAGATAATTTCTTCCATTACTGTACACAGAACCTTCATATTTAACCATTTCATAAGAAAGCCAAGTGTCTATACGTTCCACACAGAAAAGGCAATATGGTCTTAATTTCTGGTTCTAAAATTGAATCATAATTTATATTTTTGATAATTCTCTTTTGTATCCTCTAAACTAAGAAGCAGTTTATCCTATACGCTTTCCACAGCTGGGATGGTTGGGGAATATAGAAGAGGTTAAGTTTCCCTTGGGGTAATACCAGGTCCAATCAGAGATCAGCATACCATGTTGGCCTCTGGTAGCTCTTAAGAGACCCACTGGTCTTTTTGCAGTATGAGAAACACCATTAGTAGGACCATTGACATTGGATCAATGGAAGTAATTATTCCCCTCTACTTGGCACTGGTAAGGCCACACCTGGAGTGTTCAGTTCAGTTGTGGGCCCCCCACTACAGAACAGATACAGACAAGTTCAAGAGAGTCCAGCAAAGGGCAACAAAAATGGCTAGCGGGGTGGGGCATATGACTTATGAGGAGAGGCTGAGGGAACTGGCCTTATTTATTCTGCAGGAGAGAAAACTGAGAGGGGATTTGATAGCAGCCTTTCACTCCCTGAAGAGGGATTCCAAAGAGGATGGAGCTAGACTGTTCTCAGTGGTGGCAGGTGACAGAACAAGGAGCAATGGTTTCAAGTTGCAGCAAAGGAGGTTTAGGTTAGATATGGGAAAAAACTGTCTCATGAAGAGGGTGGTAAAGCACTAGAGCAAGTTACCTAGGGAAGTTGTGGAATCCCTATCACTGGAAGTTTTTAAAGCCCATCTTGACAAAGCCCTGGTTGGGGTGATCTAATTGGGGATGGTCTTCTTCTAGCAGGGAGTTGGACTAGATGACCTCCTGAGGTCCCTTCCAACCCTCATTTTCTATGATTTTAAATCCCTTGCTGCTCTTCCTAGTGACTTTATGAAACTTTGGAGGAGTCGATGTAAATTTCTTTCCAGTTTTCATATGAGAAAATTTGCACAGGGTGATCTTAAATTTTGAACTATTATGCATTCTTTTTTTCTACCATTGGTAAAAAAATCAAATTGCATATATATAACAATAATTATAGTTCAGCCTATTTTTGCCACCTGCTGTTCAAGTAAGTAGTCCTTGTTCAGTTCACTGGTACTTTAGTTACCAAGTCCAATAAGGATACTGACTTCCCATCCCATTCCATTCAACATAAACACAAGACCCAGATTTGTCAGGCTTTCTGTTTAGTCTTTAGATTTGCTGATGTGGTTTTAGATGTGGACACTGAGTATAAGAATTATTTTCTCCTACCCCTCAATATTAGGTTTTCTCTACATTTCTGCTTTCATTTTCTGCCATGCTCTTCCAGTGTTTCTTCCTATGTTCCAAGGCCACCTCCTCTCTTCTGCTGTCGTAAGGCAGGCCTTGATAGGTCTTTTAAAGTCTCTACTAACTACGTAGTCTGTAGCAAAAAACCTCAAAAACTAAACCAAACCAAACCAAACTATATTGCTCAAGTGTATGCAGCTATGAAATCCTAAAGTAGGTATCCAGTTACAATCTGTTTGTCCACACAGATTTGTTAAATATCAGTCTTCCCCTTTTCACCAACAATTTGTTAATCCATTCTTCCCACTCAATTATTGTATCCTAGTTAAGTTCAGAAGTAAGCATGATATACAGACAGTTTGAGTTTTGTTGTTTTTCTTTTCTTTTTTTCCTTAAACTAAATTCATTGCATTTATTTTTTAGGCTGTTCAAAACAAAAAATAATTCATATCAATTCCTAACTAAATTATCTTTGGAAAAAGAACATTTATCCAGTGGAATTCATAGAGAATTAGCTACATAACAATAGCTAATATATGCTCTATAAAATTTACTTATTTCTGTATCAGTCTTCATTCATATCCTCAAAAGCACTTGACAGACTTTTCCTCAGAGGAAATAACAATGTGATTTGTACAAAAAATGGCAGCATGGAAAAATGCTAATGAAGAGAAATACCTAAGATAAAGAGCATTTTTTACTGAGAAGAAGCACTTCAGTCCTAGTTTGGGGCTTAAAGCATCAAGACAAGAAGACAGACAGGAGATAGAGGATCGAGATTTGTGTGTAATTTATCTTGAGATTAAAGCCAGCAATGAAATATCAGAGGAAAAAGGTTAGAAGCTTGAATGGAAGTTGTAAACAGATGATTTAAGCTCCATTAGAAATTTAAATGAGGCGATTAAAGAGATGGCATTTAAACAAGAATTTGAGAATATTGGGAACACCAGACTACTTTCTAAGGTGCTCCAAAGTAGTGATTATATACAAAAAGGATAAAGTTTAGTGATATATAAACCAAAAACATCATAGGTGTTTATAAAAGCTTATGCATCTCTTAATTATTTAGTCCAGGGGTTAGAAACCTATGGCCTACAGGTCAAATTCAACCTGCAGAACATTTGCATCTGGCCTGCAGAACCATGGCTTCGGTGACATTCAGCGGTAGAGGCCGAAGTATGTCCCCTAGCTTCCAGTGGAAGAGCAGGTCTGCCTGGGCCATATCACAGTTGGGCGGCATAAGCTCCCTACACCATGTTGCAGTTGAGTGTCAGGAAGAAGGAGCAGCAGTGGCTGCAGCCTAATGCTCTCCAGCCTGACCTGAGGTGGGTTCATCTTGGGCTCTCCCATTGCCAAACCATGAGTTGGTCTGTAAGGTGCAATTTTGCTCTGCCTCCTATCTGACTTCAGACTAACCAAGCTAACTCCCTGTCTCAGGTGTCCAGTAAGGTAAGAAGGAGTTATGTAGCTTGAGAAAAGCAATCGGCATAATGTAAATATACTGTAGTGTATTCAAGGCTGTTGAGATAAAAGTGCTGTTTCAAATATGTGAGAGAATATCTTCCTTTAAAAAAAAATTTTTAAGAGCCTGACTGTGAACTCAGTAATCTTACTGATGAACATCTATTTACCAGTTTCCCTTGGACTTCCCAAATGCTTGCATACATGGTAATAGTTCAGTAACCTAAAGAGTTGGAACACACAAAAATAAGCAAGATGTCAAGTGAAGCATTTCTAATACATAGTAAAATGCATTTATTTTATAATATCGAATGAGTCAATGGAAATGTTGCTATTACCCTAATATGTTCATCTTCCAAGTTCTTTGCAAGCATTAAGTAGTAAAGATGGAGTGACACAGGTAGGAAACATAAGGGAAAAGGGGAAAATAAAATAAGATTAGAAGAGAATCACAGAGAAAATGTTTTGATCACATTTGAAGTAAGGTAAGTGGCAGTTTTGACAAAAGCTTGAGTTGTACGAGGAGAGTACATCCTGTTGCTTAAAGAAGGTCTGAAGTGTTTGGGAGTTGCTTAGAGTGCTTCAGCCAAGCACAAATTATACTATGATGAAATTCTTTTTGTCCCTAGACATCAATGAGTGTATGGTATTTGGCACCTGTTCCCAACGCTGTACTAATGTTAAAGGATCATTCAAATGCATATGTGAAAGAAATTACAAGGAAAGAAATAACAGCTGTATAGCAAAAGGTAAGATTATGAAAATCAATATGGGTTGTGATGCTTAGCTAATTATTTACAGGGTTATTTAAATAGTGAATTGATAATAATATATCATTGATAATAATATTACTATATTATTATTGTTGTGTTAAGGAAAATTAGAAATATTTTAAATGAAATTTCCTTCTCAAAATTAAAATACCAGTCTGTTTTTCAGTAAGCATCAGCAAACACACCCTTCAAGTGCATTTCTGCAAAATACAGCTTCTCTACTTTAAATTCAATTTAATTTAACCTCCCACAAGGAAAATAACATTATTAATATTAAAATACAAATGTGTAATCAATGATAAAGGTCTTATCAAATCATGTAGGTATTCTGCTGAACATTTTAGAGACCAGAGCCTAGAGTCAGATCTTTTTCTTGGTGACATTGTTTCATGTTTGCTGCATGTGTGTAGCAGGGTAGCTGAGGGTTTGCTGAGAAGCCTTGGACAAGTTATTTTCAGTAGTGTGATAGTATACATTGGGCAGAGATTGTCAGTATACTACGTACACAAAATGCTGTACTTTTCCTGTCAAAAAAAGATTTCAGTCCTTAGGAAATACTAACAATTGCTCTACACACACTAAAACATCTATGTGCGTTCAAAATCATCATCTTCTACTGGAGGAATAGATAATATCAGCAAGACAAAGGGTCAGACTATGTTGCTGATAGTGAGCAGTTGTTTGTATTTGTGAAGAACATCCAAGAACTGCACATTAATTAAGACTGCGTAAAGACATTTGGGGAGGTTAGGGGGAGGTTAGATTTCACTTAAATGCCCACCCAATTTAAGGTAAGTCAGAATGGGGCCCGTTAATGGAGGATTGGGATGTCAGGGGGCCAGCAGGGTCTGCATGAGGGTTTGGCAGGATCAGGAAGGTTTATACAGTCCACAGAGGGGCTTGAGGGCTCTCTTCCCCACAGCCTAGGATTATAAGTTATTTTTCAGACCACCAACTCCTGGACGAACAGCCCTCACACCGGGTGAACTGCTCATTTACTTGCTCAGCCCCTGTACTGGGAAATGCCAGAAAAAGCAGCATAGGAAGTGGCTTGGAGGATGGGGGTTTGGTGGCATCAGGGGAAAGTCATCTATCTAGCGGTCAAGGGAAAAAGTGTGTGTGGGGAAGAAGGGCACTAAAAATAGCCCAGTGTGGAGGAGGGTAGGAAAAGCCCAGCCATAGCACTGGGGCTGGCGGCTGGGCTTTCCCAGCCTTGGGGCTGCACTAGGAACTGTACAGATGTTAAACAGTTAGATTGGTCTAAAAATGGTCAATCCAATCTAATTTGAGTTAATTTAGATGAGGTTGGCCAATTTTAAATCAATCTGTCTTGAACTTTTGTACAGTTTGCACTTACATACACCTAACTAGTGCAAGATCTGCACCTGGGCAAGCTAAGTTATATTTGGGTGGCTACTTTTAACCTGATCTAACTTTCCTGTAACCTTCCCGAATGTCTGTATGAGCCTAAATTTGCCTTTTGGCATCTCTACCAATGAATTCTGAAGGAGAATTGTTGGCTAGTTTCATTTTCTAGAATGTCTTCCCATTCATATGGCAAGTGATATATATAACAATGTGGTACAGCACTAAGCCACTGTTTCCTCTTGTATTTCTTATGAAAGAATTCTCTTTGTGTACAGTTTTGAGCTATAATTGTCCAGTTAAAGTCAATTAAAAACCCCCATTAGTTTCAGTGAAAACAAAGACATTCACATTTCCAATTTGGCAGAGCAGGTTCATAAAACAGTTCTGAAATACTGATAGGTTTGGATTGATATGTTTATTTAAGATCTTTAAAGTACAGAGTAAATATTGAATATGATATATTTTGATCACAAAGCTTCTCTTCCTCTTTTTGTCTGTCTCTTTAAATTAAAAACTTAAGAGAAGAACTGAGGATGAACAACATCTAATGCATTGTAGCATTATCAGAACATTATACTTACTATTACTACTAAAAGTGTTGTAGTGTTTAAAAGCCCAAGCAATCACAAGCCAAGTTAGTTGTTAAGATTATGAAATTATATTAAATGAACATGAGACAAAAACACAAATGAACAATATTCATTATTGTATTAGTTGATATTTACTTTATTTTTGTATTTCATTATAATAATCTCCAGGCTCTGAAGATCAAGTTCTCTACATTGCTAATGACACTGATATCCTGGGTTTTATATATCCATTCAACTACAGTGATGTTCATCAACAAATTTCACATATTGAACATAATTCAAGGATAACGGGAATGGATGCATATTATCAAGGGGATATGATTATTTGGAGTACTCAGTTTAATCCAGGAGGGATTTTCTACAAAAAACTCCTTGGAAGAGAAAGAAGACAAAGTAATAGTGGTTTGATTGTAAGTTGAAAATTACAAGATGAATCATTTCTTTATTTACTTATTTTTAAATTTCAAAGCTATACATACCATTTGTCCAGGTTGAATGATCTAATTTATACAGCTGCATGTGATCGTATATTAAATAACAGGTCCACCTTATCATGTGTTTATTGAAATCCTATGTGCTTCAAAATAAATCACTTGTGCCTTTCTGTAGTAATTTTCTAGGACAATCATATTTGGGAGAGAGTTTTCAAGGGTTCACAGGGGCCCCTTTCTATAATTCTTCCATGAAAGTGAAGGTTGGTAGCATGCGTCTTTGGACTTGACCCTCTCTCTGGACACTGCTACATATTTGGCTGAGAAAAATCTCCTGAAGTGCTATATTCAGATAAAGTACATTTAATATCTGAGAGGCAATGATTTTTTGTGTTATCTTTTATTAGACTGGCTGAACAGTTGGAAGAGCTGTTGGACAAGCTTTCAGTCTTCCACGTGCCCTTCTTCATGTCACTTTACTATCCATTAATTTTCTGGACACAGAAAAACACAGTGCATCCTTCCTTCATTTTATTTGAACAAATAGAAGTCCCCCTCTCACATATTTCTTTCTTTGCGAAAGTTCACAAATTTCCTGAAATGTGAATTTTGGCCAATGAACAAAATTGTTGAGTCCTTTTAAGAGTACTAATCCCAGGGCATTGAGATCTGATATAGACATAACCTAACCTTATACAAATAATTGCAAAATGAGTTATGCTAGTCCTGTTAAAGATGTCAGTTTTTGGTGTTTGTGTTTTACAAATAAGCATTCCTTCTCAAATTAAAAAAAACCCAAAACTTTATATGTGCAAAACAAAAAAGACATATTAATGTATGATAATGTATATAGCAATGGTCTTTTTTATCATTTTTAATAATTTAATAGCTTATTCAAAAATATTTACAGTTCTTACATGATGTTCTTGAAATGGGACCAGTTCCAGATGCTGATTTTTTTCAAGTTTTTAAACCTTCCTGGTCAAGATATTTAATATTGTTTATTTCCAAATAATATGTGCAAAAAAATAATGTGACTGAATTAAATGGAACCAAACTCTTGCCACACAAGTTTTGTAAAGTTAAGTGCAGATTTTTTTAGCTAAGACCTCTGGGAAGACTGACAGGTTCTGAGAAGTTTTAAGAATAGAAAAAAATGAAAGGAAATAAAATAAGTAGTTCATAACTTAAAGGATAAAATTAATGAACTGGAAGGAGTGTATTCAGATCATAGAATTAAATTCCAGGAAACTAAGAGAGTGTTAATTTAAATATTTAAATAGAAGTGGATGAATATTTGGAAATAGCATTGTTGAATGTTGTGACGGCGCCGGGCCGTCCCTAGGGACCCGAGAGGGACCCCAGGGGGCGAAGGAAGAGGCAGCAGACTCACCGGGGACGGGAGAACTGGACGGT
>JAGPOW010003685.1:13647310-13665885 GCA_030014935.1 Caiman crocodilus
TGCTCCCTTCTTCCAAAGATAGTAAGCCTCCCGCTTTGCCCTCAGGGTCCCCTGAATATCCCTATTAAGCCACGGGGGCTTCCGGGCACCTTTGCCTATATTGCATAGGGTGGGAATGGTCGCCCCTTGGGCTCAGAGGATCGTCTCCTTAAGGAGCGCCCTCCCTTCGTGAACGCCCATGTCCTCAACCCTATAGTCCCTCAGTGCTTCGTCAACTAGCCTTCTGAGCTCTCTGAAATTGGTTCTGCTTACCCCTCTAAAAACAAATTCCAAATTACTTTTGAAATACGACTTTACAATGTTTCATTATTATCTGCAGGGTTGTGAGGGCATTTACTACCTCTTGGTTATTTATTAAATATAAAATAATTTTTAATTCAGTAATTCTGCTTTTAGAAGAGAGCTTGAATAAGCTTACTTCAGTGGGTTTCTACCAGTTTCTGCAGAGTTATGACAATATTTTCCATACCAAAGAAATATGAAGGCTGAGTTAATACCCATTGCAAATCAATAATGTAGGCAAATTGCTATGTAATTCAAGTTGCAAATATCTGAACTGTATCAAATAATTCTACAAATATTTCCAATTTATACTTCTTACTAAAAGAATACCAATTTTATTCATTGTTACTTTTATTCAGTGACTCTTACTGTTTTTTACATAGCATAACTATGCAGAGGTGGACCTCTAAGGATAAACAGCACTTGCTAACTTATCACATATACAAATATGTACGTGCATGCCAAAGCCTCACCAGAATAACTCAGTTCCTCCCAGCTCACTTCCAGTCAATATAATCAGAGTCCTTCTACAAGTCCATCTTCTTTCCTTCAGTTGTGCAGTTTGTGATTTTCACCTTGTTTTAATAATTTGAACCATATATGCTACTCAAAACAATTGTGGTACAGTGATATTGTGTTGCTACTATCAGTCTGCAAACTTAACAATTTACTCCAGTTTCATTTATGTTTATTGATGCTATCATGTGGAATTGAAGGCTGGCATAGTTTCACAAAGTTATAATTTTCAATATAATGCTGAAATGCCCATCATTCGTCTATATATACCGCATACCTCTTATTCACTGGTGAGTCTACTTGCTGAAGAGGTGTGTGTCTATTTGGATTTGATACCTTTAGGGGACCCTCAAGCTCATTTAACCTTAAACAGGGGAAGAAGATTCTGTTCCTATGTAACATAGAGTCATCTTGCCAAAAGAGTGTGTGTGTGTGTGTGTGTGTGTGTGTGGTGTGTGTGTGGTTATGTATGGGAAGTCATTTTTCCTGTATTTACTGGAGAGAAGTACATTGATTTTGTTCAAATAATGTTATTAGTATAATCGAAATGAATGAGTGAAGATAATATGTAATATATCTATATCTGTTTGTGACAAGATGACTACGTTACTTAGGAACAGAAATTTCTTCCCTGTTTAAGATGATATAAGGTTGAAAGTCCCCCAAAGATATCAAATCCAAAGGAAAGAAAGCATCTGTTTTAGCCATTCAGTACCATCCATCTTACATTTCTAACTTAGTCCTCGGTATTGTCTGATAGTTCCTTTATAGAGTAAGTTGTATATGCCTGTTGGTTGTTACAGAATAGTTTGAAGACTCCAGCCTTCATGTACATGTTCGGGAGCCATGGCACCCTCCTGCCATCATCAGCCCATTATTGGATTTGTATCTAGATTAACATACTCAGAGTATCTACATGTGCAATTCATGTGACATAATATATTCAGTTGTGTATCATGCCAGAGTTTATTGCTTCCAGGAACCACATTTACACATGTGCCCAGAACTGCAGCACATTGAGCTGGTTTGGAGCAGCCCTTACTGGCAGAGGACCCAGGGAATCAGCCCTGCTCTGACCCAGGGCTGCTCTGACCTGGCTCAGTGTACTGTGGAGGGGTGGCTGGGGCACAAGGGTAATCTAGTGTGGGGCTATCTGGCAGGCAACCTTCACACTGAAGCACCCTCATGCCCCATCCAGCCCTGTCAGTATCTACACATATTTAGTCCTGTCAGCATCCATATATATGTTGCTGTGCACTGAAGAATGCCACTATAGGATAGTGCTTGTGTTTATAAGCACTAAGCTATGGCAGAGTTAATTAGTTTCCTGTGGCCTAACAGGGCCACACATATAATGTCATATTCAACTTGTAGGGGGTTCTTGTTTTAGAGCACTGGTTGTGACTGCCATTTGAAGGGGCATGAGCAGGGGGCAAGCAGCCTGAAGGTGGGAGAAGACCCAATCAGGTGGTCACATGAGAGTCAGGAGGCCACCTCATTGGTAGAGGCCACAGAGGCTAGATATAAGGCTGGGCTCTGAAAGCAGAACTAGCAGTTACAACTGGGGAGCTGAAGGTTAAACATTTCCCAACCAGAGTACTGCTGCTCCCAGAACACCTGGAGGTCAAGGGTAGGAACTATGTGGATGGAGAAGGTTCCTGGTCCTGGGGAATGGCTGAAAACTACACTGTGCTGGGGAGGATGGTGTGATGGAGCTGCTGGGGGCAGTCTCCAGGAAATGCCACACCAGTGCCTCCCCAGTAAAAAGTGAGTATGGGACTCTGGAAAGCTTCGGCCCCCGCTGCCTAGTGGGTGACCCTATGGAGGGGAAAAGGCTAGGGGAGTACACCCCAGCACAGGGCCAGGGCCCACTGAGTGAAGCCTGAGGCAGGGTCCAGGCTGAGAGACATGGGCCTGAGACAGAGCCCAGACCCACTGAGTGAAGCCTGAGGCCCAAGGGGCTTCAGGCCCAGCAGCCTAGTGAAGGACAGAGTAGAAGCACCAGTGAGGCTGCTGCTTATTGCAATTATCAGGAAACTGGACCATCTCTTGAACAATTAAATGCCCTTGTCAAACTGTAATGAAATCCATTTTGTAAATTCATTTAGAATAAAATTCTTTATATGTATCGGATCAGCTCAGTCTTTTTAATAATAACTTTTTTATTATTATTATTTTCCATGTTAATAGAAGATGGTCACCTTTTCTTAATAACCATAGTGGCACTAGCTTCATTCAGAAGTAGGGAAATTTCACTTCTGTACTATCCACTATTGTGAACCAGTGAACAAATGGATATTACCTGCTGGAGAAACTTCTCTACTACTGAACATATTCACATCAGACTTGTGCGCCTCTAGTCATATAATCATAAATGGCTCTATTTCTGTATTTGAAACTATATCTTGTATATATGGCCAGTAAAATATTATCAGTATAATTATTCATAGAATTGTATTGAATAATTATTCAAAGAATTGTCATTCTTTACAAACTTTTATTTATTTATGTCATATAGGATATGCCTACATGTGCCATTAAAGCACAACAATAAACTCCAGGTCTTATTGCTCCGGGGAAGCTCCTGGGATTATATGTAGATGCTGAGATGTTTACTGTGGAGCTAGTTAGTCAGCTTTGCAGTAAACATCTTATGTAGATGTGCCCATATAGAAGTTAAATATCCAAACCTGCAAATATGTAAATACTATGAAATATAAACTTGATAATGCTAACTTCAAAATCTGTTCTTTCTAGTGTCCTGAATTCAAAAGACCAAGAGACATTGCTGTTGATTGGATTGCTGGAAATATTTACTGGACTGATCATTCTAGAATGCATTGGTTCAGTTACTATACAACTCACTGGACAAGCTTAAGATACTCCATTAATGTAGGACAGTTGAATGGACCAAACTGTACAAGGCTCCTTACTAATATGGCAGGAGAACCATATGCAATTGCTGTAAATCCAGAAAAGGGGTATGTAATTTTGGTGGCATTTTATCATTTCTCTTCCCCCCATTTTAACAATATTAGAAGTACAAACATAAACGTAAGCAAATAAAATGTAATAAGGTTTTCAACGTGTAAATTTGGTTAGATTTTTTATTTTGCATTCCTACCTCAGTTTTCCCATTTGCAAAATGAGGCTAAAACTTCTCCACCTCCTGGATGTAAAGTATTTTGAGAGTTTTGGAAGAGAGGTGTAAAGATATTAATTTATGTTAATTCAGGACAACTTTTATATTTGCTACTTTTAGAATGATGTACTGGACAGTCATTGGGGACCACTCTCACATAGAAGAAGCATCAATGGATGGTACTCTGAGAAGGATACTGGTACAGAAAAATTTACAAAGACCTACAGGTATACAGCTGTTCAACCTCTTCGCTTACAAAGTTTTTAGTACTTCAGTATGAAATTTTTCTCTGAATCCCAGTTCCTGTTTTAAGAGAGCTGAGCATTTTATATACTAGACATGCATAGTAACAGCTGAATATTCTTAATTATATTTTAAAATCACATAACTTGATGTAACTAACATAACACAATGGGCACATCTACATGAAACACTTAATGAGCAGTGGACTGATGACTCTACATTAGTGTCATGGCAAAAACCATTCTATTAGGTTAATGCACGGTAGTATTAGTCTACTGCTCATTAACCATCAGGAAAAAATGTCTGATCATGGTAATGCACAGGAGGGCAGCCTACTACATGTTTATTTAGTACTTCCTTTTGCAAGTACTATATTTAATGCACAGAGTTAGTGCACATTAATGAACATGTAAACACGCCGAGTGACTTTATAATATAGTACTAAAGAAGTAGACATAATTGATTTAAGTAAGTGCTGTTCAAAAATTGTTAGCTAACATGAAAAAATCAGTTAAGGCAGAACTAATTAGTAGTTATATGCTTACATTTATAAAAATACCTTCAGTCTAATAGTTACTGCATTGAATGCCATGGAAAACTTCAAAACCCATTCATTATATTAAAAATATGAAAAGATATGTTACTGTTCAGAGAAGTGACAACCTAATTATCTATACATTTGAGTTTAACAAGAAAAGTGACAGTAAAGATCATGTGACTTACTATTATGAGTCCATTGGTAAAAAGGAAAAGAAAAGTAAAATTGTGTTTATGACAAAGGAAGTACCAAAATACTGATCTGATGGATCCTATCTAACTAACAAAATCTATTATTAAGCCACCACTGGTCTATTTCTTTCTTTCTGATCATATAAAAAATAAATGCATAGTATTGAGCCTTTATTCTTCACTTTACAAATATAAAGAAATGATCTTCTCTTACTTGATTAGATACAATCTAACAATTTATAACATGGCAAATTAGGTAAGGAAAGCTGTGAAAAGACCACTCAAATTCTGGAAACAAACAAACAAACAAAATGTCATTTTCATGATCATGATCTTTTCAGTCTATATAAAATAATGTTTTAAGATTGTCTTACACTCCCAATTCTCTGGTTACTTCACCTCATCTTAAAACAAAAAGGCTTTTCATGTTTTCTTATATGAGCGGTTAGTTTTAGCCTCACTGAGGTTTGCTAGAAAGACTAAAACCAAACTGATCTAAAATTCAAAAGTTTTATTTCTAGGCAGACCAGAAACATGACTTTGAATTAGCTTATTTTCATGATAGTTATCTCTATCCATTTTCTATTGTAGGAAGTTTTAGCTAAACATCTGACTACACTTCTGAATTCTTAATGAGGTGAATAAAGTGGAAATTAATAAATGATGCTTCTTGCTTTTTACTGGAAAGCATTAGTTAATTAATAGTCAGACTCAGTTTAAAGTTATTGCACCTTTAAGTTTGCAAAATGTTCTATTTCATCTATCTTCTAACTGAAAAATATGTTCTATGACATCTTCCTTGTATTTTTGTTCCCTGTCTGTACGATGAAAAATACAATTCCCTGGGGTCTTGTAATGTTTTGACAGATTTTTATATATTTTACTCAGATTTATAGCCTTTCACTTCTAGTATCTTCTCAGTATGCCAAAAATTGAGCCATTTTTTTCTTATGGCTTCTATTCTTCCCTCAAATAAGACTACTGTTCTGATTTTAAAAAAGTGTGAAGCTTTTTTGAGCGTTTGTATCATAATGCTCCTCAATTTGTTCCCAAGTATGAGTTTCCCTTTCCAAATAAAAGTGAGTGTGACATTAGGCATTATGCTTGATTTTAGAGAATTTACACACACCATAGTGATGCCATATGTTCAAGTATGAGGAAAGTAAAGCAGTGGATTCTTTCTCATTAAACTGACTTCAGGAATATACCTCTGAGAGAAAAAATAAGTATATATTATTTCTGTATTAATTTTTAATTAAAATACATCTTATTAAAACATAGAATAGATTGAGCATAGGGCATGATGAATGCTTCTAGCAATTTCTGATTACCATTTATCATAGGTCATCGTTTCATCTTTTACATGAAATTATTCTCTTCATCTACACATTCAACTGTCAGTAGGATCTCTGATTTATTTTACTTTATGTCAGTGGAATGATTTGTTCAGTCCTTAAGATTAATATTTTTAATGGAGCACCAAAAATACTCCCATTTTACCATGACAGAATTAAACTTTTTCCCAGCTTCCTTTATTCTATCTGTAGTTGATTAACTATTTTAAGGGGAAAAAAAGTTTTTTTCTTGCAATGCATATCTTTTTGGTGTGTTTTTCTAGATTATTTATCAATAGGAAGAAAAATACTTTTCCCCTGTTTTATGTAAAATGATTAACTGTGACAGTGAGAGCAGGGAATTAGATTATTATATGGTTCAAGTATTCTATGAGGCTGGAGCTTTTAACAGGACTAAAAATAGGAAATTAATCATTTAAATATTCTCTGATAAAACAAGGGCTGCTTGATTTAACTATTAAAGCTGTTACTAAGAGGGTGGTTAGGCACAGTCTGTGTTTTATTAATATTTGAG
The DNA here is from genome assembly GCA_030014935.1 of Caiman crocodilus. Classification (NCBI taxonomy): domain Eukaryota; kingdom Metazoa; phylum Chordata; order Crocodylia; family Alligatoridae; genus Caiman; species Caiman crocodilus. Next base: position 13,654,092 of record JAGPOW010003685.1, read on the forward strand.
CATCATCATTAAAATATTTTTAAATACTTAGTCTGGTTAAGTTAAACAACTTTCTTGTTTTAAATTATTCTCCTATGGATCATATGTAAGAGAATAAGCAACAAAAGACACATGATTTGTGTCTGCTCTGTCAAGCAGCACAAAACACATTTGGGAGGTTCACATCAGACTATGCCATCTTCATCAACTAGTTTACTGCTGGTAGTCTAGCTGTCAAACCTTCATAGAGTTCCACTGAGGTCAAAGGAACACTGCATATATCGGGGTGTAGGCAGAGGGCCACTTACTGAGTTTTAGCAAGCTGCCAAGGGCTGCATGGGTAGCTCTGCCTCTTGACAGGTACCCCACCCCCCTATTTGCCATCTTGTGACCAGAAGTCTCACCCCTTAAACCCTGACCTTTGCCACCAGAAGTCCCACCCCTTGCCCCTGAAAGTACTCCTTTCAGCAGAGGGTTTTGCTATCTCAGAACCAGAAAAATACTAAATTATATTCTAAAAAGTGGCTATCTACAAAACACACTAATTTGATTTCAAAAAATATTTTTGTCCTGATTTACATGTGTTTGTGTAGCGTACACAGAGGTAACTGCACAATAGCTTAAAATGAAGTCTTATTCTTGTATATTGTTGGGTGGGGGTTATAGGTTTGTGGGGGCTGTGGGTATGTGGGGTGTGGATCCGTATGGTGGGAGCATGGCTGGAGTTTGTGTATGGCAGTACGAGGGGAGGCATAGGTGCATGTGTATGGAGGAGTGTGCATATGGGACTCACCTTATGAACACATATACACACACACACTCCCCCTGTGCCTGCACAAGCACACACACACACACTCCCCCTGTGCCTGCACACGCACACACTCTGGCCCTGTGCCTGCAGACAGACACACACGCACTCTCTCTCTATACCCATGCCTGCCCCGTGCTTACACACACACACACATACACATTGCCCCATGCCTGCAGACACACACATACTTTGCCCCTTTGCCTGCTGACAAGTGAGCAAGCACACACACATTCATAACCTTACCATGTGGTCCCATGCTTCACAGTTTGGGGATGCAGCCAGGAGCCACAGACACATGGTGCTGGAGCAGGGTGGGGGCAGGAAAGCAGGGAATTGACTGGGGGTGAGTGGGGCTGGGCTGCTCAAGCCTACAAGCCTGCTGAGGGCTCCCTCTGGGTCCTACTGCCCCTGGCTTTGGCAGGGAGCCGGGGCAAATAAATATTCATTTACTAAATTTTTAGGGGCTCTGTGGGCCAGAGAGAATGGTCTGATCCAGCCCACAGGCCATATTTTGACCACCCCTGGCATATATATGGCATATTGCAGGATCAGGGCAGAAATGTATCCCTCAAGTATGGGGAATGAGGGGTAAGGAAGTATATAGCTTATATTATGTATATTTTTATATTCTCCAATACATAGTTCAGAACCAAACTTCTTATTTTTTTTCCAGGTCTTGTAGTTGATCCATTCAGTCAGCGTTTGTTCTGGGCCGATTTTGAATTATCTGTTATTGGCAGTGTTCGTTTTGATGGCTCTGATTTGGTTGTATCTGTGAGCAGTAAACAAGGTATGCAGATGTGGGTTTTTTTTCCTCTGTGACACATGTTGTGAATGAAATGCTACTAAACATATTGAGGCCACCATTTAAAATGATTATTTGGTTTATAATTCTTATAATTATAATATCATTCTTATAATTAGCTAGACTACTTTAAAGTTATGTAGCACTATTCAAATACAGTGGATTGTAAAGTACCAGTCTTGGCATTTAGTAGGTGCAAAAGCGTCTTAACTGACTTCATTAGGACCCCATATGGCAACAGGAATAGGTATGTATGCAATCAATTTTGTCCTATATTTGTTGTTCAGAACTCATTGGCTATCTTGGGGTGAAAGTGTTCACCAGTTTAATAGATAAACATGATAATTGAGAAATTATAAACTGGTTAGTCTTGAATTAGTTGTAGGCAAAATAATGGGTTTAATGAGTAAAGAATTAAAGCATGGGAACAAAATTCATGCCAGTCCATAGGGTTTTATCCTACACCCAAAAGATCTTGTAAAGTAAACTTGAATTTATATATAAGTGATATAGAAATATTTTTGATAAATAGAAGTGAACAGATGTATGCATATTTAATTTAATATCACAGTGTTATGCAACATTATGATTAAATGATATAGCATTGTTAAATATCAACAAGACCCATGTTAAATAAATTGAAACTTCAGCATTTTAAAATTATTGTTGGAAATTGGTTCAGAGACAAGCCTTAAAAGTGTTTAGGAGTTGGAAAAACTGTCTGGAATGAAAGAGTCAGCTTAAAAAGCTGAAGTAGAAGATAAAAATGTATATTATATTTGTAACCTTATATGGAGGAAATACTGAGCACTAAGTATCAATTTAGGGGAGAAGAGCATAGCAAGAGCCAATGGCTGGAAATTGAAGCCAGACAAAATCAATGTTGGCTACAGTAACAAGTAACAGTGAGAACATGCATTGTATTATCTTGACTATTCAGTGGTATCCTACCCAACTTTCATTGAAGGGCCACCTCACGTTATGCACACAGACAACACATATAGACATTCAATTTCTTCTGAGAGAGTCACTGCTGTCCCAGAAGAAACCATGAGTATGCAGACATAAGGATTTTTATTCTAGAGTAAAAATGGCCAGTCTGGGAGAAAAATAACCCAGGAACTCACAGGTTAAAGCACTCCTGCAATTCACTCTAGAAGAGAGAATGTCTGCACAAGAATCCATAGCATAATCCTCCAGCATCCCAGGGTGCTTGGATCTCTCCACTGTCTCCAAGGAGACAGTGTTTCTTGCTGGACTCTAATATTCCAGCCCACCAGGGAGGACAGTATTCTCTTCAGAGAGAAGCCAGCCAATTAAGTCTGCGGTGTGCACTGCTGCCATCCCTCTGCAGGCAGACTAAGGGAGCTTGCTGAGCACACCAAGATGTGTGCAGTGAGGCTTCCTGCTTTGGCAGCACCAGCACTGCAAAATCACTGCTTCTCAAAGGCTCAGCATTTGAACCTTTGCTAAGGTACGTTTTTCTATGAGGAAAACCCCTGGGAGAATTCCCTCATAGCATTTGAATGTGTATGCACAGCATGTAGAGCTATGTGACTCTTGTAGGTATTAAGAAGACTGTCTGCATGTTATTAATTTTAAGGTGAAGAATGTTAGCATTAAAATGTGACTGACATATTTACTTTCATTTAGGATTGTTACATCCACACAGAATTGACATTTTTGAGGATTACATATATGGAGCAGGACCTAAAACTGGTGCATTTAGAGTACATAAATTTGGCAGAGGCTCTGTTGAACGCCTGAACTTAGATTTTGATAAAACAAAAAGTGCTTTGATTTTTCATCGCTACAAACAAATAGACTGTGAGTAAGAGTAATTACTTTAAACTAGCTATTATTTAAAAATCATTTATAAGAATAAAGAAAAAAGTGTCTAACTGCTGTAAATGTATTATGCTTGATTGAATGTGTAAAAGAAGAATGGATTTATTCATATTTCAGTGCATAAAAACTAACTGCAATATTTCTATGTAACAACATAAATAATATATCTTTTCCCTGTTTAAACCCCCTGCACTTATGATTTGCCTGATCTTGGGCATCCACATTAAAAGTGAACCATAAAAAAACCCCAGCAGACACAACCAGTCAGCTTTTTTTCTTCATAATACCAATGATTCTGGGGGTAAGTGTGTCATTTTCAAAATTGTGCTATATAATTAAGGTTATTTTTAACTTTCTGATTTCCAAATTATGACTTCCCACAGCATCCTGCCAAAATATTTCATATTTACACAGTGTCTTTCTTCCTTAAACATAACATACTTTACAAAATAATTCCTTCTGGAAAACACTTCAGTTATAACTGTATTAGAAGGCAACAGTTGTTTAAGAATGCCCCCTTTCAGGAAGCAAAGAATCCTGCATCCAATTGAAAGTGCAAGAATAAGTAAGCAGGCTAGAAGTAATTATCTGAATTAGAACTTGATCAGGACGATAGTATTGATATCTCTTGCTGTAAGTTTGATGAGGCCTTTTAATTCCCAATCTAGTGTGAATAGTCACGACTGAACTTAGTGGAATTATTCATTGCTTAAATTTAAGCGAAGGTTTAGCAAACTACTTGATTAAAAGCTTAATTACCAGAAGAGGAGGGATCCTTTGGTTTTAAATCTCTAGATGCTGTGCTGAGAAACAAAATTAAAGAGAGCTGTGAAGAAGAGGGAATTCTTCTGCTGGAACTCATTTAACATTAACTTGAACAAATGGACCCATACTGCAATACCATAAGCCCTCCACAACTCCTTATGCTTCAGGGGACATCAAATCCAGATCCAAGGTTAACAACTTAGTTTATCTGTAGCTTATGAAATCAAAATGGCAAATCTGTCTCCCATCAAAACCCTAGGAAAGTTTGCATCTGGTTTTCTGGGGGTTATTTTTATTTAATTCATGGTTTTCACGTGCATATTATTGGGACTAATTTGTCCTGGCATACACTCTTTTTAACTACCCACCCTGTGTTCATTCAATTGGTTTCAGATGGTCAGTCAATTGGTTTCACCAGGGCTTGCAGAAGATGTTAATTTGTCTCATTTGATTATTACTTCTGTCCCAGATCAAGTGTAATAAAAGAAAATAAACATGTATATATGTTTCTCTTTTCTGACAGCACCTAATCCTTGTTTGGAATTGACATGTGAGTTCCTCTGTTTGCTTAGCCCTTCTGGTGCAACGTGTTCATGTCCAGAAGGAAAATCATTGATTAATGGAACATGCACTGATCCAAGCTTCCTGGGTACGTATTAGATAATGTGTGAAACACAGGGGAGAAATATAAGAATAAATGGTCAATTTCTGTCATGGCAAAAGGCAAATAAACATAAGTCCAAAACTTGGTGATATCCAATATTTTAGCAATGATCTGGAACAGAATGTAAATAGAGCAGCAAAATGTAGCTGTGACAAATCTATATGCATTAATCAAAATGAAAGCACTACAGAAACATCTATTTGACCAAGCTGAATTAACAGTAGGATGGAAGATGGCATTTTATTTACTGTTGAAAAAGAAAGGCAATAGATTCTTAACTACTCTAAAGCATTGCTGATATCTAAGGGCACCACTGAGAAACAAACCTTGCCTGCCCAGCCCTACACACATCAAATACAGAAAAGAGTCAGTGAAGCCACAGTGAAGATGCCTCACCACGCCAAATTCCTTCTTCTGTCTCTGTCTCATTTCCCTATTTGGTACTCAGAGTTTGAGTAAGTGGGTGGGAAATGGTTTGCAATGCACTCTCAGGCCTACAGAAGGAGATGAGACATGCCCTAAGTTAACTGTTACTCACTTTGGAGAATACCTGAAAGACGATCAGAATACATTAGAGCAGTGGTCAAAAAACAATAACATATGTAAAAAGTGGCATAGCAAATAAAATTGAAGCTGAAATAATAATTAAATAAATATAATTGAAGCCATTATATTCAGTCAAGCTCTTCCAAAGTACTTCTGAGGATAAAACCACAGTATTCAGCCAACTGTGCATATCAGACTAATCATCTCTTTGTTTAGATAAACATAAAGTATTCAGTGCAGCCACATGAATATCATCACTTACATTTAACAAAGTATGCTATAGAGTAGATACAGAAAATGAATGCTTAAATAGCATTGTCCCTTGGCTGAATAACTTCTTTGTACTCTGATTTCAATTTATGCTCTAGTTATGGATTTTTCTTTCTGGGCTTTTTATCCATTTGCTTTAGATATCAGCTTTTGCAGAAGCTCTGTAAATTATAAACATAAATTTAACAAGTTGGGGTTTCAGCACACAGATAAGTGCACGTCTTTGCTTCACTTTGACATGGCTAAAATAGTATGAAAGGTATTGTAAAATTTTTGCTTTCATGGCTCATAGGTCTTCATCTGGCACTTTAGTTAGACTTCAGTGTTTAAACATTAGGGCCTGCCAAAGAAATGCTGGCTAGGTTGGAACTGATTTCTATTTTAGCTCCTTGATTGACTTCTGGGACTGTAATTGCTATCAGTCTGACATTCTTGTCTGGCAGTCACTGGGCTGATGCTAAGAACTCCCAAAGAAAAGACAGTAAGAGTATTTTAGGTTGTTGAAAGTGAAATGAGTTGTGAATAACCAGAGGTGGGGTGGGAGGAGGGTATTGGTTGTTTTGTTTTGGAATGATGTGCAAAATCGAGACAAAATAGGAGTGAAATAATGAGCCAACTTCTAGGTCTTTGCAGTAAAGTTATTTTATGCATAAGAAGGGCTATATAGTGTAGACAAAGTATCCCAATCTGTGCATATTCAAGCTGTTAAGTCTGTCATAATGTCCTAATCTGAAGTCAATGGAAAGACTCCAGCTGATTTTAGTGTTTTGGATTAATCCCTCCGAGAATAGAAACTAGAAACTTTTGATCAGAATCAGCGAGAGCTGTGACATATTTTGTAATTGGCTGTCTTTTTGTTGGTGTTTTTGCTTATTGGTTTGCTTGCTTTTAATGCATTGACAGTAACTAAACTATATGCATGTTGCAATTATAATTATAGTATGATTTATCAATTTTATAAGAAATTACCACTGAACTGAAAAGTGTATCACATGACTGGATTACTTATTTACTCCTGGGTAATCCTAAAATATGTACTGTTAGAAGCTAGGTGTTCTATTTTGTACTTACAGTATAATTCTTTCCCGTCACTTAATAACCCTTCCACTTACATGAGTTGAATAGTACTTAAAAGTTGAAAAGCACATCTCCACAATGTGATTACACTACTATTTAACTATATTATAATTCCAGTCCCAGTACAATACAATGTGATCACCAGCTTATCATATAACATTTAGAAATCAATTGACAGGTGTTATATGAGTAGACAGGAAGGGAGTTGCTAATGAGTTTCTATAATCCAATAAATTATAGAAATGTATGTTCTCCACAGCCAAAATCAGGCCAGTTACCTATAGCCATCAGCTCCCCTCAAGGGTTTTCTTGAGAAAAATTTATATTTAAAGTTTTCCTTGTGATAGCATATCCTTTTGGGGCCCTCTGAGTAGGATGAGTCCCTATGATTTTAGATAAATGATACTTTTAGATGAATGAAGCACCTCATGCTAGTGTGCCTTCAGTGGTATAACTAGGGGGCAGGAAATAGAGGTTATCACCCTGGGCACTGACTTGCCAGTTGAGGGGGTGATGACAGACAGACACAAACGGCTGCTGTTAACATCCACATGTGCAATTGCAAACCTGAGGTCACCACTTCTGCTTTCTCCCTCGTCATGTTCCTACAATGCTGTGTGCCGTGATTTATTTCTTTAGCCCTATGTATGACTAAGGTGAAGCATCCTGTAATGGCTCTACGCAATTTGCTGTTAGTTTTTTCTAGATAAGCATCAGAAAACGAGAGGTCCTTCATAACACTAAAGTACACCTTTCCAATTATTGCATCTCTAAACTTGTCAAAAAAGACATTTTTGACTCAAATCCCTTTGGGATCTTGCATACAGTGACACATTTTTAGTATTGATACATAACAGTATTATGATACATTGACCTATCTGCTTTTTCTTTATATGAACAATCTGAGGAATTTTGAATGCTGAATACCCTCAATAGATTTATGTAAATATTGAATCCAGATTGCACATTTTCCTTCATCTCTAATTACTTATCATGCATTAAATCATCCAAATATATGCTTTTACAACTCTGCAACCAGCTCCTCTTTAGCTATCATTGTTTGAACCATCTGATTAGCATTTTGAGTGTATTTAACATTTCATAATAAAAAAATAGTTCATATCCAATTCTTATTTACGATATTCTTAGAGAAGTATTCAGCTTACATCTCCTGTATTTCATTATAATTGATGAAGCACAAATCAGTTCCTAATTTATGTATTGACAGCAGAAGCATAGTTTATGCCTACTGTTTTTCAGGATCTAACAGTTCTCAGATGGATAGAGGAACATTTCAGTTTTGAAAAATGAGTGTTTACTACATTTGATATTGTGCCGCACAATGAATCAAAAAAAGGAGGACATTGATTACATTTTAAACGTTTAGAGACTTATTCTAGAAGACAGCATTGAACAGTGGAATGAACTGTTTAATGCTTAGATGAATATTCCCCATTCAAATCTTTATCAACTATATTTTTAAAACAAACACTTGCTTTCTCTAGGCTAGATAACATTTTTGCGGAGAGCTGCAAAGATGTGGAAATGCAGCTGCTCCTGAACAAAGCTGAATTTTTACTTTAATGTGGTATTTCCATCAGTCAGTTACAACTGGGGCTTTCCTATTTCAAACATAGACTCTAGATAGTTCAACTGCTTTGCCGAGGAGTCTGGGGGTCAATCCATATGTACGTTACACCACATTCTAAAATTCTGTCTCCAGCAAACATTCACTTTGTGTCATCTTTAAGTTGTCTTGCTTATTTTCACCCACCTCCTAAAACAAGTAGAACACTTATGATCAGGGATCCTGGTTTTCTTTGGTCAAAAACAAATCCCCAATTTTTGGATTAAAATAAGTAACTCAAAATCCACGTTTTCCATGATCCAAATGAAACACCATTAATGAGTGTGTGTGTGTGTGTGCGCACACACGCCTGCCTTTATGTATGCACGCGCGCACATGCACACACACACACACGCACACACATACCCCATCTATCTATCTAATCTATCTTTACCTACAGCAAAAGCTCTGTTATCCAGCACCAATGGAGAATAACCAAATATGCCAGTTACAAGAGAGGCGTTTTTGCTTGGTCAAAGTGCCACCTCTACTGCCATACCCGGTACACCAGACTTTCACTCCTCCATGTCAGTGTGCCAGGTGCAGGGAGGGGGGGAGCCCATGCAGGCTGCTTGGCCTGAAGTCAGCAAAGTGGTACTCGGTGAAACAGGGTGAATGGGACTTCCAGTTTCACTTTTGCTGGTTTATAGAGCATGCCAATAAATAACGTGCCAGATAACACAGCTTTTAGCATCTAGATTTATAGATGCTAGGATCAGAAGGGACCTCAATAGATCGTTGAGTCCGACCCCCTGCATAGGCAGGAAAGTGTGCTGGGTTCAGATGACCCCAGCCAGATGCCTATCTAACTTCCTCTTGAAGACCCTCAGGGTAAGGGAGAGCATCACCTCCCTTGGGAGCCCATTCCAGATTTTGGCTAGAATGGATAGATATAGATATAGATATTAGTGGTGTTTCATTTTGATCGTGGAAAAATTGGTTACTTTTTGGGGGTTACTTTTTTTATCTGAAAATTGGGGATTTTTTTTATGTGAGAAAACCAGGATCCCCACTGATGATACTTAGGCTAGGTACAGACATTACACACAAACAGATATAAGTGATTGGAAACTAATCTAAACCTGTAACAGAACAGAAGCTCAATGCACATAGGTTTAAAAATGTTGGATCCTTTTCTAACATAGATCTGAATGGATGTAGTATCAGATTTAATTGGTTTAGGTTAGATGGGTCTATTGAACTTCTGTCCCAGATCCCCTCCTGACTCAAGTTAGGTCTCAGCACTCCAACATCCCAGTCTTCTTTGTGGGTCCCGATTGACCCCTCATGCAGGGCAGGCAAGCTGGCCTCAGCTGGAGCTTATCTTCTCTGGCTGAGCACAGAGCTGGTCCCGTGCCCACAGGCCACAGGCTCCCCCATAAGCTGTACTTGCTCAGGTTTGGGAATACTCAGGCCAGGCCCATGCAGTGGCAGGGGGGCTGTGCTCCCCCCCACTCCTCTCCCACACTTCCCAGCTTGGCTGACAGTCCCACAGAGCTCTCAGCCCTGCCTCCTGCTGCCTCTGTGACAGCCCCCACTGTGTAGGCCCAAACTGCTCTCTCACCCCTTTCCCTACCTGCAACTGCCTGGCCTAGCTCAGCTGTCACAGAGATGGCAAGAACCAGGTCTGATAGCCCCATGGGGTTGTCAAGCAAGCCAGGTAGTGTGAGCAGGAGGAAGTGGAGGGCGGGGAATCAGCACAACAGAGAGCCACTGCTACCTGCACACACACACTCTGCTCTCTGGTTTAGCTGACAACCCTGTGTGTCTCTTAGTCCCATCTCCTGCCTGCCTGTGTCAGCCAAACTGGGAAGTGGCTGTGGGGAGGGGTGTGGGGGGAGTGGAGACCCCCTGACCTGTGGGCCTGGCCCCAGCCCCTGCCAGACCTAAGCAAGCACAGCTGGGGAGCCACCCAGCCATGCTGCTGACAGACAGTGCCTGGGGGGTGAGTGGGGCTGGGGGGAGAGGCCACACTGCAAGGCATGGGAGTGCACCCTGCCTTCTGACCTCAGTGAGTGCAGACATCTGCAAGCACCACCGCTCCCACCAAAGGGTGAACATGTGTTCCCTTTGCTCCTGATCCAATTTATTCAACTTAGAGAAACCTGCCTCAGGCTTTTTAAAGCCATAGCCATAAGAAGTGTCTTTCTACTTGAAACAATATATTGGCTTGAGAAGCATGCACTATATTTATAAAGAGAAGTATACCTTTTATATTTGTTTGCCTCACAAATGAAAGGAAAACCCAGGGAATTCCAGGCCATTCAGTTTGACCTCAGTTCCTGATAAAATCCTGGAGAAAATGATCAAAGAATCCATCACTGACAGGTGACTGGAAGACAGTATTCTGGAGGATAGCCAACATGACTTCATTACAGGCAGGTCATGCCAGACCAACCTCATTTCCTTCTACAATCAGGTAACTTGCTACCTGGATAGGGGAAATGAGGTTGATGCCATATACTTGGATTTCAAAAAGACCATCAGCCTGGTCTCCCATGATGTCCTCACGGTTAAATTGGGAAAATGCAAGCTCAACTACTTTAAGGTCTGGTGGCTAGCTAACTAGCTCTATGCTAGGACCCAGAGAGTACTGATTGATGGAACTGAGTCGTCATGGTGGGAGGTGACCAGTGGTATCCCCCGGGGTTATACCAGTGCTTTTCAACATGTTTATCAATTATTTGGATTCGGGTACTAAAAGCAAACTGGCAAAGTTTGCTGACAACACCTGTGACTCGTGCCTAACAGCAGGCTCTGGGTGGCTGCAGGCCTTGAGTCGAATTGGGCACACTGAGTGAGGCCCTTGCACTGGGTAGCCATGCCAACCCAGATGTGCCGTGGATCCTAGGAGGAATGCGCAAGAAAGTAGAGACTCCAGAGGTGTAGTAAAGAAAATTAAAAAAAACTTTACTCACACAAACTTGTTTACAAACTAGAAGTTCACGGGTGTGTCAGTGTCCAAGGCAGTGGAGTGATGACCGGTGTAGAGAAGACAGTGGAAGGTTTGGTTTGACTTCTCTCGTTATGGCTCTAGACACGGCAGCTTTCGAATAAATTCCTCTAATTGCTTTAGAGGCCCTTCAGTATTGAGACACACGACCAGTCCCAATACTGAGGTATCCGCACAGGCAGGGCAAAACCCCTGACCCTGTACGGAGGCGTAGGTGTACTAGTCTCTGGCTGCAAAGAGAACTAGCAACCCAAGATCGCATCTCTTACTCGTGAGGTGAATCTCTCTCTAACACTTCAATCTCCTACTCGTCAGACCAACTCTCTCCCGACTCTCCACACCCCTCTCCAGAGAAGCAGTCCTTATATATCTTCCCCTTGTCAATCAAAAGATGGTTCTAGATGGTCCTAGAACTCACCATCAGGTCTGTCAATCAAAGCATCTATATA
>JAGPOW010003685.1:13665985-13683156 GCA_030014935.1 Caiman crocodilus
AAAAGATGGTTCTAGATGGTCCTAGAACTCACCATCAGGTCTGTCAATCAAAGCATCTATATAGGTCAAATTGTTAACCCTGTTTTTGCTGTAACTTCCCTACACTCCACCACTGTGTTCTCGGTGTCACGGTCTTGTCACTTAACAAAACATATTACATTAACAAACAACAAATCTTGTTAACGACTAAATGAGTATATCATTAACATAAACAGAACAAATGGTTTTCTAATGACGGACGATCTGGGAGGGGTCACTGTAAAAATTTTTGTGACAACACCAAACTTCGGGAAAGCGTGGTCACGCTCCAGAACAGGCTGGCAAAACAGGCCAACCTGGACAGGTTTGTGATGTGGGCAGACCTCAACCTGATGTCATTTAATATGGAGAAATGTAAAGTGCTCCATCTGGGGAGAAATAGTTGGCAACACACAGGCTCAGCAGTGCTATGCTTGAATGAAATCTGGGTGTGGGGATAGACAACAATATGCATGTGAGCCACCAGTGCAATGCCGTATCTGGCAAAGCTAATCAAACACTGGCATGCATCTACAGAGGCATCTTGAACAAGGCTAAGAATGTCATCCTCTTGCTCTACTCAGCCTTGGTGAGACCACAGCTGGAGTACTGCATCCAGTTCTGGGCACTGTACTTCAATAAGGATGTGAAGAAGCTTGAAATAGTCCAAAGGAAGGCCACACACATGATTAGAGGCCTAGAGACCAGGTCATACAGGGAGAGGCTGAAAGACTTGGGACTGTACAGGCTGGAGAAAAAATGACTCAGATGGGGCTTGATGGCAGTTTATAAGTATATCAGAGGTATATATCAGGGCCGGGGGAGCATCTATTCACCAAGGCACACAAGGCAAAGATAAGAAATAATGGGTGCAAACTGGTTGAAGATTGCTTCAGACTAGACATAAGGAAAAACTTCTTTGAAAGTAGAATACCAGGGGTTTGGAACAGACTCTACGCAGAGGTGGTGCATACGCCCACCCTGGCAATCTTCAAAAAGCGTTTTGATGACCATCTTGCTGTGGTCATTTGACCCCAACAGTCTTTCCTGCCCAAGTGCAGGGGGACTGGACCCAATGATCTGTAAGGTCCCTTCTAGCTCCTAACTTCTATGAAACTAAGAAACTTTTCATCCATTTTAGCCTTCCTTTTTCACTTTGGACTAAAAAATACATTTTAATTCTTCCCTAGAACTACTCACCTTCTATATCCCTCTTTAATATTCCAGAGAGGATGGAAATCCACCATATTAAATAAAGACTAATTACAAATGGAATTATTGATGGCCTTCAAAGGGAAGGTTGTTCTTACAGCTAGTAGACAGGTTCTGATATTTTCATACAAGTAAGAAAAATAGAAAAATCACTCAGTCCTAATATAACATAAATCTCTTGAGTAACCTTCTTCGCTAGATTCACTCATTGGTAAAGCAACAAAAAGTACATTCCTTTGCAAATTAAGCAAAATACCTGTGCTGAAATAAATTATTTTTTTTCTCAGGGAAAGAAGTAGGCTTCTTTTCCCAAAGAGTGTAGTTCCTTAAGTTGTTGCACTGGACAATTATACACCCATTTATTGTCTCACCCCAGGACATGAGCACAGAGCAATGTGTCTCCTAAAGAAAAATGCTTAGCAAAGAAGAAAATTTCTCCCAGCCAAGAAAGGACTGTAGTGTAGATTTTCTAAAGAAGTGAGAGGAAAAATGACTAATCACCAAATAAAGCCAAAAGTGACTAAAAAGTACAGAAAGCATTGCATGATTGCCTTGTTTTTTGCTGCCTTCATGGAAGGTCAACCTTCTTACGCTTGAACAAAGGAAACTGTCAAGGATTACAAAAAGAAATGTCTTGATGGTTTAAGCAAATATATTACAAATACATCTCCTTATTAAAAAAAGGAGAATGCAGCCAGATCTGGAGAAAAAATAATTAAAATGTATGCAAGTCTTTTCTTCCAAGGCAAAGTAGAGAGGACCATGCCATTCCATTCTTTCTTTAGGAAAAATTATACGTATGCAGGAAATTGAGGACAAGCAGCAGAATAAAATACCAAACTGTGAAATACTATAAAATTAACATTTTATCTTCCATTTCAAAATTTGATGTGAAGCAAGCTTAATTTGAGAAGTATATTTTGAATTCTTCCCAATAGAATGTTTCCCTTAGAAAGTTAAAAAACATATGTAAGAAAAGCAAAGGAATAACAGGGTTGCTTCCCTCACCAGGGAGCACAGTTCAGCAACAGCTGAAACACCTCGCCAGCTGGCTAGCTATAGCATGTAGCTATTTCCACCCTTAAAGGCAGTACTCAGGACTGCTGTCTCCATAGCCTCCCTTCAGTTGTATTATAGAGGTGAAAAGCATTTAACTTGAGAGTTTGGCTGACACAGATATCATCCTTTGAAATATGTTGTGACCAAAATTTGATCTTCATAAGATGCATTGTTCTAGTGGTCACCTATGAAATTAAGACCAGAAAAACCATACTTATCTGCATTTAGTGTGCAAAGGGTTATAATTTTGATTTATATTTATAGTTTTGATACACTGGTATCTTGGTACCTGATTAGGTAATCATGAAATCACTCCCTGTTATTATTTGTGGAGTCTATTAAAGAAATGCATAACCAGAAAGCAAATAGAAAGTAAAGAAAGAGAGCCTAGGACTCTAATTGACAATATATCTCATACCTGGTCACATTCCTTACTAGTGTAGTTATTTCAGCTAATTTCCTCTTATTACTAATGGCAAAAATACCAAAATAAAATTCAGATATAATCCTTATAATTCCCTTGATTGGAAGGCCTTCCCAAACTAGAAATGGCCTTGCTGCCTACTTGATAATTTTAAACTATGTTGGGCTTATGTTTGCACTACAGAGATCAGAACTGTCTAAACTGGATGTTGGTAGAGTATTCTTGATTAACTATTCTACAGTATGAACTAACTAAGCAATTCTACAGGTCTTTTAATCATGGTGAGTTGAAAAAGGTTTCATATAGGATTGCAGCCTTCAGCCTTGGCTATATCCTTATTAAAGAATCATATTTTCAAACAGCACAGACTCTGTAATTATGATAATGTGATAATTATGATTGTAGCATAATCGGATTGGCTTGAAAAACATGTTTTGTTATAATGTAACTACTAGATGAGCAAATGTAATTACCTCAAGAGGCTATTGTACAATTAAGGGAGACATGGCCCCCAACAGACCTGGTATTTGAAAGGGAGAACAAAGGTAGTACAGGGAGAAGTAATTAGCTATGTTAGTCTGAAGTCAGGCAGAAGGCAGGGTAGAGATGCACCCCATAGACTAACTGACTCAGAGATGCAAAAGCTTTTGTGAGTAAGAGCTCACTTGATCTGATTCTGTAAAAATACATTTGGCTCAGCCTTGCCACCTCACCCCCACAACATACACATTTCTGTTCTGGTTAATGCAACAACGAATTCCTGAAGATTTCAGTAACCTGCATTTTTTCCCCATTAAACTACAGATGACGCATGTAAACTGATGTGTGAAAATGGAGGAAGATGCATTATCAATGAGAAAGGTGACCCAAGATGTCATTGCTGGCCAAGTTATTCTGGAGAAAGATGTGAAACCAACCATTGTTATAATTACTGTCAAAATGGAGGAACCTGTGTAGCTTCTGTTCTTGGTAAATATATTTTTGCAGCTTTTGTGCTTTAAGTTTGCATGTATTTTGTATGTGAATAAATGTGAGTTAGTAGTTATACAAGACTGTACAAAATGTAAGATTATAAATTAAATAGGTATGTATATCAAAGTCAAAGTTCTGCTTGAGCCTTATGGCTTATAGCATGGGTAAGGCAATCCATTTTCTTTAGCTGAGAGCATGCAGGAAAATGCTAATATCACCTCAAATACGCACATTAACTTTGAACTAAATAGTGCTTTTCATTCAGGTGTTTAAGAGTTTTCCTAGTAATATAGTTTGACTTACAGAAAAGAGAGATATGGAAACTGATGCCTGAAAAAGATTGAAACTAGATTTTCAAGGGGAACATTAATGCCACAGGCAGAAATGTAGGCATCACTTTCATTCATACAACAGTCACCTGACCCACTGAATAACTGAATTTGCTTGACACCAAACTGTCTAATAGTCAGGGATCCTGTTTTTCTCTGATTAAAAACAAAAATCCCCAATTTTCATATTAAGCCCCCCATCCACATTTTTCTGAGATTAAAATGAAACACTGCTATATATAGTGGCATTTCATTTTGATCACAGAAAAATGTGGATTTTGAATTATTTTTTCATCTGAAAATTGGGGATTTTTTTTTTTTTTAAGAGAAAACCAGTATCTCTGATAATCATAAAGATAACTGGGTGACTGAATTTCTCCACCTAGCCATACGTATAGCTGTTCACATCCTGGTAGTACTGAGGTACATACACTGTAACAGAAATGTAACCTATTGACACTGACAGAGCAAGCATTCTTCCTGCCTAATTTGCACATGTAGGAAGTGGAAAGCAAGGGTACAAATTTCTTCATTCTCTACTTATGGGGATTTTAACCTACATCTCTCACATGACACCAAGGGAATCTCCTAACCATCATAGGGGAGGGCACGTGCAGGCTGAATTGCCCATGTTTGTTTTGTTAAAGCTTTTTCAGTTTGCATAGAATAATTTAAATATTAATTGTGTTGGAAAGAAAGGGAATTGCTATAATTATTGGTAATTTTGCTGTATAGTTGCATAGTTTGACATTCGCCAGAAAGAGGAGAATTTGGTTGCATTCTCTGCTCGAATACAAAATAGAACATATAAAAGGGGTCTGAACCCAAGTTTCTCATCTCCCAAGTGAACACACAACTAGTATGCACAGGGTGTGGGGATGCACCATTTTCTCCTCCTCTGAAAGTATTGTGAATGGACTGTTTTCCCCACCCCCACCATTTTTTAGAATAGCTTAGGCTCTAACACCAAGAGATGGTTCATGGTGCTGAAATGAGATAGGCACCTTTCTGTAGCACTGAGTTATGCACCTACACCTTTCCCCTCTTCTCTACATTTCCTGTTGTATAGCTGAAGTAGTTCCTCAGTCAGAATGCTGATAACTGACAGCCCCATTCATACTTGCTTCACTCTTCTTTTCTGGTAGAAAAGGGCACCTTGTGTAATCCAAGTTGTGAATTCCTGTGGATGGTAGGACACACCATCCCCTTTGTGAGTCTAGCCTTAAGTAAGCTGTGCAAAGTCTCACATGACCCTCGCACAGAAATGACAAATAAACCAGCTTAAGTAATCAGAAGCTGGTTTAAACCTGTAACAAAACAGAAGTTAAGTGCACATAAACTGGTTTCAAAATGGCCAAACATGTTTTAAGATAAACTCCAATGGATATAGTATCTGGCTTAACTGATTGAGGTTAAGCTGTTCTATGGGACTTCTGTCCCAGATCCCCTCCCAACTCAGGTCAAAGTCCCCCAGTATCCCAGGAGCCTTTGCAAGCCAGAATACTGGCCTTCACCAGTGCTTGTCTCTTCTGGCCAGCTAGGCTGGCCCGACCCCAGGCTGTGACAGATCAGGGCATGGGAGAGGGAGAGTCAGGGGAAAGGAGACCCCTGCCTGGATTCTGCCCAGGTTGGTGTGGGGGGCTGTGCTGTGAGAACCACCCTCTTCCCTGAGGCAAGGCTGGCCACACAGCCCTGCCCCCTATGTGTCTCTGCCTCTGATCTTTGGAGATTGGGGTGGCACCATGGAGCCAGCCTCTAGAGACCAGCACCAGCAGCAGCTTCAGGATGCCCAGGTAGTAGTGTTGTGCTGGGTGGTGGCACCTGATCCTTCTTTCTATGGACCTGGCCCAGCCAGGCAGGAATGGGGGGAACCTGCCTCCCTGGGTCAGGCCTGACCCCCATCAGCTGGGAAGTCCCCAGCTCAGAAGGACAAGGCTAGGGTTGGGTGGCTTCATTTCCTCTGCCTCCCTGGGTATCAGGCATGCTGAGAAGGAATCATCACCTCTCAGCTGGGTGGACCAGGATGCAGAGATTGGTGCTGGGAGTGAAGACTTGTTTTCCCCTCTCTCCTGCAATCAGTTATTTGTGCCATCCTGGCCTGGCTGCAGGGGTTGGGGTGGACAATTACCTTTCAGCCAGCCCCAGCAGCTAGGCAGACTAGGTCTTGAGGGGATCCCAGTCTGGCCTAGGAAACCCCCCCTGGAGCCCTGGGACTCCCCCCATGTGGGCAGACATCTGGCTCAGGGCCAGCCAAGGTGGGGGGCTGTTTCCCCCTGCAGAGGAGAGCAGTGGGTTCGAGGCATGTGCCAGCCAGCCAATCAGGCATGACCTGGCAATGGCTGGCAGCCTGGGAGGCTGCTGTGTGCCCTTCCAGCCTCCACCAGCCCCTGCCTTTTGGTTCAGGCAAGTTTTCTTCTCTCAGAAAAAAAATATATTTTCTGTTAATTATCTGTTCAATCTACCCAGCTTAGAGAAACCTATGAAGGCTGAATTGATTCTGCTTTGAGCTTTTTGACTCTCTATACTCAGCCAGTAAGACAGTGCAGTACATCAAGAACAAAAAACTGAATCCTGAGTCAAATCCAGTGACTATTAGATAGTGGCATTTCTTTAATAGTGATGACATTTTAAATACTGGAGAATAAGAATTATTTGTTCTTGAAACTCATAGCTCAAGGGGTTACATATCTAAAAGACAAGCTCATATTAGCACCGTTTTAGTGATGTCAGTTTGTTTTTAATCAGGGCATAGAGGTGAGAAAGAGAAAGAGGTAATTAAATGTCAGGTCACAAGTTTTATATCAACTGGAGCAAACACTTGTTGCTACTGCCTTTCATATAGAAACATTTGGGTTACTAGGTGCTCACAGATTATATTAATTTAGGGTAGACTCCCTTCAGCCTATTGCTAGGAATCATTTCATGTCTGAATCCTTTCATTCCCCTATCCTCTATGAGGAGAGGAAAGGATTCCAACAAGGACCTACATTTCCAAATCCTTCTGAAAAGGATGAACAGCTTAACAAATGAGAGAAATATAACTTGTTATCATCTTCATCAGTTTACTGCTCTTTACCTTCTATAAATTGGAGAAATCAAACTTAATCCACATGTTTTTCCAAAGCCTGTTCACACTGGATTTCACGTCTACATCAAAACACTTTTACCCTGGTACAAGGTTATAAAGCAGGAACGGGCAATTATTTCAGGTGGAGGTCCACTTACTGAGTTTTGGCAATGCATTGAAGGCTGCAACACAGGCAGCCAGAGGCAGATAAATATTAATTTTCTAAATTTTTGGGGGGTCTCACAGGCCAAACAGAATGGCCTGGTGTGCCACATCTTGCCCACCCCTGTTATAAAGAGAACCTGTATATGACAGTGGAAAATACCCATGGGGTTTGGAAATACCAGGGGCAGACCCCAGCACTCCCAAAGAAGGGTACAGGAACACCTACATCCCAGAAAACTTACCTCCTTGGCAGGCTGGGGCAGAGAAAAAGCCAGGCAAGCTAGCATTTCACCAGCTCTTCAAGTGGCTGTCCCTCAGGCTGGGTGGTGGCCAGCTGATGACGTCAGCTGAGGCTCCTGGTGGAGGAGGTTTAAAAACCCCACCAGAAGCCAGGCAGGGGGATGGCCGGCTGGGACCATGCCGGGCACACCAAGACATGGTGTGCTGGTGGGAGCTGGCCAGACAACTCTATCCCTCAGAAGAAGAGTGAGAAGAGGAGCTAGAATCTGGCTGGGGACTTGAAAAAGTCTGGCCCCAGATCATTAGAGGCTCTAGGATGACAATTCTCCCTAAGGAAATTGACTAGCTTCATAGATATATATCCCTCCTCCCCCACCCCTGGCCCTGAAGCCAGCACTTCGGGCCTCATGGTTGTCCTAGGAACCAAGGTGGTAAGGCTGATTGACCAAGACTGCACTGTACATACAATTGTGGCGGTGGATGCCCCTCAGGGTGACCAATGAGCCATAACCCTAAGTCAGGGAGATGACACAAAGATCAATGCAGCTGGCAAGTGGGCAGGGTGTAGGGGAGGTGGAGCCCTGCAAAAACCACAGTGAACCTATGAGTATCTCTATCGCTGCATCTGGGGGGAAGGAACACCACTAAACCCCCTCTTCTTTACAGTTCCATCAAGTCATGGCAGGTGAGTTGGGGATCCAGATGATGGAACAGGAACATACTCACCGTGCCAACTGGGAGTGTCACATATTACCACTAAGCAGCAGGCACTGCAAGGATCTACTTCTACCTAGAAATAAAACTGTTTCATTTGGGCATTTTTGGATGTAGGTTCATATAAGCAAATATATCAAGGGAAAAAAAAATTCTTCTCAATAATCTGATAACATGATAACATGTGTCTGCACATGAAAATAAATTTCCAATAAAAGTTTTCATATAAATTCTGTTCCCTTTTACTACCAAATAATACTAATGTGCTAACCAATTAAGTAAATTGCAGTGTATTATTCATTTTTTTAAACATGATTTTATTAAATTTTTGCTGGGTATTATAAGTTGTAGAACCTCATTATCTGCACACAAATGTTAATTTGTTAAACAAATCCCACTGGCAATTCATGGATTTATTCATTGTTGGTTTACTTACAGTTAAGCCTTTTGGCAAATTCCTATGTGGACATTATATAACTAGAGTTTGGGGCAGCTTTAATTAAAATTTATAAGTTTATGACAGTTGTATTGAACTACAATAATTGAACAAAAGAAAATGTCATCAGTTAATTAAAAGCACACATCTGAGACATGTAATTAAAAGTTTTGATATAGTAATGAACATTTTCCAGCAAACCAAATTAATAGGAACTCTAAAAAAAACCCAGTAAAAGTATAAGGAAAATACACATCAAAATAGAAAAGAAAATAATACAGCAATAATTGAATTTGTTAAAAACATTAACAAATTTAAGGTAATTAATAGTATCAGATAAACCTGTATTTCTAGTATGTTTGCAACACTCATAATATATGGTTATTCAGTCAGAAATAAACAGAAAATCACATTGGCGTGTTTTTCTCTCACAGGTAAAGAACAATTGATGAAGTATTTCAAGCTGTTTCCAAAATGTTAAAAATGTTATCTAAAGTATAGGTCAAATAGGCTCAGACTTGCTCCATGATCTGTCTTTTCAAAACAATGAATATAATTTTTTCTAGATTCACAAGACACATCTTCACCCCTCAATAAAGGGCCCCTTTGCCCTGCTAATTTGGTACGAAGAATAGCAATCTTCCCCAGAGAGTGAAGCTCCAAAATGGGATAATGTCTGTCTAGCACTGAACTAATAAAGCTGACTAAATCTGGCCACCCAGGCTTTGTGGAATCAGGGGTCTGAGTTGAAGTGTAGCTGGAATCTCAAGCTGCTAGTAACTGTGTTTTCTAAAGATTACTCTGCTAATACCTTTTTGCTGTGCTGGTTAAGCAGGACTCTTCAATCTTATGAATTATTAAGGACCCATAAATTACTGATGTTGTTTATCCAGCAATACTACCTGTTTTTGAACAAAAGCTGGGTATGTCTAGATGAGTGCAGCTGTGCAGTATGTAGCACTACAGACATGTCTGCAGCACCGCATACCTAACAATCAGATGTTCTCCATGCTGCAAGGGTGCACTGCCTATGTGCGTGCTGCTCCTTTTTTTTCCATGTTTTTTTTGTTGTAGAAATAAAACGTATCCAGAGGGCAAAAAAGCAGGAAAAATACCCCAGAACAGCATAAACATGGGCAGCGCATGCAGCTGAAAAATGGAGTCATAGTCCGGCTGCCAGCCAAGCTCCATCTGGCAGGATTGCCACAGTTACAGCACTGGGAGGCCCATAGGACCTCAAGTAAGGCTGTTGGGGCCAGCACAATGCCAACCCCGGCATCCCCTACCACCCTGGGTTAATTTGCCACACCCTAAAATGCACATGGTACAGGCATTCCCTGGGCACAGGTAGCTGTGGTGCAAGGTGCGCTGCTGCTACTTGTCCCTAGGGAACCAAACATCGGCACTCATCTGGACATGGCCACTATGTACAAATACAGCTCTTAAAACATATAGCTCTTAAAACACAACACACTATCTTCAGTCCTTTCATTACAAGAGGCCTTATTCCATACGACACAATATTGAATATTGGATATTTTTCTTATTTATTCAAGCTGTTTCCATAGTCTGAGACAGCACATTTAAAAGTCTACTTTTAAATTATTCTTTCAACTTTCCTCTTTTCATATATATCTATCTACCATGTCTAAATTCTGAAAAAGCAATCTTCTAGATAGTGAAGGAACAGAGTCCTGACATGTTTTCACATGTGTTTTGCAAACAGACCAGACATCACGTTTGCTTTTATATAGCAGTCTATATGTATAAATTAGGAACAACTAAAATCTCTATGCAAACAATATTTTAAGATTTTATTTTCTACCCCACACTATTATAGATTACTTATCACTTCTAAGAACAGGAAACGCTTCAGTTTGTCTGAGCTTCACATGCTTCATTTTCTCAGGATTTTGTTCCAACTCTGTTGCCAAGTGATAACTACAAGTGCCTCCAGAATCATCTCTGTTCTACCTACCCCAAATGTGGGGGTTTTTAGTTTAGTTTTGTTTTTTTTTACAAAATCAACACAAAATGTAGTTTGTGCAGCCAAAAAAAAAACAAAAACGGAACAAAACAAGAAAACTGTCATGAAAACATCCAGGATGTTCTGTGCTTTAATCTTTTCACATTTAATTTTTACAAGAATGACATAACATAGTAGAGCTAGGTCTCAGGTTGAGCATCTGCATGTGTGTACTTTACTGCAGAGCTGACTAACTAGTCCTGCTGTAAAGCATTGCTGTCTACATGTGTGCCTGTATTAAGGTGCAAAAAAATAATTAACTCTGATACAAGATTGGGATTCTGATATAGGATAGAACTTGTCTGGAACAAGTACTATCTTGCAGTGGAGTAGTTATGTGTGCTAAAACATATGAGATGGTAACCGGGGCTGGCAGGGGCATGAGGGTGCTGCAATACGGGGGTTGCTTACCAACTATCCCTGCACTGTAGCATCCTCATGCCCCAGCCAGCCCCCCTGAGCTTAATGAACCAAGGCAGAGAAGCCCCAGGCTGGCAACTGACTCCCCAACACTCTGCCAACCAGGGCTGCTCTATCTTGGCTGAATATGCTGTGGTCCTGGGTGCACGTGTATACTCTGCACCCAGGAGCAATAAAGTCCAGTGCAAACTATTCCCAAGTTTATTGTTACGTGTTAATTGCATGTGTAGATGCACCCAGGGACTACAGATTTCCAAGTACACTATGCAAAATATAACTTTTCAGTTATTAAGGATAAACATTGTTTTCCTATTAAGACACAATACTTACAATAGCAAGGGTCCGTCTACACACACAGGCAAAGTCACAATGAGATTTGATGTATGTTCCACACAATTGTGCCTCCTGCCATGCCACACATGCATGGCAGGTGGTGCAGTTGTGGGATTGTACATTAGATTCCATTGTGCTGTATTGCCAGTGCAGGGGAACCTGACCTAAGGGGCTCCCAGATGTAGTGGTGCCCAGTTACCCCAGGGCTGGAAGACACAGCTGCCAGACCCTGCTACATGTGCACATTAAAGCTATAAAGCAACCAGCTATAAAATTAGTGCACATTTTTTAGGTCTAACTTTATGCCTGATTGTAACTTTTAATGGTGTAATAGGTATGTGTAGCTGGTCTCAAGGTAATTGTGCTATTAACCAGTGAATTATGCAGCGCCTGTAACATGTAGAGGGCACTTTAGTTCCTACTTTAACAACTATTTATAAGCCACCCTTTACTCTAGTATCTGGGTGCAATTTACATTATTTAGATCAAGTTGGTCAATGTATCAAGGACGAGAAAGGCGTGGAAGCAATAGGGAATGGTAGTGTCCCTGTGCAGTAAATCTTACAAATCATAAGGATGGAAGAACAGAAAAAAAATGAGAGAAAGACATAAGAAAGTGAGAGTAAAAAAAAAAAAGAATACTTCTTTAAGTTACAAATTACATTGCATTAAAGACAGCTCAAGTTATAAAAAAAATACTTCCTTACTAAATGTTTCAAATAAGGTATTGCAGTAATTGACATCATCTGGCAGAAATTGACACAGTCTTGAGATCATTGGTAATCCAGAAAGCTATACCCTTATTACAATGAATAAAAATGAAAATACTTTCTGCTAATGGCTAGAGACTGAGACTACAAGTCAGGGGACAGGTTTTTGTCCTGTTTCAGAAACAGACCAACTGCATGATTATGGGCAAGCAAATAACTTCAGTTCTATCTGTATTTGCCTGCCATGCAGTTGTCACTAAAATGTCAGTAATTATACACCCGTAGTATCATGGATAGACATCTGCATGTTAGCAGCAATAATTTGGTATATTTATAAACCTACTTTTGCACAGAATAGAATCAGATTCTCCTACAAACAGGTAAAATATAGATTGCCTATCAGTTAAAAAACCCCCACTGATTTTGACACAAAAGACTAATTTCAAGTTTTAAATAGTTTTAATTCCTTTTTTTTAAAAGTGCATGACATAAGCAGTGATTCTACTTAATAATTTTCTGAAAATACCCAAATCAGTGGCAGAAATCCAAAGCCAGAAGTACATTAGTGAGTCATTTCCCCAAAAGGTGTCCATGTCAACAAGTGTATGGTGTTTAGGGGCGTTTGTAAATGACACAAGATTTCCCGCTTATGCCGACACAACTGTGTTTGTGTGATCAGGATTTCCCCCTGCTCTAAAACTATTTTCAGTGCATTAAACTAACACTGGTGGGACATGTTTTATTTTGCGACAGTTCCTGCTTACATTGCCCTATCTTTGGATTTGCGTCATTCAAACACTAATCAACTCAAAGACTTATAATTACTGTCTTTTGCCACCAGGTGGCACTGCACTATTTCTGTAGTTCAGGCTTTTGGCCACTGGGTGCCTTTGTTATTTGCTGCCGTTATTTTTCTTTTTCATTTTTTGGCTTCTGCTCATCTTTCCCTCCCTTTCCTTGCTCCCGCAGGGGGCAGAGGCAGGGGCTGCTACAGGGCAGGAGGGGCGGGGGTTGCCTCTGAGGGCAGCACAGGGGCTTGTGCCTGTGCTCATGGGGGCTGAGCAGGCAGGAGATGCTGCCTGGGGGGGAAGACGAGGGTAGGGATGCTGTGGTCAGCCCCATCCCTGTGCTGCATCCAGGCGGGTTTATTAAATGCAAGCCAAATATCCGGGATTTCCTCCCTGGCTTTGTTTTCCACATGGGCGCTGCTAGTTAGAACTAGAGTTTGCAGAATACCTAGTGCAGCATGTGCCTGATTGGGAGCTGAGTTTGAGTTCTTGCTTATCTTCAGTGGCAAAGGAGGAGTGGCCTATCAGAATCATAAGGAAGGGCTGTAGGTCAGGAGTGAGGGGCACTGCGGGGCTATGGCGGGAGGCAAAGGGATGCACATGGAGATTGTGTGTGTGTTTCTAGAAATATCTCCAGTGTAGTAAAGTTGCACGTACGTCTCTAGGTGAGACAACAAAAGTGATGGAGCTCTGCCTGAGGTGATAATTGGCTTCTTTGAATTATAAAAACTTTTCCACAAAGCCAGGGCTTTTTAGTGGATGATAAAATGAAGGACTTTCAAGGTAGCTAGTCTAATTGGGTGGGCAAACCAATTGTTCTTCTGTTCAGAAAAGTTCACTGACACTTGAGAGGTGATCAGTTTTTTACCTACTTCTCTGTGCTTTGGGCTGCATTGGGTGTGTCGTTACTTTATCCTTTACCTCTGTAAACATATTAGAAGGCATGAGCACTGCTCTTAAAAAAGTAAGCCAAATACTATATAAAACATAAAACAGTATATTTACTAATGTAACATTAATAGTTATGGCTCAAGGCATATGACGTTTGTATTAAAAGTTACCACAACTTTATCAATACTGCTCATGTTTCAGTGTTATCTGAGGCATTTGGCCTCAGGATTCTCTATTAAAATTAGTACCAAGTGGATATCCAAATTTCATAGCAATTTGAAACTCTCAGCTTAGGTCACTAAGATTTGAGTAAATAAAATAGCATGAAATGTGAAAAATTCATTCAAATGAATAACTGTTGACCACACAATCCTTCCCAGTAACCTAAGCTGAGATATGCTTTGAGCCATAACTATTAAAGCAACACTCATAACAGTTATATACCTTTTTAAGAATAAACAGACTTGTTGAAGTTATTTTAAATTGGTGATTTTATTCCTGCAGAATTCATTAGAAAAAGATTTACTTGAATGAACTTTAGAAAAAATATGCAAAATATTTTAGTTTACCAGTCCATAGATAATATAGAAAAGGAAGAGAAAGAGAAGAAGGAACAGCTTGGCTGTATTAGCTGTAATAGGAGAGGGAAAACTGAGGTGGGGGGCAGGAAAGGTATAGTCCTAGTCCTATCTTCTTCCTTGGAAGTTTAAAGAAAAAATTAGCAATTTCTCTTTCATGGAAGAAGTCATGGTGAGGCACTAGGATAATGATGGATATGGTATATAACCTGGATAGATCAGAGGAAAAATTAAAGATTCATGTTTTTATTAATTGAAGTGGTGGGACATTGATACGAGAATATGGCAAAACAAGGAAAGGTCATATGTGTACATGTACATTTGAGACTTGTTAGTACCAGAGTGATAAGAAACACTGAAGTTTTGAATGAGGATATGTGTATTAAAAAAAGGGGGGGGGGCAGCTACATTTAGACCATGGAGGAACATCAGAAGAGAGAGGAAAGGAATAGGGAAGAAAGATTTATCAAAACTCCATGTTCAAGTAGCAATCATAAATGTGGAAAAGACCAATGAAGTGTTCTTGTAAAAAAAAAAAAAACAACCCCCCCCCAAGAGTACTTATCATAGAATCACAGAAGTAGGGTTGGAAGGGACCTTGTAGATCTTCAAGTCTGACCCCTGCCTGGGCAGGAGAGAAACTGGGCTCAAGTGACCCCAGCATGTAGGCATCAAGCCATTTCCTAAAGACCCCCAGAGTAGGAACTTCCCATGGAAGTTGGTTCCAGATCCTAGCCACCTACTGTGAAGTAGTTCCTATGGATGTCTAATCTGAACCTACTCTCCAACAACTTGTGGCTGTTATTTCTTATTATCCCGGGGGGCGCTGGGGGAAACAAGGTCTCCCCCAAACCCTTCTGGTCCCCCCTAGTTAGTTTATAGACAGTCACAAGTCCCCCTTCAGCCTTCTCTTGTGAAGGCTGAATGGATTCAGGTCCTGTAGCCTCTTATTGTAAGGTCTGCCCTGCTGTCCCTGGATCATGCGGGTGGCCCTCCTCTGGCCCTCTCAATGTTGTCCACATTCCTCTTGAAGTGGGGCACCCAGAACTGGACACAGTATTCCAGCTGTGGCCTGACCAGTGTCGCGTAGAGGGGGAGAATCACCTCCTTGGCCCTACTTGAGATGCACCTGTGGATGCACGATAGGGTCTGGTTAACCCTGCCAACTGTGACCTTGCATTGTCGACCCATGTTCATCTTGGAGTCAGTGATGACTCCAAGATCCCTTTCTGCCTCCATGCTCTCAAGAAGGGAGTTTCCCATCTTATAAGAGTGTTGCCGGTTACAACTGCCCAAGTGCAGCACCGTGCACTTGTCCATATTGAAAGCATATGCCTCTCTAAATAAGTTAATTTCTAACAATGGTGTTCAAACCTTGGGCCACAGGCCAGATCAGGCCCCCCAGAGCCTTGTCACCCAGTCCATGGAGCTCCTTGTGGGTCTGTGGGAAGCCCTGTGGGACATGGCCCTGCATGCTACACTCAGTGCAGAGCATGGTGCAGGACCTGATCCCAGTGCATGGACCTAGATGAATATCTTGGAGCCCCAGAGCCTGATCCCAGTGTACAGGGCCAGGTAGAGGTGGAGTTCTGCGGACATGTGGGACCAAGAGGAGGCAGTGCAGGGTCCAAGGGCCAAGATCCCAGTGTACAGGGCCAAGCAGAACTGGCATGGGGTTCCAGAGCCTTGATCCCAGCAGGCAGGGCTAAGCAGGGGAGGTGCAGGGTCCCAGGGCCCTGAATCCAGAACATGGGGTGGTTCAGTATGGAGGCATGATTCTGGTGCATGGAGTTGGATACAGCCTGTGGCCCAACCCCCCATCACTCATGTGGCCCATGGGACCAAAAGATTGAACTCCACTGGCCTATAATATACCTTCTTCCTGACTTCAGGTGAACAAAGCTAACTACCTCTCTCTGCTCATGAAGGTTGGATTAGGTTTTGGTTGGATATTGGGAAAAACTTTCTCACTAGGAGGGTGGTGAAACACTGGAAACAGGTTACCTAGAGAGATGGTGCAGTTTCTATCCTTGTAGGCTTTTAAGACATGACTTGACAAAGCATTGGCTGGAATGATCTAGTTGGGCATTGTCCTGCTTTGACCCAGGGGGTTGGACTAGATATGACCTCCTGAGGTCCCTTCCAAGCCTAATCTTCTATGATTCTATGAAATAAAAACAGTAAAAGTGGTAATTGACCTGGTGCACCAGGAAGATCAAGGACCAAGGACAATTAAGAGAAGTGACTATAATAACTATGGTGAAATGAGTGCTGTTTCAGAGGCAAGAGGTGGTGAAAGCTGGCTTTAAGGAGAGCAAGGAAAATAGGATTAGAACTTTGTGCACTACAAAGAGATCATTTGAGGCAGGAGTGGGGAATTATTTGGGGTAGAAGGCCACTTACTAAGTTTTGGTAAGCCATCAATGGCCACATGACAGTCAGCCAAGGGCAGATAATATTACTTTTCTAAATTTTGTAGGGGCCCTTTGGGCCAGACAGAATGGCCTGGCAGGCTGCATCTGGCCCCCAGGCTGCATTTTGCCCACCCCTGATTTAAGAAGTTTAGAAATAAACTTTAGTAAAGTTTTTTAAATTATTATAAAAAGTTTGATAATAATAATAATAATAATATTATAATAATTTAAAAAATAATAATTACTTTTTATTATAATATTATTATAATAAAGTTTAGTAAACGGAGGCTGAGGGGGGACCTGGTGGCTGCCTATAAGCTGCTGAGGGGTGATCAGCAGGAAATAGGGCAGGCTCTTTTTTCCCGGTCACCACCA
>JAGPOW010003685.1:13683559-13752847 GCA_030014935.1 Caiman crocodilus
ATAATAGGGGCTTAGATGGCAAATCAAAACAATCAATGTGGTCTGAAGATTAAAGAGCTCAGAAAAGAGGCTTAAAAGATAAGATGATGGAAAGCAAGTTCTGGGTCTACACAGTTGTTTTCAAAAAAGTTTAGAAAGTTTTTTGCTGAGAAAAAGTAATGAGAAATGAAAGGGTAAAAGGTAAAACAAAGTGTCATCATGTTGAAAGATGTGAGATTATGTAAGAAATGAGTAATAGAATATAGAATAATGTGGATAAGATTGTAGAGGTAAAGGTAACAAAGCAGCATCATGCATGTTTTTGAATGATCAAAAAAAGAATACTATGCCATTTGGCATGTTAGTCTAATATGCCTCGCAAGACACCTTTTCTTTGTGGGGGGAGGAGGGCGGGGTTGTGATCCAATATTTGTAAGGTTCACAAAAAGAAAGTAAATTCCACAACAGTTGAAAGTTCAGTATATCGTCACTTGTTCTTTGGTAATTATAAAAATTCAGTCTGCTTAGATAATTTCAAGAGCTTTTCACTTCTTAGCTTTAAAATTACACCTTGACTGTATAAATAATGAACTATAAAACTATATTTTATGTTTAATAAAATATCTAATAGTATATTTTCTGTTTTTAATATAAAAACATGCACAAAGTGCAAAATCAGATAGCTACAACCTTTGAGGTATGCACTTCAGTGTTAGTCCATTAGAGTCCTGGAATCAAGGCGTGTTGATTTACAATGTAACATATTGTTTTCTACTATAAAATAATGTCAGACTTAAATACAACTTTTGTACAGCTATCAGAAATGAATGTTATGTTCTAATTTTATTTATTTTTATCATAAAACAGTTTTCTGTGTTTGAAATAGGGAGACCTACCTGCAGCTGTGCATTGGGTTTCACAGGACCAAACTGCAACCAGACAGTTTGTGATCATTTTTGTCAAAATGGAGGAACCTGCAGTTTCACTGCTGGAAATCAGCCCTATTGTCACTGCCTGCCGGAGTATACTGGAGACAGATGTCAATATTGTAAGTGATACAGCACATGTCCGGGAACTCTGTAGCATGTTGAAAGACTCACCAAATGGAAATGTAATGTGAGCTTTGTGCCTGTGGGGTTTTTTCTGCTTTGCCAAATTTTAATCACATGTTAAAAAGTTCATATAATCACAAGTGAAACTAATTTTGTAGATTCAACTGATGCTTAATGATGCCAAAACAGCTGTACAATTGGCAGAAGCATTGGTATACAAAAAAAAAATTTCTAAGTCAGGAGTGAGGTTTGAGACCTTGTATGTTGGCACAGTTTGCAGTTCACCAAGTGTTCTTAGTAAATGCAATAAACAGCATTAATTAATAGATTTGACATTTTCCAGTGCTGGATAATAAGGAAAAGAATTTCTGTTATGGGGTATATATCTAAAACAAAAATATCTATTTTATATTTATAAAAATTTCCTAGGAGGCAATATTTTCAGTTGTACCTGTATTCATAATTAAAGTGTAGAAGGCTTTACTCCTGCATACAGGTTACATATCACTAATGCTACTAATATACTAATGTATAAATATACATGACACTGGACGTACACCTTGCTGGGGTTATTTGATCCCAGCAGTCTTTCCTGCCCAGAGCAGGAAGGACTGGGCCCAATGATCTCACAATGAGGTCCCTTCCAGCCCTAAACTTCTGTGAATCTGTTTATCACTAATATCTAGAATGACATTGTACAGTAAAACAACTTTTTTTTACCATGTCAAACAAGGTGATAAAATCGCTAATATTTTGTAAATTGGTTGCTGTATATTTTGGATGCAATATTAATGAAATTGAGAAAGTTGTTTTTAATAGGAATAGTCATGGTTTGTATTATCCTTTATCGTCTATGAATAGCCTAACCTATTTCTCCATTACTGTCCTGACTCTCTTTTTCACATCATTTCTAACCCATTAATCAAAATATCTGCAACTTTTGTCTTGACTTCTTCACTGACTCCATTCAGAATTTTCTCCTAAATGATTGCTACTTTCAACAGTCTAATTAAATTGTACTCACTGTCTTTGGTAATTATCTCTTTTTGACTAAGTCTCATGATCTGTATTCCATTTTTTACTACTATCCCTCAGTGACATCCTGCTGTCTACTACCTTACTTGTTTCTTTCCTCTTTTAAATCTTTTCTTATCTCTCAGTGAGCATGCGTTATGCTAGTTCCTGACACTTCTCCTTCCCCTTCCACTTTGTGTAGGGATTCAGGATGCTCTTTGTGGCTCAATCTTTTTTCTACCCAGCATGTAGTTCACCTGTGGATCTCATGACCGCAGAAGTTGTAGAGCCAGATAGCATATCCAGATTAAAAAGGGACTAGATAAGTTCATGGCTGAGAGATCAATTAATAGCTATTAAGCAGAGCAGTTAGTGATATGGCATCTCTAAACCAATGATGGTGGATGCCAGGAATGGTTAATGAACAGGGGATAGATCGTTCTAGATTTAGCCTATTTAATGCTCTCTGTCTAAAGCATCTATCACTGCCACTGTCAGGGCCTTGTTATATGATAATTGTTGGCAGATCCAGAAGCTCTTAATGCCTGGATTGTCTTGGCATTAACACCTGAAACTAGTTTTACTCACGCATTATGTGGCTCAAAGTAATGTCACTCCAGGGTAGAATTATCTCTGATTCCTGTCCCCTCAGTTTGTATCTACTGCTTCTCCACCCTCTCCAGTATCCCAGATCTCTGCTCACTGACCCTCTGCCCCCTCTTCCCTGCTTGTTTGTGGCTGCCTATGTCTGTTGTCTGTCCTGGAGGGTGCTGTTACGGAAAGGTTAACCTACTTGCCTGGCTACCACTGCTACAGCTGCTACTTTTTGGGCTGGGCTCAGCCTAGAAAAGAGCAACAGCCAGCAGCTCTGCTGGCAGGACCCATACAAGCAGGTTAACCCTCCCCAGACTGCTTCCCTGGGACAGACAGCATGGGTAGCCACAAGTAAGGGGAGGGTGGTAGGGGAAAGCCCTAGGAGTCAGGGGGGCAGCCCACAATAGAAGGGGAGGGATTCTTACCTTTTAGTTCTCCAGGCCCCTGCTTGCCTGAAGTGCAACTACTCCAAATTCAAACTAGGACTAACATGGACATGAACAATGAGCGCCCCCAGAGGCTGGGGAGGCATGGCGACTGCCCTCAGGTGGTGGGGGCTGGTGGTGGCAGTGAGTGTGGGCTGGGGAGCTTGTTTCCAGTCTCCTCTCTGTAATTACAGAGCAGGGCCTGGGAATGAACTACCAGACCCCCTCCATGAGTGGGGATTGGGGGCTGCAAGCTCCTTGATGCTGGGGCAGGGGGGCATTTTCCACACCTGGGCACACAGGGCAGGTGCTGGGGACCTTGTTCCCCACCCAGCTCTGTGAGAATGGAGCTGGGGGGAACAGGCTAGGGAGTTTGTTCCCCACCCTAGCTCCACACTCAAAGCTGGGAAGAGAACAAGCTCCCTAGCCCCTGCCAGCAGATAGCTCCCAGCACCAGCTGTGTGACTGCCAGGCCACTGCTGGGTGATGCTGATCTTATAGACTGAGCTTCACAGTCACAAGGCTGCTGCTGGGAGATGCTTATCTCCCAGCCCAAGCTCTGTGCTCACAGAGCTCTGTCTGAGAGACCCTTATCTCCTAGCCTGAGCCCTGTGACCATGAAGCTTGGGTTGGAACATGAGGGTCAAGCCCCATGACTGTAGGCTAGGGCTGGGAAATAAGGATCTCTGAGGCCCCTGCTTCCCAACTGCAATGACAGAATGGGGGCTTGGAGATAAGGATCTCCCCACTCAGGAGCACTGGGATCTCCCAGCCCCCACTCTGCAATCGTGATTATGATTGGGGAGTAAGGGGCTTAGAGATCCCCCTGGTGGATGGCTAAATAGGAGCAGATTTTGCTCCCAGTCAGGTGTTTACATGAGCATGATAACACTGTTACTAATGCAGAGTAAAATTGCTACTTGCATTTGCAGTCAGCAAATTTACTTAGTACTAGGGAGTTTTATGCAAAGTAAGCATGTACATATGTAGATACACACGCTTACTTCACAGTAAACTAAACTAATGCAAAGTTAAGCATCATCTGTAGATGCACCCACAGTGTCACATGTAACAGGGCCCTTAGATACAGGATACCGGGCTAGATGGACCATTTTTGTGATCCATTATGGTACTTCTTATGTTCTTACTCCTCTTCTCTCTGCAATCTTTCTAAGTAAGGTCATTGAGCAGCATATCTCACCTCCCATCTATTTTTCCAATGAGACAAAAGCCTTCTTATGTTCAGCTGTACTTTAAAATTTTTCCCTGATATTTTCTCTTCCATGGCTCATATTTACCAAGCATAAAACAACTAAAAATCTGAGGTCTGTGTTTTTATTGTAAAACCTCTTCTTCTCATTCCTTATCTTCTGCATCCTTATTGAATCCCATCTTCCCTGTCACTTGTACAGGGAAATGTTATCTTTCATCTCTTTTTCATATACTTTTATTTCCATATTGAATCCAAATCCTTATTACGTCTTCCAAACAATTTATGAAAAAATCTTCGTATTTCTTTTTGTTGACATGGACAAAATCTCTTTATACATAAAACTCTTTTAAAAAATTCCCATCGTTAATACTATGATATAGTTCTCTCCATAGTCATTGATATTAGATTACACTTCCTATCTTAACAATAATTCTGTAAATTTATCTTCTTTACATGTTAATCAAACCCCATCTTTCTTACATTATTAAAGGTATCTAGAATTGAATTATCTTAGAAAAAATTGCAAAGGAAAAGTAGTATTTCAGAAAGCCCTCAAAATATTTTGTAATAGTTGACAAAAAGTTTTTCTGAAGAAATATTTCTGTCCTTTACCATAACCACTACCATAACCAGGACCATAACCACTACCATTACCTATAAAAAGGAAGCTCCTGTGAAATAGTTGTGGGCACCTTGGAAAGTCAACTGAAAAACAGGATTTCCTGATTTTCTGAATAATTTGGGGGGTTTAAAAAACACTGGAACAATACAATTAATGTTATAGTGATTAGCAGGGATCCAGATTTACCACTTCCATGGACAAATGGAGAAAAATGCAGATTTTCCCCTTTACCCATAGAAAACATGGATTTCTCATTCTAATGGAGAAACCCACAGATTTTGTAGTTTGTGAAGAGATCTCTGCAGGCTGGCAGACTTTCAGCCTGCAAGGGGCTGGGAAGGAGCAGGAGGAGGGCAGGCAGGCAGGGGGTGCCATGTGCATGCATATGCACATGGCTGCCAGGCAGTCTGGAGAGCAGCTCCCATAGGTAAGTGGGTAGGGGATTGGATTGAGGCTCCCATAGGAATGGAGAGGGGAGTTGGGCAGGGCTGGGGCTGCTGCCAAGCCAGGTGGTGAGTGGGGTTTAGGGCCCCAATGTGCAGCTGCAGGGCCCCAGCAGGGAGCAGGACAGGGCTGCAGGTGGCTCATCCAGGGGCAGTGGGGTGGGGCCAGCTCTCTGCCATTGTGCGCACTCCCAGGGGAGTGAGAGAAACCTGTACCCCTCAGATCTGCGCGTGGATTGGGAGCTCACTTCTGGGGGCTCTGCAGCCCAGCAGGTGTGACCAGGCGCTGCAGGGCACAGTGGGGCTTTGTGGGGAGGCTTCTTGCTGCTGTGAGCTCTGCGCTGCCCTGGCATCCCCTGTAAAAATGAAAGCAGCTGGGGCATTGGCCCAGGGTTATGCCCATCACTGTTGCCACGTAGGCAGGGGAAGTGTCGCCAGGGCAACATGGAGCTCACAGCAGCAATGAGCTTCCCTGCATGGCCCCACTGTTCCCTGCAGTGCCAGGTCATACCTGCTGGGCTGTGCTGGCCCCAGAGGAGGACATCCCAAGCCTGCACACACAGAGATCAGGGAGGCATGGGTCCCCCTTCTCTCCCCAG
The DNA here is from genome assembly GCA_030014935.1 of Caiman crocodilus. NCBI lineage: Eukaryota > Metazoa > Chordata > Crocodylia > Alligatoridae > Caiman > Caiman crocodilus. The sequence continues at coordinate 13,689,501 of JAGPOW010003685.1, forward strand.
GAATGCATGCAGCAGTGGAGAGCCAGCCCTCCTGCAGGGGGGAAGCTGAGCTCTGCTCTGCTACAGCAGCCACCTCCTCCTGTTGGAGTTAGGGGGCTGTGGAACCAGGTCCCTTACCCCATGGCCCCTGCAGCTATGGGCTCCTCGCAGGGCTGGAGGAGGGCAGGGGCTATGGATGGGGTGTGAAGGTCATCATCAGAGCAAGGGGGGACTGGGGGGAGGGTAAGGGTCACCAGCAGAGCTGTGGGAGGCTGGGGTGGGGGGAGTGAAGGGGCTTTTAATCACAGATTTTGGGGGGTTTATCAGAGAATATATACATTTTTTAGCAGAGGAATCCAGGATCCCTGGTGATTACATCAACACTAGGAAGAGAATATGGCCTGCCTCTGCCTTTTTAAAGTTTATCTTACCAGGAGAAATCATTATTGTTGGTGGAAATACGGGGCTGTAAGTTGTAAATTGTGTAGCACTTTAAAGACAGAAGTGCATCGCCCTTTGAGAGCACATGTCCTAAACAATTAATTCAAAAGCTTTATTAAGGATAAAACTTTAAAAACTTTAAAAAGCATGACAACAACTTATTTCACCATCAGTTGCAGAAATATAGACTTGGAGATAAACGTAATCTCTTAAAATGCCAGTAGTTTTTTTTTCTCAATCTACTAAGACTTCGATAAAGTACTTCATGTAACAAATAGATGTGTTATGGTGCTAAAAAAATATTATGATGGCATTAATTGTTAACATATTCATTTGCTCCTTGTTGCCTAAACAAGGACGTAGATAAAGGTAGTGGGATTTAAATAAAGTTGAGGAAAATTAGATATGCAAAAACTGACATAAAACTCTACCAGATACTGAAACAGTTTAGTTTAATAGTGAAAGGTCTGTCAAATAAGGAAAAGGTTAGTGTATATCTTAAATGGGATTTGTTTTGAAATAAACTGCATATATTTCCAGTTGGGAGACTATGAAATAAACTCAAACCTTTGAATGGAAAAGCAGGAGTAATTGTGATTCTGTCCCACTTGGTATTAAACAAACTGCATGGATCCACAAATAACTATCTGCAAACACAATTGGGTATTTGAAAACAATATAGTACATAAATCATGCACAGACAGACACACAGATTAAGAAAAAAATATTTACTTGAGGCTTATCCAAAACCAGACGAATTGTTTCTAGTTGAATGCTTCTGCAAACATCATTTTTTAAAAGAATTAATTTAAATGTAAATTTAGGGGTACTTTTTAAGCAGAGTATTTATTATCAGATTTGGATTGTCTGCTGACACTGTTTGGAAAAATGCCACAATTCAGAGAAGCTTAAATTCATTAAATAAAATAAAATAAAATTAGGGTTTGTTTGTTTAAATCCTGTTTTTAAAGAAAACTTCTGATATTTTTAGAATGCTGTGTAATGGCTAATATCTGTTTGATATAAATTTCACAGGTTTCTCAATAATCATTTAATATATATATACACACATACATACAATTTTTAGAAGATGTATTATAAGACACTTCTTTACGCGTGTTAGATAGATTACTATAGCTTCATTAGAACTAAGATCAGTTGCCTTATAAATCACATTTCTGCCTTGGCATGGTAAAGTGGATGAAATAAATTAATATACAGAGAAAGATACATGGCAAGAGATAGATGTTTTGGCCATTTATTCAAATTATAAAATGAATTAATATATTTTCTGACAGGAGTATTCCGTCTACTTGCTATATTACACCTTGTTTGTTCTGATACTTATTTTTTTTCTATAGTACAGGGTATTATTATGCTCTGGAAGATTTAAATATTATAGACAAACAAAGGAGATTTAATATCTTTTTGCTACAAGAGCCTCACTTGAAAATATTTCTATAAATCTGAAGAATTTTTTTTTCAATGCTAATGCATCCCAGAAGCTGCTCTTTTGGAAGCTATTAAGACTTTGCTAAGGGAAAGAATACTAGCATATTCATCAGTGTAGCACACTTAAGAGTCTAAACTAAACTGAATTTCCAAATAAAAAAAAAAAATGAACACAGGATATATGATAGGCTGTCTTCAACATAATTACGCAACTTAAACATTCTGTATATTATTGCTCACAGCTTAAGATGCATTTTCCTGGTTTGGTCTTAAAACATAGTATCTGCGAAGGAAAGCAGGCAGGCAGGAAGGGGGTTGTCACAGTTTACTATTTTAAGCAGAATTCTAGGGAAACTCACATTGCTGCAAGTCAAGATTCATATTATTCTACGTATGTTACAAAAAGATATGATTTTTTAGCATACCGGTGTGGCGGTGCACCTGTGGGTGGCCTAAGTAGGCTGTGAGGCAGGTGGCAGGTAACTGCAGAGCAAATCAGGTGGTCACATGTCAGCCAGCAGGCCACCTGACTGGAACATGGCTGCACAGCCTCAGCATAAGAGCAGGTCCTGAGGGGGCAGAGTTGAGTAGTTGCCGCAGGGATGTCATTGAGGTAACAGCATCAACTCGAGATCTACTGCTCCCAGGAACATTCTGGAGGTTCAGGATAGGAACTATGGGGATGGAGGTGGTTCCTAGGGATGCAGTGGAGTCCCAAGCCCCAGGTAGAAGGCTTTGGGCCTAGGGAAGAAAAAGGACAGCCTTATAAAAGGGGTTTAGAGTTGTGGGCCTACACAGGGGCTAGGCAAGGCCCTGATTAGGACTGGCAGGGGTGAGGCCAGGGGCTCTGTTGAGCCCAGTTTAGTGAAGGACAGCTTCATACAAGATCTCTGGGGCTCTAGGCCATCCCATCTTGGGGTGACAACTTTATGGTGGTGACCAAGGGGAACCCCTCTGGAGTAGGGAGGTCAGTGGCATCCAGGCTGACTTTCTGAACCCTCAACTGTTCAGTGCAAAGGGACCAGGGCCTAAAGGCCGAAGGGCAATTGAGCCCACCACAAGGGGCAAGCCAGGGCTGTGTAGAGCTATCTGGAATCCCAACTAGACTGAAGGTGGGGCCAGGGCCTAGAAGAGGCTGAAGATCCCCTCTTCGGGGGTGATATCACAGCCAAAAGAGGGTAGGGGTCAGCCAGCATGCAGGCTGTTATAAGAGAGGCTGTTGTTCATCCTCTGGATGGGAGGCATCCAATAGGGAGTCAGAGAGAGATGGGCCACAATAGAAGTGTAGTTCATAAGATGGAGGCTGAAAAAGAGTGCTGGAGAGGGAAGCCCTGGGAGAAGACCCAGGAGCCTGTAGGGTGAAGAAAGACCAGGGCAGGTAGGCCTGCATTGGTCCTGGGGAATGACTGAAAACTATATCCTGCTAGGGAGGATGGTGTGGTGGGGCTGTTGGTGGCAGGGCAGTCCTCAGGAAATGCCACACCAGTGCCTCCCTAGTGAATGGTGAGTATGGGATGCCAGAAAGTCTCAGCCCCACTGCCTTGTGGGTGACCCTGTGGAGAGGAAGGGCTCTGGGAGAACACTCTGACAAGAAAAACAACAGGCTTGGACAACAACATGGAGGCTAAGAGGGCCCATGACCCAAAACCTGAAATTGAGACTTGGGTAATAGCGAAGGGGCCAGTTGGTCCCAAGGCCCAATGCCTGAATGAATGAGGCCTAGTGGGAGGCCTGAAAGAGAGTGAGGTCTGGGTATGTCAGCTGAGGTCTGAGTGGGCCGTAGGCTGAGCATGAGGTCCAGGCACGTTGACAGACACCTGAGGCCTAAGGGGTGTAAGGCCCTGCAGCCCCAGTGAAGGAGCAGAGTAGTGACTCCAGGAAGGGAATAGAGAGAGAGCCTAATGAGAGGCAGGAAACCCAGCGAGGGGGCATGTATTGAGGCACCAGTGTTGGGGAATGTGTCCAAGGTAAGTCTCCAGATGCCTGAGGCAGAGTTTGGGTCAGAAACTGAGGGCATCCCATCAATGGAGCTGGGGGAGTGAACTCAGTTAGAAAAGGATGATATTAAAAATATTCAAAAGAACCCATGGGATCTGAGTACTTTTTAGTCATGTTTAGTCAAACCTGTAGTTCTTACAGGGACTGTCTTTTATGTATTTATGCATTTCATGCCTTGGTGTGCATTAACTCCATGCACTTAAGATCAACATATTTCAATTAGCCTTATCCTTTAGGCTACACCTGTACCCTCACCTTCCCTCTTCTTCCCTTCTTCCTTGCAGTATATAGGATGGAACAGATAAAATCATCTCGCATTTCATTTTGTCTGCTGTAAGGTAGAATTGCAAGCAGTATCTTTCCACATTGTACCTATTTCTTATCTGAAACAAAAAGACAAACACTTCTAAAACAGCTGGTTTGACAAATCAGTTGAAACCTGTCCAGAATCACTTTTCCCTCACCTTATTTGAGTATTATTTGCTATTTGCAAACAGGAACAAGTTCACCCCAGACAATAATTGCCCAGGGGTGGGCAATTATTTCGGGTGGAGGGCTGCTTACTGAGTTTTGGCAAGCCTTCGAGGACCATATCACAGGTGGCCAGGGGCAGATAAATATGACTTTTCTAAATTTTTTACGGACCCCATGGGCTAGATAGAATGGCCTGGCAGGCCACATCCGGCCCATGGGCTGCATTTTGCCCACCCCTGCCTTAGACTTTTAGATCCTGGAAATCACTGACGCATTCTGTGCCATTCTAAAGACTCCCTCGCACACATCTTCCTTTTCCTGTTCCTTTTCAGGAACGTCTTTCACAAAAGTTTGTTGCCAAGCGAGTTGCTTCTATCTTTTGGCAAAAAAGAATATTCCTCTTCAGTCAGGTGAAGAGGTTTTTTAATACCTATAACTTCCTAATTCCCAAGAAAGTAATTGAGTGGCAACTGAATATACACTTGAGAAAACCCAGTCCATTTATTCAGTGATTCAAGTTTAGGAAGTTGCCACAACCTCAGTAATCCCATTCCAAGATTCAACCTTAATGGAGTCATATTCAATATATTAATTAATTCACCAGAGAAGAAATGTTCAAGATGGGAGGAGAAGGGGGCAGCACTTTCCATTCAGAACTTTTTTGGGGATTAGCAACAAAACAAAGAGTCATAATACATTTGGCAGTTGTAGAATTAGATTTAAGGAAACAAGTAAATAGGTTTCTTATTATCCCAACAACTGGTTCATTATTGACAGATACAGGTCATGGACTACATTCATATTATCTTACAGCTCTTGACTACCATGGTGCTCAAGGTCAACATAGAAAAGCTGTCCTTCTGTATTTAGCTGGAGTTTACTTACCTTAGACCAGGTTAAAGGTCATGGCAGATCTCATAAATTGGTTATAGAACAGTATTGAAATAATAATAATAAACATGTTTTAGATAACCAGGTCATCACTTAACCTCAAGCATTCTCATAATTCATCCTGCAAGCATTATTTTGTTGTATACAAGAGTGATTGGAGCCCATTTAGCCCCCAAACAGACATTGCAGGTGTCAATGCATGACAGATATACTTCATATCTGTTGTTCTTAATAAAGGAATATTTACCGGTAGTTATGTTTTGTAGTATATATATCATTCAGTTGACTGTCAGGATAATTTTGACTTCATCAAAGTATTTCATAGACATTAGGGCTGGAAGAGACCTCAGAAAATCATCAAGTTCAGCCACCTGCAAAATGGCATTATAAAATAATAATATTATAAATAAAATATATTATCTTTAATGTGACACTAATAATCAGCATTATTAGAATTCTACTTTTGGGAGGAGAAATTTAAACAAAGTTTAGTTCAGTTAAAATTAAAGTTTCCATGTTTATGTGTCTAAGTAGCATGATATCAAAATGAGTTAAAAAAAATCAGAGAAAAGATGAAGCACATAATAAGTGTGTGAAGTCTGTTTTCTGCTAATTGAAACTCCATTTCTCTTAAAACAAATTCCTCATTCTTGATTACAACTCAGTCAAATATGTCATTTTTGGCAGCTTTCCAGCTTGCTTTTTACCTAGAGGCTGCCGAGCAAAGAGTCTGAATTTAGTAAGCTTCTAGAGGCAAAGTTGAAGTAGTTTTCTTGCCAGGTTCTGAATCTCTAGCGAGTAGCCTGACATGACTCAGTTTCATATCCAAAGATAGCGTGAGCACCTGTAAACTGTGCAGCAAGGAAAATAAAGACATTAAACTAGCTGGCAGTGAATTTGTATTTCCTAATCTCAGACAAATCCTGCAACTTTTATATCCAGTTTGTTGACAGAAAGTAAATATTTTGATAGGTTGGATTATTTTTAATTAGGTTGTAAATTCTATTTCCTATTTTATCCTAAGAAAACATTCCATATTACAGTTTATTAATTTAATTTATATGCTGTGACCACCAGCATGTCTTGAGTAGCCATAATTGGAGATGCTTTAATTATAACAGACCCCAAGTCACTTTTCTTCCTGCAAATTCTAATGACACGCAGACAGAAAGATATTTCTTTTTACTTTTCAAAACTTTATTAAACAAATAGTAAAAACAAATGGTGAAAGTACAAAGGTATGCAGTCCTCCCAGGGGGCTAAGAATGAAAGTACTTGTTAGCAATAAAAAAACACTGTGTTACCAGAGATCGATGCCTCTCCCCCATGCCTCTCATGGGGTTACATGTGTAGGACCAGCTGTCTATCTTACATCTTGTAAAGGACCCCTTTAATGCCCCAGCGTGACACAAACTGGTCCACATTTTGTTGCAAGGTGAAGTGTCCAAATTCAAATGAGATGCATGCCTCAGTCAGGAAGTGAAGGAGGGCATCACTGGAGCCAGCCTCTGTGACCAAGTTTTGCAGCTTTTCAGAGTTGCCATCCTGGCCTGGCCAAGCAAGGAATTGGCTAGGTAGATCACACTCCCCTAGGTCAGTCAGTACAGGATAGAAAAGATGAATATAGTCTCAGAGAAGTTCATGCCCATAGTGCCAAAGAGGTGCTGAGTGTGGCAAAGAGCAGCTGCAGTCAAGGGAAAGCCAGGAATGTGTGGGAAAGTTTCCTTTGCCTATTCACCAAAAAGGACAGCCCACCAACACCACCACAGTGCCTATGGCCAGAGGTCCATCCAGTAGTCACTCCTGGAGGTCCCCAGTTCTCCCTACAATGGGTACCTTGCACTGGGTGTGCCACATTGGGTGGGATTGCTCTGGTGTTAACTGCCACAGGGTACCATCTCCAAATTCTGTCAGGAAGGATGGACAGATGGAGGGACAGAAGGACTTTTGTTGGATCAAGTATGGTCGTCAGTAGCACAGAAATGGAAATCCATGTTGTCATTAATGTACCATATATATTTAAAGAATGTGATAAAAGGCCTCTTTATATGCTTCTTCTTCCTTTCAACAGAATTTGAGGTGTTTTAGGGAGTTGGCAATGAGATATAGAAATTTTCACTGTTTAGTTCCTTATCCAGTAAATTCTTTAATTTGTAAAGTAATTGTATTCTGTCACATTGTGAGATGACATACATTTGATGCTACGTCACTGTAGCAACGTGCTACAGCAACCTAGTGTCCATGGGCAAAACCCACGACACTGCAGCTACATCACCATAGTGATGCATCACTGTTACAGTGCATCGGTATGGCATCATATTGCCTAAAAATAACCATGTGCAATGTGCATGGCACAGTACAGATTGTTACTGGTATTTCTACAGGGAAGTACTAAAAGATGGAGTAGTAACAACGGTGCCGTAGCAGCGCATGTAGACATAGCCACGATGTATAATATGAAGTATATGTGTAATTTGCTACAGACCAGGATCTGGCCTCTACAGATTATCATTAGAACTCCAAAGCTGTATTCTATTACATTATGTAAGCCTTGCTGGTTGATAACTAGAAAAATGAAGAATATGATTAATGATTTTACACTATTCTTTCAGTATCATGAATATATAACTCTTCTGTTATTAAATGATAACTGTTATTATACAATAATCAATAGTTAGATTAATTTTGTTATTCAATAACTATTAAGTAATAATTGTGTTCTTATTAAAACATCACAAGATTTTTACGTCTGTCTCTAAGTAGTTTAGTTAAAGTTGCTTTGCTTTTCTTATCATTAGAGTAAAAGTATCTGAGAAAATGCTATTGATGGTTGAACTTCTAAAGGGAAAATTGTATTATCAGTTTAAATTTATTTTCCGCTATTCACAACTTAGTCATTTCTAGGCTTATACTGATTTATGCATTCTTGAATTTGATTAACATTGCCAGTGACTCAACAATTTAAAAACCTTGGTTATTTCTTTGCTGTACTTTTGTAAAATAAAGAAGGTAAATCATTATACCATAACTTTCTTCCATAAATGTTAATATTTCACTTGTGCATTCTTTCTAGATGTATGCCACCATTATTGTGTGAATTCTGAGTCATGTACAATCGCAGATGATGGAAGTGTAGAATGTGTCTGCCCGATACGATATGAAGGTCCAAAATGTGAAGTAGACAAGTGTATCAGGTGTCATGGTGGGCACTGCATAATAAACAAGGAAAGTGATGACATAATATGCAAGTAAGTGTGTGTGTTAGATTAAAATATAAATATATTATTAAAAACAAAGTATTAGTAATATTTTAAAGACTGTATAGAGAAGTTAGAGCTATGGCGTATACATTGATATAAATGTGTTGTCATTAGCTCACAGTTTAAAAAGCAAAGTGCTTTTTTTTTACATTCTCAGCAGATATAAAACTTGACTTGGGGGCAATTAGTATGTAGCAATAGACTCTGGCACAGTTCATGCCAGAGTTTTTTGCTCCCGGGAGCAGAATTTACATGTATGCCCGGGACTGCAGCATCTTGAGCGGCTTTTTATCATAACAAGTTCAGACCCCTATGTTACTTGCAAATAAAAATAACAGGACATTGTATATGTTATGTAAATGAGAAGCAAAATTTTTGTAGTGCACTGAATATTTGGGGCCATATTTAAGCTATGAGACCAATACCCAGTGAACGGTATCTCCCACCACCACCCCACAACCAAGGCATGGAGTAATTTGGCCCAGAAACTTTTGCTACTTGGTTATTGATTTTTCTCTGTTTCTTTCTCAGATTCTCTCTATTTTAATGACATTGCTTTATTAAAGCAAAATCTCCATTGCCTACACAGTAAGAATTTCAAGTTTTGCTAAATGGCAGTGGAGCTGGCATTTATCAGAAGTAAGGTTAGGAAAAGCTCCTCGGTCCCCTCAAGCTTAACTTTCCTTAGACAGGGGCTGTTATTACAGCCTTCTTGTTCTGGCCCCTCAGTTTCTCTCTAGTGGCATGCTAAAGCTATTACAGAACTAAACACAGCCCTTCTCCATTTCAGTAGTTGCATGCAAATGCTTGTACTTTTATAATACTTTTATCTCTCTTATAGAAAACTATAGCAAATCTCAGAAGTGTTGGAAATTATTTTGTAGATTTCACTGACTTTGAATATTCTTATAGGTTTTGGTTTACCATCTGTCTTGCCCCAAATAATAGATCCATGTAAGGTAAAGGGGTTTAAGACACAATCCTTGAGAGCAGCATTCAACCAAAGGCTTTGGCGCCTGACACCTGCAAAGCATTCAATCAAAAGCACTCAGAACAACTGAAGAGCCGTTCTTTAACCTGCTTCTGGAAGCGGCTCTGAGAGAATTATTAGAATTGCAATCAGAATTCAAGGTGTGATAAATATGAGATTATACAGGTGCCAGCAGGTTCCCCTCATTTGACATTATAACAGCTGGCACAAATAAGTTATATGTACAAGATCTTTTTTTCTAATACAGCAATATTAAGCAGCACTACTTCACATTTTAAGAACCACAAACTCCTTGTTTTACCTTGGGGAATCCTTGGGTACTACAGAGCCAACACATCCACTCCTGTGGCACTCTCCCAACACCAGTAATTTCAGAAAGAAAAGGTGCTGTGGTACCCAAATGCTGTAACAGCCTTTTGTGGCCACAGAAACCCATTGTGATGCTGGAGAACCAAGTCGAGGGCTATCTGCATTCATATTTCTCCTGAGTTGCTCAAATAATTATCTATATAAAGCATAAATTTTCTAATGTGCACTGCTTCTTTACAGATGAGCATATTTATAAGTTCATGCTTTGTCTCCATCGTATACAACACCCACTTTTGCAACAGTGTAAAATAGAAAAAATATGCAGAATTGTACAATTGACATTATAAACTATAGACTATGCTACAACAGAGAGCAGGAGTGAGGATTTCCATAAATATGAGTGCATAAGAAGTTAACCTCTAGCCAGTTCCCCAACAATTGGAGGGCTGAAGAAAGAAAGCGAAGAAATGATTTTTTACATTCATAAGCAAATCAGTATGGAAATCATCAGCATGAGAGAACCTTTTTTGCAATCTGAAGGTTGATATGCATTTGGCCTTTTGCTGAAAAAACAAACCCTGTTGTTAGTACATCTTGCCACTGGAATCAAGTTGCCGCCTACACGGTGCTAAACTGGCATTGCTAATAGACCTGTCTCCTATCAGTTCCTCACTGCTACAGTGACTTCAGACAGGAATGGTAATGTGCTATGGGAGACAGCTTTAGTATTAATATTAAAGTAAAGGGGTAGGGGAGGCTGATGCAAAAGGTGGGGAAAGGAAACGAAGAGCAGAACAGCCAAAGTAGAAAGGATAAAATATTATTTAAAGACCAAAAGGAGCAAACATAATGGTAAAATAAACATAAGCCAGAAGAAAAGCAAACATATTTGAGAAATAAAATAAGAGGCAAATAGGAAATGGTATATGTCACGTGTGCTTGTGTTAATTTGGATAGTAGGTCTTTGGATTCAGATTTGCCCGATTCAGGGGACAATGATTTGATTCAGTGATTTGAATCACTGTCCTGAATCAATTTGGAGATTCAGCTGCTGCCAAATCTCCAAATCACACAGGCCCATCCCCCGCCGGTTCTCCCAGCCCTGGCAATGACTACTCAACCTGCCCCAGCTCCCAGCACTTAGAAAAAAACAGCCCTGACTCACCGGGTGCTGCTGGGCAGGGGGACAATCCCTGCTGCCCCATGCTGCATGGGGGGCTCTGCCCCTCTGATCCCCACTCACTCCTTCTGCTCCACCATGGCTGCCGCTCCTGACCCAGCTCCATCTCTTTCAGAAAATGGGAGGGAGTGGGGGGGAGTCAGGGGGGGCTGGGGGAGTAGGTAGGGGATGGGGCCTGGTGGGGGTACCCTCCCCCCTCCTCTAGCCCTCCACTCCCCTGTCCCCTACTTACCAGCTCTGAGTTAAACTCCAATTTCCTGCTGCAGTGGGTGGAGACTGCCCGAATCATTGAAGCTTCCTAGATATTTTCTGAATTGATTTGGAAAGATTTGAATTGATTCAGTCCTTTTAATTGGTCCCCTGATTCGATTCAGATTTGGAGATTCGGCCACTGAATCAGGCCAAATCTCCTCCATATCGAATCAGCACCCAAAGCATAGGATTTTCCTTTGGAGAGAAACTATCTGCTCATTGGAAGACCCTGTTTTAGTGTGCAGATATATAGACATTCATATTCAACAACTGCACAATGTGGGATGTAGAAAAGTATGTCATCTCCACTTCATAGCCCATTTTGTATTTCATAAAAGTAACATAAGCAGACTAACAAGGAATCAAATTTCTTGCATCTGAACAAAAGAATGAAATATATATCTTGATAGCTATGCATATGAGTTGCTGATGACTTCTGTGCTTGTCTGACTCAAAAGGTAGCAAATGTGGTGGAAAAATAATTTTGTAGTCAGCACTTAGGTACAGGAATGAGAAATTGTAGCATTTATGCTGGCTACAGTAGGAAATTAAACAAAAGAAAAATCTAGGAGACAAGTCTTTGATCATGTAGGTTCCAGATCTGATCTCAGAAACAGTATTTGTGGTTTTTTGGTTTTGTAACTAGTAATAATTGTTTTCACAGGGTATACATGATATACAATAGAAGTAATTAAAACATTCTTCAACTGTCACTATAGATTGCCTTTATGTTGGGAGAAAATTATAGCATGACTTTTCTGTTTAAGGTTTTATGTAGGATTTGGGACATCTGAGTGTGTATGGTTGCATCCAGATGAGCAAGGGGCATGTGTTTGCAGCAGCACAACTAGTAGCAGTGCAAATCTGTGCCACTACTTTGTGCTCCAGTGCATGCCCCTGCTCATGCGGTTGTCAGTGGGATACATTGTCACACTGCTCTGCAGGGAGACTCTGGCTGGGGCATAAGGTGCCTCAGTTTGGGGCTAGCCATCAGGCAGTGCTGTAGAAAGGGGGGCAGCAGGGCAAGCACCCTGCGTTCCAAAGCAAAGGGGCACCAGCAGGTACTGCCCAGCCAGAGCCGGGCATGGGATGCAGCTGCAAGCAGTTCATTTGGGGGGATGCAGGGATGGGGAAGGGATGCTCCCGCTACTGTGTGCACTCCTGGGCAAGCATGGGGGGGCTTATGCCCCCCAGATCTTTGTGCAGGGTGAGGGCGGGCTGTCACTGCAGGCTTTGCCCCAGGCACCAAACTTCTTTGCCATGGTACTGCTGGCAGACAGCTCCCATGCTGAGGCACCCTGAGCCCCAGCCAGCTAGGGAGTGGCAAGTGAAGATGGGAGGAAAGCATCCCTGGGCTGCCTGCTTCCCTGTCTGCATTCACTAATGAGCCTCTGTGCTGAGGCACCCTGCTGGCTGCTGCCCTGTCTCCATGTGCTGGGGCTTCGCTTCACAGCCCCCACATTGAGGCACATGGAGACCCCATCTCAAGGTACACTGCACGCCAGCTGACTACAGAGCAGCTGACTGGGGCACAGCATGCCTCAAGATATGGACTCCATGTGCCTGATATCACTCTAGAATATCACTCCAGAATGCTCTGGTGGAAATAGAGCTAGATCTCTAGTAGTCTATTATAGCAGCCTTTTCCTACCTCTGTAATGTTTAAATGATGCTTATTTAATGCTCAGCTAGACTGACTTTACCAATTCGGCAATGGATGGAAGGGAGAAAGTTTTGACAATGTCTTACAGTAGAGAAGAGCTGTAATGAATGACTTATTGCCAGTTAGTTTCTCTATATATTACTTAATAATTAGTGAATGAGCTATAGTGCTTTTTTGGAGCTCTCCTTCTTTCCATGGTGTCCAGAAGAATAGGTTAAGGAAGGAGATAAAGCAGAAGTGAAAACTTATCTGATAAAATCTGCTACCGTGTTGGTGGGGGATAATACAAATTATGGTAATAGTGTAATTACATTCACTTATCAGCAGAAAAAGTTTCAAATTTAATAGACAAAAAAGTGATGCTCTGAAATGTATATTTGAAAGCTCAGTGGCTCAATCTAGGCTGCTTTAATGCAGTTTTAAATACTTCCAGTCAGCAACTCAATTAGTTGTATAAGAAAAAAATAGTTTCATACATCAGCTTTCAGAAATAATAATTATTTTTTTTATCCCATCATTACAGCTGCACTAATGGAAAGATTGCCTCTAGCTGTCAGTTATGTGATGGCTACTGTTACAATGGTGGGACGTGTCAGCTGGACCCAGAGACAAATATACCTGTCTGTCTGTGAGTATTTTTATAATGTGCATATTAATTAATTGAAACATCGGTGTACCAACCAATACAAAAGTTTCTATCTGAATTTCTGAACTATTTAGGACATTTTGGAGTTCTCATTCTTGGACTTCTCCAGGTGTTGTTTGTATTGTCTGTTATTCTGTTCTGATACACATTGTAGGGGGAAGGGGATTGTTCTTGTTCATCATCTGGCATTGCTAGTGATTCCATTAGTGCAGCTGTAAGTCCAAATCCAAAAAAAGGACTTATACTCTTAAGGTGGACACTGCTGGGGCTATCGTTTCAGCCCCTGGCTCATGGAATGGAATCTAGACCCCAGGGTAAGACACGTAAGTTCTTCATAGAGGGCACGGGCAGAATTAGATGCCTCAGTCTGAGATCCAAAATCACTCTGAACAAGGAGCCACTTCAAGCCAGCATACTCAGTGTGCAGATGCATAGAGCTAGTCACCAGGAAATATTGAGTATTGGACTATGTCTCAGTTGTGGTTCATCACTTGGAGCTACAAGGAGATGCCCTATCTATCAGGTGTCAGTGCTCCAGCAACCTTCCCTAAAAGAATAATGGGTCATTATAGTCTTTTAAATGATGATAACGGAGTCATCCCTCCCTTGCCTCTGTCCCTCTTTCCCTCTCTCTTCTGTGTAAAAGCCTAGGGTTTAAAGCACTCACATGTGATGTGGGAGTCCCACACTAGTCAAGTCCTTTCTGCTGGAGGGAATGCAGGTCCACATTTCCCAACTCTCCTCAGAGTGCACTAATACCTACGTTATAGACAGGTCTTGAGTGAAACATACTCTGTGCCAGTGTACAGAAAATAATTCTGGATTCATTGGTCTGGAAGGAGAGTGCAAAGCAGAGTTTGATTTTAGTTGCTAGTGGGTGTAGCACTAAGCTGTGAGGTAGGGAATGAGTGCTGCAGCACTTATTTCAAGGGTTGTTTGTCAATACAAAATACAGAAAGAGCAGTCAGAACAGTAGGAAGACCCAGGTCTCCCTCCACCCAGCTGAGTTGCCTGATCACAACCTTGCATTCATGTTCCTTGTTTTTGCTCATTCTAGCCCAGTGAAACTTGATTGTTGTTCTGTACAATGTCATGGCTTCAGTAGGAGTGGTAGAAAATGTCTTTCTCACCCCCCAGGGATGGGATGGTCATGATCAAGAGGGCTAAGAGAACGGTGGTTTAAATTTCTTCAGGTGGATGCAATAATTGAGCTGGGTTCCAGTTCCTGGGCAACTGCTGTTACCACCGGTTGACTGTAATAAAAAGGCATCATTACCACCACGACATTTTACAGCAAAGCGGTGGCCACAATGGCATTTTGTGAGAAGCAGGGTTGTGCCGTGTACCATGTGAATTCTGAGAGTGCCTACTGCATCGAACCCGTCAGGGAGCTTAAAAGAATTTGTAGTTCCTGGACCCCTCTCAGGCTGAAATGTCAATAGGTGCAGAGCGCTTATCTCTGTGAAGATGTGTGGACATACACAAGGTTATAACTATTGGCCTGGGGGGAAATTTAACGTAAAAAGGTGGGACATTGAAGGGACAACTGAGTAGGTAGCAATGGAGTAGATTGTTTCAGGTTTCCAGATTTGGACTTAGGTTGTCTAAATTTCATCTATGCTCTTCTGCCTTAGGTGCCTGAGTCCTTTTTTTGGATCTGGCCCTTAGTGACATGTTTTTATTACTCTTTTTTATTACTCTTTTTGACTAAAAAATAGAATGAAAACAAGAAGATCACTCAGCTTTAAAATATGTCATATTGAGATGTGATGACCAATAAATATATCCAGTATATATCAGCTAGAATTAATCAGCTACAATAGACATTTGTACCTTTTACCTTGTAATTATTCATATCTTGTAAATACTTTTAATTAGTTTGATATGAATCTGTGAAACACAATAGCATTTCAGGGATAACCGGTTTCATCCATGTTAGTTCATGTGAGGTTTTATAAAAACATGTGAAGGATGCATCATATTCCAAGATTTTACTAAAACTTGTGATAAAAATAATCCTGGGTTTCCTTCTTTCAGCCACTGCACTCTTAAGAGGTCAACAAAATCATTAGGATATTTGCTTTTGATCAGTTTTGATTAATCAGACTTTTCAGGAAAGTCTCACATTGGACATCCCATGACAGGACAAGAGCGTGTGTGTGTATGTGTGTGTGCGCGCACGTGTGTGTGTGTCTGTCATTATATGTAATGAGTTTAAAACTTGTTTAGCAAAAGGCAGAATATTTATTTAGCTGTATTTTACTGAAATTCTGCAGATGCTCTGTGGGGTTTAAAAGTCAGCGCTGTGACCAGAAAGTGAACCCTTGTGATTACTACTGTCAGAATGAGGGAATTTGCACTTTAACTGCGTTTAATGAACCAAGATGCAAGTAGGTTTAACCTTCCACTTAATGCTGCACATCGTGTGACATCATTTCAGGCCACAGTTCATTGGTTCAATTCATGCACATTCACATACATTTCACAATATCCGCTTAAGCTGGGGGGCTCATTTATGTAATATAGACCTACACTTTTGATAGTTGCACTGATGAATATATTTAAAAATAGACTGTTGGAGTGTTCATAACCATATAATTGGAGGAAGAAACAACACAATTACGTGTATAAACCCACATAAAATACCACTTGGGATTTTTGTTCACAAATATGGAATCTGAGGAATTTTATTAAATAATGTTTCTATACTACAAAGTTGCGGAGTACGGTAAACTGTGCAGTTATTCTCTGGTATTCTAAAAATTAAAAAAAAATGTCCAATCTTTACAGAGAATTAAATAAGATAGGATATTGAAAGATATTAAGTAAGAAAGGATCTTGATAAACTTCTTTATTAACTTAATATGTAAATCAACTTTAAAAAGAGATTAGATAAACTAAAAAAGAAGAAAGCTACCACCTTAAACTCTTTTTGTCCTCTACTCATTCAATATATAATTTATACAATGTGTCTCATGCAATTTCAGACATTGTTCTTGTGGAGAAACTTTTAATCCTGATCAAAAAAGGAAATTCCCTCTTCTGTATATTGACAATATATTATGCCAGACGTTCACTGATACTAAATGCCGGAGTCAGCAGCCCAGGTCTTCAGACTGCAATAGTGATGTAAGAGTCAGAATTCAATGACCTAGACTTCAAACTGATAAAATGCAGAAACTCCAACTGCTTTAATATAGTCTCATCTAAATGCATGCTATATGAACACATAATATTGTGGCTGTGCTGGGATGTGATGTTTTCCTACAGAGGTGGGCAGCAATTAAAATGATTAGGTATGGGGAATCGTTTTCTCATTTTTGCTGGAATGTATGCTTACAATTCATTATTTCAATATGCCAACCAATAAAATGCAGGGCCTCAAGCTACAATAATCCCATGAAAAAGCAGATTAGTGCTCTGATTGAGTCAACATGAAATGAAGGCAATCTTCATGTGTCCATTAAACTGTCATTAACTGATTCTTAAAATTCAGCATGTATGGATTTGATTTATTCATTAACATATGGAGGACATGGTTGTCCTGAAAATTCTGTATTTCTGCATACCATTCTTGGATATTCAGAAACTTGCAGTTCTAAAAACATTCGACTGCTATCTGCTTTTGAAAATGTGCTGTCAATGCTTTTTCTCTTTTTCATCTAATAAGCTGAAAAACTTCAGCTGTCTAGAAATAGTAAACAGTTTACAATTTGTAGTAAAATATTGTGATATATGAAATATGTAAAATATAGAACTGACAGTCAGCCTTGGATTTTTATCAACTTTTTCCCACAAACTAAAGAAAGTGTTAATTATTGAAATAGGCAATATTCACTATTTCCTACTACACATAAGAGATGTTTTTAATATAAGAAAAAATAAAGCAATTAAAAAAAATCCTCTCCTTCTTACCCTTATCATTCGCTCTAAAAGATTACAACTATTTAGTCAAATCAGATGTACAATTCTGTTTCCACTGAAGTCAACTCCCAGTGACCTCTGTAGAGTCCTAAGGTAACCTAAAGTGATTTTAACTACCTATAAACGACTTGAGTAATGAGTAGTTTAAGTTGATACATATTTAGTGACATCACACTCTCCACTTCTGGTCTGATCTAGTTATACTTGCAACTAAAACAGCAGGAAGAAACAGAAGTGGAATTGAGCTATCTTTTGAGGTGGCTGGTGTAATTTTGCGTCTGTTTGTGTGATTTATGTAAGTTTCGTAGGCTTTTTGAAATCCAGATGTCTAAAAATCCAGGGAACCTTTCTAGCAGCAGGGAACATTGCCTCTGCTTTCTCTTTTTCTCATTACACAGTGAGGGTAGTGGTTATTACAGCGCAAGCTTTGGTGGATGGCCCCACTCACCAAAGAATAAACCACTCCATAAATACATGGGATTACAGCCTTTGTGTTTTGGTGACCTTGTGCAAAGCAGCTGCAGCAGGACTGAAAATGCAGGGTCTTGTATATTGTTTGACATTGTTTAACTTTTGCTCCTTTGTGCATTCCCTTTGGTTTGGCTGGGGCTGAAATAGAAATGTCCTAATTTCATAAATAATGTTCTTTTTTGTGTCTAATTAACAGGAACTTGTTAGACTTCTTTCTGGAGAATTTGACCACTCTAGATTTAGGGACAATTAAAACTCGTGACATGTCTGAGTGTGACTTCAACTCTGAAACTTGATTTCATACATAATTGTCAAAAATGGTACTGAGGGCTGAAATGTCTGTAAATCTCCGGCAATCTAAAGATAATTTATGAAAGCAAGTATTCCCAAGAATTACAAATATAGTTTTCCTCTTCCCTTCCAAGTAACTAGAATCCTGTCACTAATTCTTATGAAAGGATATTGGCATGTAGTTCACTATAACAATTTAAGTCATGTATTCAGTGTGACTATGGAGAAAAAAAAATATTACGTGGACATAAAAAAATTCTAAAATGACTGCATATCTCCTCCTTAATCAACTACAGATAAGTTTTGCCTCTTGCTGCAGTTATCTGAGAGAGATGTCATACCAAAATTCTTCAGTCGTAATGTTACTAACACCCACCACATTTTCTGTCTCAATTTCTGACCTTTCATCAGTATAATCCAAATATACGTCTATTTTGGGAGCAGTATCAGCTCTTACTGCCTGTATCTTACTCTGTTCCTCTGCAGAATGTTAGAATAGCCTCCAAACTGAACATTAGGACAATCTCCTTTAGAAGGGTAGTATCTGCCCCTTTAGATATGAAAAAGCAGGTTAAGGTGGCCAGACCTAAATCTAAAAGGTCCCTTGTTTCTAACTGGCATCTACTGAGACTGAGACTTTGCCACTGCTATTCCCAGTCTTCTATCCAAAAACAAGAAGTGACTAAGTTAGCATGCCAGGCTTTCTTCTCCCATATCTCATAAGGAGAAGGTGCAAGCCAAGCTCACCCATTGTCATAAAGCCTTGCCAGAAGAAAAATTATCTCAACAGTAAAATCTTTTTATTACCTCAAGACAAGATGAGATGTTTTCCTAAGTCCTCTTGTCCCAAGCCAGAAATGAGCTATTTTATTGAACTGCTCTGACTGAGCTACTAAGGATTTAATTTCCTACACCAGCTTTCTCTTTCGCCTCACCCACAGTTGTGCATCTGAGGAAAAATAATATTTTACCAAAGGAATTCCTTCCATGTCTATTTATAAAAAAGGCCAACAAAATGCCTTACTACCTAGCAAATGTTGGATATGACTTCTCCTTTGCTTTCCCCTACAGTCCCCTCCCCAGTTAAAAGCCTCCAAGGACAGGAAAATGAATAAAAAAACCAAGGACAAGTTTAAAAGACCACCACATTCAAAAATTATAATAGACAGATAATGTGTCCCACATCGTAAGTGTGATTACACATCAGAAAAGGGTTTCAGAGTCAGAAGGGAAGAGCTATAGAAATTGGAGACATTTTCCGTTCCGCATATTTGAAACTGTATCTAGGCATGTGATAACCAAAATATATATTCAACCTCAGAAACGGAAAAAACAAATCCAATTCCAAAGGGACGTATCACCATTCTAAAACAAATTTAGATTTTGACTAACTTCTCCATTCCTTTTCATTAGAAAGGAAGAAGACAGGAAAGGGTAGAAAACAAGACCAGAAGGAAAACAAAGCCTAAAGGATATGAGGAGAACACATAATACTGAAATCAAAATTTCCATATTATTTATTTAACAGTTTGACACAGCCATAACTCAGGGGCCAAGGACATTATAATCCTCTAAGAGAAAGTTTTCTGGAACAATCCAACCATGAAAACAGTAGGGGAGAGAATGAAGGATTCTGAAACTTTCTTTTCATTACATTATTATTATTTACTCATTTTGTATTAATCTGGCTGCCTATAGTCACCAAGTTTTCCATCCTTATTCAAGCTAGAGCAATTATATGAAAAGAAGTAAAACTACCAGAGAATAAAGGAACTATATTAAAAGGAAAATCTTGGAGCTATGATTTCATAGCAAAGCTACAAAGCCATAGCCTCCTTTACCCCACAAAACCCAGCTGTTAAAATAGGAGATACATTTCACTAGAAGTCTTCCTACTGAGAAGGATCTCTCATTTTCTTGAGAGATTTTTCTCTCATTATCTACTTTGCATTAGGATAAGACACTTGGGCATATTGATCAGTAAAGAACAGGCCAAAACTGTTACCTTTGAGAAAAGATTCCAGACAATAACACCAGACTTCAGAGAGCATCACGTTGAACATAAGCATCCATGGTTACTGCATGAGGAAATTGACTTGCTAATGTGATGGAATAATAGGAACAGCAGACTTGTAGGTGAATGTTTAACTTCACCAGATATGAGTCCTGAAAACAGATGCTATTCATTGAGATCAGTGATTCTCTTGGAACAGCACAGCAAAGAAAGCTACTGTAACCAAGGAAGCTATTTAGCTTAAACTTGCTAGAATGAAGATTCCAAGTCTAAAGGACCACATATGGTTGGTATTGGAAAACTGCATTATAAAGTATGTTATAAAATATGTCTCAAATCAGAGAAAGTACAGATCTACATATGGCTGAAGGTCACTTAACCTCCCTGGCTTTGTACAGACATTTGAAAAGCTCAATCCAACCTACACAAGTTTTTCTAAGCCATGTAGTTTGGATCAGGAAGGAATGGAACATACGTTCACCCTTTGGTGGGGGAGGCAGAGACCAAAAGATGGGTGGCACTCCTGCATGCCTTCCAGCATGCTAGATGTTGCTGTGGGCAGCCAAACACAGCCAGAAGAGGCCATTTCTGGTTGGCTGACAGGCACACACCCCAAAGCCCTGCTCTCAGCAGAGACCTCCCCCATGCCTCTCAGAGTAGCAGAGGTGGCATGGAAATAGAGGATTTGGTTCTATCAGACCACAGCCCCTCTGACCAGCCATGGCTCCCAGCTTAGCCAGTAGGCAGCTTGAAACAGCTTGAGGGGAGCACATAGGGAGGCTTCCTGACTTGGCTGATTAGCAGGACTGGTCTCCACAACCTTTCCCCTGCCAGTCACTGCTTCTCAGTGGTGGGAGAGAAAGGGCAGGAGGAGCCAACATAGAGGTTTCCTTCCTGGTCCCAGGGATCCTACCACTCCCATCCACCAGTCCCAGCTCAGCCAGCAGGTAACCAGGAGTAGGCTGGGCATGGGGCAAAAGGGAGAAGGTGAAAGACCCTTCCACCACCATAGCCCGCCCCATACACAGCTAGAAAAGCTGGGGCAGACATAGATAGCAGGGCTGTTCTTCTCCCTCCCTCACTGACTGGCCTAGTGTGACTTCTGTCTTCAGTCTCACTCCTTGACAGCTGGTAGTGAGGGAGAAGGGGAAGTGTTGTTAGTGGTTGGTAGTTGCAGGAGGAATGAGGGGAAGTGGGGTTTAGTGAAGGTCCCAACACCTTCCAATCAAGTCAGAACTGCTCGGGCGGGAAGTGCCTGCAGCAGGAGCTATTGTTCTGGCTTGGGTTGTGGGGGGTAGACACCCATCCAGGCCTACTTTATACAGGGTCCCACAATTTTTAAACCAATCTATGTGCACTAAATTTGTGTTCTGTTATAGGTTTAGACCAGAATCTGATCACTTAGAGTGGTTTATATGTAATTTCTAACCTAACGCAAGAAATAAATTCACAGAAAGGCAACCATGTCTTTCCCTCACTGAGTAAGGAATTGTTCAAGATAATGATGCCCTCTCCTTCAGATGCTGGCACTTGGACTAACTTATTTCCAGCAGGGACAAGAAAATATACTGCTTCTTCACAAAAGTAGAAAATCTGAGAGTTCTGACTGAATGCTTATCAATACACTTTTTCTGTACCTACCTCTAGTGGGAAGAATGACAGAAACAAAGAAAAAAAAATAATGACATACTAGAGGAGAATGAGAACCAAAAAAAAACACTTTAAGAAAATATTTTAATTAAAAAAAATTAAACTAGTTAAAAATACCCTTATTTTTACCCTTAAATTATCCAGGTGCACATCTCTGAGTGGCAAGCAGGGGAGTGTATGCTTAGGAGCAACCAACATGGGTTCATTAGAGGCAGATCCTGTCAGAACAACCTGGTGGCCTTCTATGACCAGGTCACAAAATCCTTGGACACAGGTGCCATGGTGGACGTAGTCTTTCTGGACTTTAGGAAGGCCTTCAACACTGTCTCTCACCCCATTCTCATTAACAAAATAGGAGATTGTGGTGTTGATACCTACACAGTCAGATGGGTAACCAACTGGCTAGAGGGCCACACCCAGAGAGTGATGGTGGATGGGTCAAGTCCAAGGAAGTGATCCTCCCCCTCTGTATGACTCTGGTCAGGCCACAGTTGGAGTATCCAGTTGTATCCAGTTCTGGGCACTGCACTTCAGGGGGGATGTGGGCAACATCGGAAGGGTTCAGAGGAGGGCCACTAACATGATTGGGGAAGCAGAGCAGCCCCTATGAGAAGAGGCTATGAGACCTAAACCTGTTCAGCCTGCACAAGAGAAGGCTGAGAGGAGACCTGGTGGCTTTCTATAAACTGGCCAAGGGAGACCAGCAGGCAATGGGAGAGTCCCTGTTTCCCTGAGCACTACTGGGAGTAACAAGTAAAAACGGCCATAAGTTGATGGAGAGTAGATTCAGGATAGATATCAGGAGACACTACTTCACAGTCAGCGTGGCTAAGATCTGGGAGCAACTTCCAAGCAAAGTGGTGCTCACTCCTACCCTGGGGGTCTTGAAAAGGAGGTTGGATAGACACCTAGCCGGGGTTGTTTGTCCCCAGCATTCTTTTCTGCCCATGGCAGGGGGTCAGACTTGATGTTCTGCCGGGGTCCCTTCTGACCCTACCAACTATGAAATTTATGCAACCCTGATACTTTGACATGGTAAAATTTTACTTCTGTAATCTTTCCTACCACAGGGGCATACCAAAGACAGGATTCTCACCAAGCATAATCAAGTTACTCATACAAGTAAACATTATTTCAGTCTGTGCAAAAATATGGACAGAAGCTGGTAGTCATATTTAAAATACTCATCAGCTGCAAAGAACCCATCACTAACTCCATGCTTCTGTACCTTTTCAAGATGACCTCTTTACATCTTGGAACATATGAAGTCTGACCTCTCATCTTTTGCCCAATAATCTCTACATCAAGATATATTTTCAGATAACAAACACATTGGTAGGAATAGCCTCTGAGGACATGATATACTTATTGCATCTTCCATTATGATAGGCTGATACTATATAATTCCAGAATCCTTTTCAAGAAATATGCATGCATAAATCACTAGGAAGTATTCTTTTTTCTTAACATTGGATAAAAAAGCTATGGCTTAACCTGCATGAGCAATGAACATATATTTAAAATGCACAGATTTCAGGTTTGTTTCATCCTAAATGGGAAAAAGAAAATCATCCAAATAGTTCAGTCTAAAATAAAGTGCTGAATAAGAAATAATCTGCAAAGCTGTTACCTGGTTCTCTGTTAACTTTGTGAAGCACTAAAAACTATATATTTAATTTCCTGAATGTGTTTCTTTTTGGCTACATGTTGCTCCAGAATATAGACCTTGACTTTCTAACAGGCTGTTTTCAGAATAGAAGCATACCTCAGTTTTCTTTTTTTTGTATTATTTGTTGAGAGAAAATTAGGTAAAAATGATAAATAGTAAAAATGATAAACTTGTTACCTTAGGAGTTGTCCTGTGGCACTGATATCTACTTCTCTCTGACCTATTGTAAATGTAGTATCGAAACAATCTCCTAAAAGCATCTATTTGTACATAATTACATCACCTTTTTAAATTATCATATCTCACGAATCAAGTTTCTTATCAGACTTAAGTCAGAAGAATTGGTAACACTTATCTGGTGGATAGTATATCTGGTATCAGGCGGCCTGAGTGTCATGTCTGAACTACTTACCATAACTGGACCAATAAATGCAATGTGCTAATATTAAACTGAAGGAAATATCTTTGTCAGCAGGGAACTAATCAGATAACATACTTATAATTTATTCTGATCAAAACCATGTCCACCCAACTTTTCCACTGGTTTACATTTTACTTGGTATCATTTTGCATTTCTCTTTCCTCATTACTTATTCATTGTCTGTTTACTCATTGTTAAGTGCATTCTTACTAGTATGAGTATTAATATTTATTTTCAGCCTGCAGGGCAATACAGTAATCAGGGACCTTATTTATTGGGCTAGACTAGTGATTCTGAACCAGGGTGCAATATCATCTTGGGGTGTTGTAAGATGATCTTTTTAAGAACGTTGTGGAATATCACGCAGTATTAGCACTGTTTGGTTGCAAACACCTGCCCATGAACATAATAAACACAGATTTCAAATAGGAATCTGGTGTGCCAAACATATTCTGACCTTTTATGGTCTTTCCGAGTTCTTTGCAAAAGAAGATTTGTTCTATTATTTTTCTTTAGTCACAAAGTAAGTGAAAACTAAGGCCTGGCATTTTCTGAGGGGCAACTTGAATGTAATGAGGGGTGCCTTGAGGTCTAAAAAGATTGAGAACCATTCTGTTGGTCAGTATAAGAATGTAATAAAAGCTACTCCTGCTTTAAAGAGCTTACTTTCAAAATGGAAACAAAATGTTTCGATGAGAGCCTGATCTATAGACTCCCTGTGAAGTCAGTGGTCATGCTTCCCTGGAGTTGGGCTTTGGTCTGATCCTTGGTTTGCAAGATGCAATAATATAAAAATAACAAAAATAAGATCATATGGTTATGGTCTCGTTACTGCATGAATTTAAGTCTCCTGATGGTCCAAGGTATGTGTTTTGTCTGTTTAAAATTAAATAATAACAGTTGTGCTATGGTGATAATTAATCAAGCCATCCCTGGTTCTCAGTAGAGGAATTGTTATAAAAACAATAAATTGTACAATAGTTTGGATGAGAAGGTAGTGGTCTTGCAGATTAATTAAGGAGGCATTTTGTGACAAAGAGCAGCATGTACAACAACCTAAAAATAGTTGTTTTTAGGTGGGGAGAGGATGCTCATGTCAAATGAAATTGAGAGTGAGAGACACTAGTAAGCATCTTAGAAACTTAGCACTGGAAAGGGCTATTAAGTACATAGCCCGCATTTGCAGGAACTTTTACCCCAAAACTTTTCAAAATCACCACCCCCTCACACGCAACTTGAGGACACATAACCAGAAACACCAGATATATCCTACAAGATATTCTTCATAAAAGCAGGAGAGATGAAGGCACTGCCACATGCCCTGTCACTTAAATGGTTAATATTTACTCAGAGGATCCTTGTTGAAGAACCAGACACCATGCTATAGAGAAAGAAACGAAAGGTAGTGAGGAGTGAAATTTATTAAAAGTTGGAAAAAGATGATCAAACTGGATTTGGTGAAACAGGGGAACCAGAGGATTGATTCAAAAAGGGAAGCAGTCTTGGTAGATTAACTCAGAGTGGAATGGTGGGAAATAACAAGTATGTTATGGAGGCTGGAAAGACACTGTTTCCATTGTCACAATGGAGGAATTTGTCTCAAGCTGCAGTTCCCTATAGTACTCGCTCCCTCAACAACTCTATTCTTTTTACAACCTTTAAAAATGAACAGGCAATCAAAATAAAATTATCTATGAAAATATAGATGTGCATATAAGAATTCATTATTACATGTGATACATATTGAATCTTCCTAAAAAGGATATATAAAGAATTTTTTTTTAAATGACAGACCTATTATAAGGCTAGCAAGGACTGCCTTAAAAGCACCTAACCTGGCAAAATAATTGCATATTCTGAAATCAGAGTTGAATGAAATATCAGCTAAGAAAGCACTGCATTGAACTTAAAGGCAATTAAAAACCAAGAAATACATTCCAATGACAAACATTGAAACAGGAGGTATTTTTTGAATATGTTCACCATATAATTTAATTCCCTAGGGTACAATAATAAAAAACCTAATCATAAGTACACAAGACTATCATAAGTTTTAATTCAGTTTTTGAAGATCATTTCTCTCTTTCAGTTGAAACTAAATAAATTAATTATATAAACAGTTCCAACTTGAAAGCATCAATGACACCTCATTTTATATTTTATGAGCTCTTTCAAACTGCAACCTAAACCAAAATTCTTTTGAAAGTTATAATCCAGTTAGAGATTAAAAAGTAACAGTGCATGAGGGAAATCAAGAGATGCTGGTAATGGAGAAAGAAAAAACACTTGTTCTTTAAACTTTTCTTGCAAGTTGGATGATGCATGCATTCTCAGCTTGAAGCATTCAGGACAGAAATATCTATTCATTGGAATTACTTCCACATCCTGCAACTTATTTTGTCTGACCATTCATTCCAAGCAGTGAAGAAAGACATTCTTTCCACATCAGTCTCATTTCAGTTAATTCCTTCTGTTTGTTGGTGTTTCTGTATTGGCTAGAGTTTCTTCAGCAGTTGTGTTTCATATCTAGACACATTTTCCTATTTTTTGGTGCAATTATAAACCCTTTTTCATCAGAATTTTTTTAACTGCATTTATTTTGGTATGAGTTTCCCTCCTACTCCTTGGTTTGGCATAACAGGTCAGTTCCTACCTCATTCCTCCTTTATGCTGTAGACCCCCCATACAGTAACTATACAATTATTAGTGCATAATAGTGTTTGTACTTGCACATTAAACCAATCTGATTTGGAAAGACAAAATTAGACATTAATTATTATGTCACTACAGGGCAGAGTTAAAATTGAATGAGTACCTGAAATTTCCATTCCTTAGCATGTTTGGATGTCTTGAAGTCTGTATTTCTTGTGTTAGTGATGCTTGATTTATTAAAAGTAATATCACTGTCATGTTTTTAAGTTGTGGATATATGTTGAATCTTAACTTAATTTTCAAGTGTTTGTTTTCCTTGTAATTGCTCCGTCTGTTCTTGGGGTTTTTAAAGAATTATTAATGTTGTATACAAATATAAATTAAAACAAAATAAAATAAAAAACCTAAAAGGAATAATCCCATAGGTTATATCTACCAGTCCAAAATATATATTGAATCAACCTTCATTTTACCAACACAGTATGCATTGCAGACATTACATACACATACTTCTGTATACACGTTCCACTCCTCCTCTTCCTTATCATCTTCCTAGGACAGGGGCTACTAAATTCTTGAGTCTCATTGGATGCTTAAACATGTGCTCTGGGAAAGGGAGGGGGCACTTTAATTAGAGCAGCTCTTGGAGCCTGGAGCTTCTCGTGTATCAGCGTCCCTGTGTTGAAAAATGGCAGCAGAAGCTCTAGTTAACGAGCTTTAGTTAAAGTGCCTCCTATGCCATTTTTCAGCAAGGGGACACTAATACGTGAGATTCTGGAGTCTGCTGCAGCACAGTAATTACCATGCTCCAGTGTGTTGAAGCAGCCTCACTGCATGTGTTTAAGTGCCCGTTGTTCCCAGCGAGACACAGTAACTATGTTGATACTTTTAGCCCCATGTCCTTTGGCAAAAGTAGTAATGTTTGCCGTTTTAAAAGCTTTATTTTTTCCCAAGGAAGCCTCTTAATGGATGAATAAGATTATCTATCTGCCTGTATTGAAGAGAAAGCTAAAGGAAAAATAATAGCAAAAACAATCATTAATTCTTCAAATGCATAAGATTTTAACGGATTTTAACTACAGATTACATTAGAAGAATTTGTTGTGATATAGAAATCACTCAGGAAGAAATGGGGCATAGCTTCTTAAATGGAACAATTTAAAAACATTCTAAATTAAATGCTAATTAATAGAGTTATTGTAAATTTTAAGAAAATGAAAGCTCTGTTAAGAATAAGAGCTTTTGTATATGAATGATCAAATTATAATTTTAATTTCCTATCTTCTAAGGATTCATTTTTGTCATTCAGTATATCTGCCCAGTGAGCTTGCCAACTCCATACACAGTCTGTTAAAGAACACTGTATTCTTTTCTTCCCAGTAAAAGTAGTCCTTCCAACAGGCCTAGAATCCATTTTCAAAATACAATATTTCAGTTAACCAACATATCCCATTTCTTTTATTCTGACTTTGATCTTCTTGTACGAAAGATGTGAAGCTACCCTCATTAGATGTGTGAAGAGAAATTAATTTTATAGGGAACGGCCAAGAATAATTTGAAAAATCAGAGGTATAACTTATCCTATATAATGCTAGGAGGAAAAGCAAAACATATTCAGAGTTACAATATTAAATTATCTGAGAGCAGCTATCACATTAACATAGAAAAAAAAGTAAAACATGCTTATTGGCATCAGAGCTCACTTAACAAAATTGGTAAAGTTATCACAGTCTGAGAGATGCAGATATTTTTAAGATGACATCTGTAGAACTGCTTTGTGGGCCTCAATCTACTCTGTCACTAAATACTGCAAGGTGGATATATCTTCCTCTAAGGATATGGTTTTTAAATGTATGGCCTTTCAGGGAACCATGAGCCCATAATGTCTGTACCTGATACCTTTTATTCATTTTATTCCTTTCCTTGCTAATTTTATGTGCATTATTTTTCAGTAGCTTTAAGTATCCCCTGGGTCAAGAAACCCTGCTAGTGTTGACACTTTTGTTCGTGTGAAGAGTTGTATATTGGCGCATACAGTATTTGTTATCTAATATTTGTAATTGTTATGAAAGTCATGTTGCATCTTAGGAAGCTATTAGTTGCGGGGGAAAAACCTTGCAGTCTTTGCTCCCTATAGACCCTTGGTTCCAGAAGTTTCTACCAAAGCTCTTTCTGTGACTTTGGGCAACATTTAGTCTCCTGCAAACTTCTGGGTTCTATATCTTAGGGAAAAGTTCATAAAGGGCTTGGGGGTTTTTTTTGGTCAGAAACCATATTATACTATTTCTTCATATTATGCTTATCGCAATACAGTGGGGAAAGGAGAGGTCATTTTATTGAGTTGGGCCTTTGGGCAATACCTTAATACAAATAGTAAATAATAGTTGTAAAGCAAGTATTTTGTTCTCCCATCTTGTAAGTGTTTTTAATTTTAGTAATATAACATTGGCAGCAGGGATTTTAACACAAGAGTGCTAAAGATGCTTGGACTGAGATACCATAATTCAGCCATTCCTTTGTTTGTTATTACCTGTCCATGTATGACTTAAGCAAAAAACTTTTAAATTGGAGAATGACCTTGTTTACCGGAGAAATATCATTTATAGGTGAGAAACATTTTCAATTTCCTTTCATCCTCTGCATTGTAATGGGTGCTTTGGAGATTCTGTTCAGCTTCTGAAGCAATCTTAGTATTGCTGCTTTCCTTGTCAGTTCAGTTGGTACATACTGGTATATTGAGTTAGAAAGCAATCCTCTACAAAAGTACTTTCAACTGTACACAATTTCTTCTATATAATATTTTTCAGACAGTGTCTTGGTGATAAAAAAACAAAAAAACAACCAACCAACCCCCCTTCAACCCCCCCCAACAACCAACCATTGCAACCAATCTGTCCTTTTTACAAGCCTTTTATATTTGCTCAGTCATTTAACAGTCCAGTGGTTCTTTTTGGTCAAATGGCTATATAACTGAGTTTAAAATGTTTCAATGTGCACTGACCCATAAAAGCTATATGGAAATCTTTTTCAGAAGTAAACACTTGTTCCCTCACAAATATCTACAACTACAATATTCTGATAAATCACAATAGTCACAGTATAAATACCTTAATTCTACCTCTTTTCAGTCAAGAAAGAGATATCTATAATAGGATATGAACTCCTCCGTTTAAAATCTTTACAGAAGTATCCTTTCCACAATAATATGTCTTCCATTTTTGTAATTGCTTCCTAGTATGCAGGCACTAAGTATACTACCTCAAAATGTATGCCTCTTAAGCAAACACCTCTTTCTGGATGGAGAGTTGAATTATGGCCATAGTCTGGTTTTACTTAGAGTGCTGACTGCACAGAAGCACTCTTTTAGTAGTTCATATACTTTCAGAACCTTTATTGGAACCCAGTTAAGGATGGAGGAGTCATAAATACATTTCATAATGGGACTTAATATTGATATCTAATGTTTATGTGAAGCCACAATCATAGCCCTTACCCTCTCTCCAAATCCTTTTAATCACTATGAATTGAGAATATAGAAATTCCACATTCTGAATCTTTTTTCAGCTCTATTTAGTTGTTTATTTTTTGGTTGGGTATTTTCACTGTAGTTTGGGGGTGTTTTGCAAATTCTTGTTAACTATAAATACTGTTACGCTTCACTTCTACGTATAGATGTTCTATAGGAAAAGTTGGCCCTCTCTTTGACCTAAATTTCACTAACAGTAAACACAGTTATTTTGAATGAGAAGAAATTTAAAAATTGGGAGATTTCTAGCATGTTTTCATGAGAGTTCAAATAATGCTACAAAATCATGAGAGCTGGCAACACTGCCAATATCTGAGTAGCATTAAAATGTTAATGGAACCAATAAATATTATGCTGCAGTTTTTGAGGTACAGTAATATTTTCTATACTTAGTACAGATCTAACTGTAGTATCTCAATGACTATGGTATAGTGTCTCCTCTCCATGGACTGAGACTTCGTAGTGGTGGAGAGGCTTGGGTGTCCCAGTGATCCTCAGAGCAAAGTTGCCTGCAGTCTAGGGGTGTATGAAACAAGCTGTATTCAATTTGAATTTGGATCCAGCCTGAATTGGGGACAGTGATTAAGGGACAGTGATCCAAATAAATAATCTATTCGATTCGGCCAAATCCGAATGTGAAGCTTCAACGATGATTCAAAGAATCAGTGATTCAGCCATAGACACAGCTTTAAATGTTTTTTCTACATACCTCTATGTACCAGGTGTGGCTCGTGAATGCTTTGATGCTGGGGTGGATGGAGCATCCCATAGGGACATGGCGGGGGGATTTTCTGGTCCACTTCTGGGTCTGCAGTGGAGCACACTGGAAGGGTCTCCCATGCCCCCCTGGTTTGGCAATCAGCTGTGGGGGGACCCCAGGTCCTCCCTCTGACCCAGGAGGCACCAGTCGCCAAGCCGAGGGTATACGGAGGGGCGGGCCCAGCACACTCCTCAGTAGACCCAGAAATGGACTGAAAATGCTTCTGGTCCATTTCTGGGTCTGCTGCTGAGTGTACTGGGAAGCCCCCCACACTCCTGTGGGATACTTCATATTTCTCAGCATCGCAGCATCTGTGAGATGCCTGGTACCTTGAGGTAGGTAGAAAAAGCATTTAAAGTTGTGTATATGTTTGAATCTCCAAATCTTTCCAAACCTCTCTGAATCAATTTGGAGGGCTCTGATTCAATTCAGAGTTGGAGATTCAGCCACTGAATTGGGCCGAATCGCCACTGAATTGAATCAGGGACCAAAGCTTCACACAGTCCTACTGTACTCTCACACTCCTAGCAGGGTCACCCATGGCAAATAGGACTGAGGGAAGGTTCCAGGTAAACCACGGTCCAACCCCAAACCCTTGGCAGCAGATAAGTTGGAAGAAGACGTCAAGGTATCAGTATCCATAAAGATGAACAAATGCTGCAGCAAGACTAAGTTTCCTGTCATCTAGGGCTCTTCCTTGCCAATCGGTCCAGGTGTCCACCTTGTCAAGATTGTGTGGTTGCTGTTTCTGTGTACCAGCTTCCTCATGTTAAAGTCATGAACAGGGTTCTACTACAGGAAACAACATGGTCTCCTGTACCAACCTCCAAAATCTTGGCAGTGATGTACCGGGGATGATAGGAGACAGAACTAGTGAATCTAGCAGTCTCCAGCAACAAACTTATTCATGGGATCAGCTTATCCATCAAGAATCACCTAATCAGTCAACTTATGGAGCTCTCTGTGAGCATTAACAAATGTATTATGATCCTGTTTTTTAAGTTTAGCAACAACCTGTACACCACTATCAGCAGTGTATATGCCCCAACATATGATGCTGACAATCATGTCAAAAACAGTGCTGCTCTTGACTGCTTACTGGCAAGGAGGACAAGATCAGTCTCTTTGGTGATTTCAACATCAGACTTGAATGTGACCTGGAACTCCAGATTGGCACCATTGGGAAGGAAGGAGTAGAAAAAGCCACTCCAGTGGCATCGTCCTGCTGAGAAAATGCATGGAACATGGTCTTGTCATCATGAACATGATCTTCAGATTGAGTGACAAATACAAGACTGTGGAGACACCCTTACTTTAAGTATTGGTACTTCCTTGACTATGTTATTCTTAGAGCCTGTGGTCAAATGGATTCCCATGTCATATGACCCATGCAAGAAACTGATGGCTCTTGGACAGATCACCATCTTGTCAGATCTATTACAAATATCTGGATTGCTCCAAAACACCAAAAATAGCCACAAACTATGCAAAGGACATTCAACACCAAATATCTTCAAAACACAAGACCCAAAGGTCTGTAAGGATCTCCAACAGTGTCTCCTTAAAAAGCTCTCTACCCTGTCCACAAATTAAAGCAACATTAAGTATGTCTGGAAGAGGTTTAAAGCCATTGTCCATATGGGCTGTGCTGAATCCATTGGCTATAATAACAAGCCTGATTCGATGAGAGCAATGCCAAGATCCAAAACCACATCAACCAGAAGAGAAGGGCTCTTTGCTTGTCAAGATGACACTTTATGTCAGCAGAAGGAGCATAGGCAGACAAGGTTCCTTGGGTGAATTTGATATCTGTTATTAGACCAACCCAAATCGTTGGAGAATATTTATTAAGCAAGCTTTCAGGTTCAAAAACCCTTCGGCAGGCTAAGGAAGTTTCAGCCGTTGGTGTGTGCTCTTCCTGAATGGAATGAAAAGGAGAAGGAGCAGACACATAAGCTCCTTAAAACCAAAACTCAAAGGAGGATCCAGGAAATAAAAAATCATTGTTGGCAAGATAATCATGGAGAGCCATCTCTGTGCTGGCAACCATGACATACATAGATTTTTCCGGGCAATGAAAGCCATCTGAACCATGAGTCAACTGTGGCAGATACCACCATCAAGTCCATCTACCACCCCTTCTATCCTTGAAGTCTGGCATCCCATCAAGGATGCCAAGAACAACATCATTACTGGACTGGATGGCATAGATACTGAAATTTACAATGCCGGCAACAAGGAACTGGTACTGAAACTGCAAATTTATGCTTTGAATTTGGAACAATGGGGAGATATCTGGGGACCTAATGAGTGCCAATGCCATGGGTATCTTCCATAAAGGAGATAAGTCAATGTGTGGGGACTATTGAGGTATTGTCCTCCTTTCCACAGCTGGGAAAATCCTTGCCCTCATTCTCCAGAACCACCTTCAACCATTTGCTGAGAAAGTCCTGTCAGAATCTCAGCGTGGTTGTAGACCATCCCATGGCAAAACTAACATGGTCTTTGTTGCCCACCAGGTCCAAGAAAAGTGTCAGGAATGACATCAGATATATGGCTTTCATTGCTCTTACTAAGGCTTTTCATTTCAACAGTTGTGAAGCCTTGTGGAATGTACTGGCTAGATTTGGATGTACTGAAAGTATATCAGTGTCCTAAGGCTCCTCCATGACCAGATGACCATGACTGTTCTATGCAGTGAGTCAGAGACAGATCCACATGTCATCTAAACTGGGATCAAGCTCAAAGACAAAAATACTCAAAACAGCCATCTTTGATCTTCAGTACACAGATGAGCACACCATCCCCACATACACTGAGGAAAACCTTCAGAGTGTGCTGGATCGTTTCAGAAGCCTACCAAACTTTGGGCCTCTCTGTCAAGATTGAGGTGACTAAAGTGGTCTATCAGCCTGACCCAGGCCATGAATGTAGCCTGCTTCCTCAAATTACCATTGAGGAAAAGACCCTGGAGGTAATTGAACACTACCCCATATCTCGTAGCCACCTCTCACAGAGGGTGAACATTGATGGTGGACTTTTGTGTGTCTTTATTTATTGTGATCTCCAGAAAGATGCCAGGATCCGAGTTGACAATGCATTTATTGTCCCCGCGCTCCTCTTTGGAAGTGAAACATGGCTACCCTACCATCATTATATGGATGTCTGCAAATAGATCTATGGCTCAAAGTTTGAACTCTTAAGTAATCTCAAGATTCAGCAATGAGCCATAGTAAAGATCATCCTCAGACTGAGGGATTGCCAGTGATGACAATATAGTGTCTGTTGGGAAATATTGACACAACATATTCTTAGAAGAATACCTTCTCAGATCTTGACCATAAATCTTCATCAGTTCTGCTGGATTTTCCTGCTTAATCAAAGTTCTTAAGTGAGCCTTATTTTCAGTGTTGATTATCTTATTTCTTCCACAGTCTTTTTCAATTATGTCTTTTAAGGCATTTGGCAAATTTAAACTACTACTTTTGAAAAAAAGGACTAAGGATTTTCATTCTGTACTTGTCCAATGAGAGCAGTTCTGATCCTGATAATGTAAAAGGACTCTAAAGATTGATTGTGTTTCCCTAAAGAGATAAAGATACTTAATTTTCAATCATATGTTGTAATCATGTTGTGATCTTGTGGAGCAGCAAATTCTTTAAATAGCAGTGATGCAAGGTGAGCTATAAGAGTCATAATTTCTATTTGATTATAACTCAAAGGTGATTTAGAGAAAAAATGAAACCATTGAAGAATAGCATGCCTCATATCTATATCATATGATTTAGTATATGCTAAGATGATGGTAAACAATGGGTGAAAATGCCATTTAAGGTTGAATTTTAAAGATAATTACATGTATAACAGTACACCCTATTTTCTGTTGTTAACTAATAACAACATCTTTACCTGAAGAGAGGAAATATATCTATAATGATAACTATGATGTCAGACTAAATAATAATTATAACACTGTTACACTTTACTGTACACAAATAAACTTAAGTTTTAATTTAAAATGAATGAATATGTTAATACATACCAGTTTAGATGCTGTGGTAAGTGCCTGCATAGAATAGTCTACTTAAGTAAAAATCTCTCCTGACCTAACATTTGAATGTAATGTAGAGCACTGAAAAGACATTTGGCTAAAGTTTGATTATATGAGTGTGCTGAAGTAAGGAAAAGGCTTAATTTACTACTGTTCTCCTCATTGAACCCACAAAGCCACAATAATGTCATTTTCCTCAGTGCTGAAATAGTCTATATAAGATGCACTGGTTTCTGGCCTCTATACAGTTTGAGACTTTCTAAACATTGTGTTTCATGGAACAATGTCATAGGATAAGTTTGACATCTGCAGTCTGCTAACTGAACATCATATTTTTGTATTTAACCTATAAGCAGGTGATTTATAACAATGGTTGGTAAGTTGTTCTCAATAGTTAGGAATGACATTCTTTATTACATTTGAATGCATTTAATTTATGCTTATATATTAAAAAAAAAACCCCAACTCTTTATTCCAAAATAATACCTTTTATTAGACCAACCGGGAAATTGCAAGAAAATTGTCATTTTCTGCAAGCTTTCGAG
Source organism: Caiman crocodilus (assembly GCA_030014935.1). Taxonomy (NCBI): domain Eukaryota; kingdom Metazoa; phylum Chordata; order Crocodylia; family Alligatoridae; genus Caiman; species Caiman crocodilus. Next base: position 13,725,011 of record JAGPOW010003685.1, read on the forward strand.
ATCAAAGTCTTTCCAGGCTCTGGGAAAAGTGTAGGTGGTACAAGATGGTGAAAAGCCCCCATAGATAGGAAACAAACTTCATTTTTGCACAGAGGGAGCTGAAGATGGAAGGTTGTCAATTTGGGTCCATGAGAGTGTCTTTGTGAGATGTGTTGAGTAGCTCTTTGTCGTGTAGATCAGGTAGAAGTCCTTCCCTGGAGGTGTCAAATGGCAGGCAGGGAGGTAAAAACATCTTTCTTGTCATTCTGCAATGAAGTTTAAAATCCAAAATCAGCTAGAATTTGGCATCTTCCATGTTTCAGGGGTGTACTTGGTAGCCATGTTGGTCATGCTTATATGTATGAAGGGATGTATAAAACATTTGAAAGAGAATAATATAGAATTCATTATACAGTATGTATTGAAAAGATAAACATTCTTTTCTTGCAGCTTCTTGCATGGAAGATTCAAGGTGAATTTCATTATATTTAGAATTAGGTGAATAAGACAAACAGATTTCATGAATGGGTTTCCATTTCTAATAGGAATACCAAGGCAATGTTTCAGGCCTTCTTGTCTTCACATTTTGGGATGGTAAATGGAAAGAGAATTTCAGATCCACATGAAGATTTTCAGTAAACATGTTGCATAGCCATAGAAGAGGATATTCAGCCATACCTCTAGCCAGCCAAAGTATTTAAGCATATGTTTAATGTCAGACACATCGATGGTCCCATTAAAATGAGTGGAACTTGTCATGTGTTTGAAGTTAAGCATATATATAAGTGCTTTCATAGGTCCTGGTCTGGTAACAGCAATAATACAAGATGAGTCATTAAACCCAGCCATCAAATTCAACTTGAATAGTAAACATTGCATATTCTTGGAAATGGACAATTAAAAGTTACATTTATATCTGCCAGATAAACCCTTCTGAAGAACAAATTAAATAAAGGACATTCTGTGCTCTTTGTTAATGTTATATATTAAAATTGTATTTTAGATTTGAATTTAAACTTGTTGATTTAGTCAGTTTTTAAGACTGTACCTATAACTAATTGATATAACATGATCTGTGGAACATGAAAAATCTGGCAGAATCATCAAAAATTATCAAGGTCATTTATTCATAAGTATGTTTTAAGCAAGTTCAGGGTCTGTTTGTTTTTTTACTATACATGTGCTTAATTAATTTTATTATGTTGCCTAATGTGCCAATAATAAATTATCAGGAATTGAAGTAAAACTATTATTAGCATTACATGAATTAAACACAAGGCTTTATTCTACAGCTCTCATTGGCTGCATCTACAGCAATGTTTGTTTGGTTTTTTTCAATCAAGATTTAATATCAATAACCTTTATTTAATTTATTTCAAGAGTTCCACCATTTGGTAACATCATAATACAGTGAACAAAATGAAATTAAGTCAGCCCCGCTCAAACTACTAAATATATTATTAAAAACTGAGATTTTTTTTTTAAATGGGAGTAATATATCATCTACTTTATGAATGATAACTTATGTAGTGTACATAGAAGGTATAGCAGACATTTATAAACAATTTTGTTTGAATTTTGATATATTTATATAAATTATATGGCTTTGGGTTTTTAAAAATGTGATAATAAGAGAGAACTTGAAGTTTAAATCTATGGTTTGTAAAGGATTAAAGAAAACACTACATAGTGTTCAGTGTCATGAAAATACAACAGCCCTTTATGAATAAAGTTTATTGTAATTTTGTAAAATGATTGTTTTATGATTCATTTAGCTTTTTAAATGATTTTTGTTGATGGTCTCTTTAATAGGTTAGTATGTTAACAGCTGGCATCCATTAATTTTACCATCTTAATTGGATCCTTTTAGATGTTCAGCCAACTGGTCAGGTACGCAGTGCGAGAGGCCAGCTCCCAAGAGCAGCAAGTCTGACAATATCAGTACAAGTAAGTGTTAATCTGAATAACCTACTATGGCTTGTAAAATATGGTTCAATTAAAAAAAAAATATTAGCTGGTGATATTTTAGTATGAGATCTTTCAAAGTGATATTTGTAGGTTACACATTTTTAAATAGCAGCTGCTAATTCTTCTCATTTTGATTGACATGCAACTCCAAATAAAACAGTTTGGATTAACATCAAACTATGGCATATTTAATATGCTTACTTCTTCAAGCCTAGCATGAGCTTTTATTAATAAAAGCATGTGAGACAACACACATTCTGCTCAAATTTGCTCCTTTGTACAGAGCTAGTATATCGCAGGAGAAGCACCTGGAAAGAAGGGTCTTTCTATTTCTCTTATTTTTTGGTAGGGTTCTTGGAATTTGTGTTATGTTTGTTGGGACGAAGAAGAGGAGTTTGTTGTGTGTTTTAGGGGGCAAAGAGGGCAAAGGTTGAAGGGGGACCTGCCTGGGAAGTGTGGCAATAGGGATGGGTGAGCAGAAAATGGGCAATTGGGAAGAGGGTTTTTGTAATTAATGTGAGGCGTGATTGGAATTGGTGGGAGTGTTTGCTGGTATATAGGACTTGAGGAGGAAGGCAGTGGTTGTAGTTATTTGGAGTTCTCAGGTTTGGAGGTTTTAGTTCAGGGAATCATGCATGTGGATTGGTTACTGTAAGCATCTCTAAGCCACTTGGATAGAACAAGATCTAAATTTAAAAACTAACCAACTAAATCAGATCTATCATCATTTAAGTCCCATCTGAAACATCAAACTAGAGTTTTAAGTGATTTTTCAGGTTTATACAAGCTTTTTCTGGAGGAGTACATTTATCCATTAATAAAATTATCACCAAAATGAGAATTATTCTTTCAAATATCAAAGGTATATCAAGAGAAAAACAGATGCATACATTGTATGTACAGAAACCTGCTATTGGTACATTATTGGCATCTTAAACTAGAGATGAACTGTTGTGTATCCTGTATGTTAATGATATCCTGCTGTACAACTCACATATCTGAGCCAGCTGAAAAAGTGTAATGAATTACCCTACTGTTTAGATAAGCTTGGGATTTGGAGATTGACTATCTGGCTGCAGTAAAAACTGGACAGCACAGAGATAATGCTGATAAGCTAAAAGCAACTGAAAGAGTTTGCAGAACGTATATCAGCCCTTTTGTTGAAAGACAGCAACCACACTTTGTTAGTCAGGTGCTCAGGTATTGGAGGCTAAGCTATTCCATATGGTGACTATATTTAAGAGGGGGGGTGGGGGTTGCTTTTGATTGCCATGGTTAAGACATGTGCAACTTCTTACCACGCTCATTCATGTCTTTTTCATCTCGATATCATTACGTTTCCTTTAAAGATGAGCCATCAAATGTTGAACCTAGTGCATAATGCTGAGATCTGGAAAATGTAGAATAATCTTATAGCTGGTTTCTACCCAGATTTACTTTGCACATGTAGTAAGGTAATTATGCCCCCATGGCTGAGAGCCCTGTCAGCTGCCAGGCTCCCAGATGCAAGGGTGCATCATCATGCCATGCCATGCACCATGTCCCACCACTGCCATGACTGACAGTCCTGTTACTGAAGGATTACAGTTTATTTACACCTATTCAATTTTCAAAAAAATTACAGTGGTTAAGATGAAATGAAAAAATGAAATTTGTTGGGCTTAGGCATGACTTCTTAAAACTGGCCAATACTTTAAATAAAATGAGAGAAGTGATAAAATACCTTTATACATGACCATACAAAACTAACCCAAAATTGATTTGACAACAGGTCCAGTTATCTATCAATGCTGTAGCTACAAATGAGAGCACAGTTCAGAATGTGGACTGAATGAATTCAACCTTAAAAAATGATATGTGAAATCAAGAAATATTATCACGTCAAGTATTGCTCTTGAGGACATTAAGATTTATGTAAAAATATTGACCTTTTCATTCTCAGTATTAAACTTCTATTCATTAAATATTATTGGTCAACTGAACAGAAATCATAGTCTTTGAATTACTTTATAGCTAAATTAAATTATGTTATTCCTCTTAGCTGTGTGATGACTTCACTTAACTTGAAAATTACATAGGACTCAATGCTATTTCCTTTATTTGTAACAGGAAGTATTGCAATCATCGTTCCTCTTGTTCTGTTGGTGACTTTAATCACTACTTTGGTCATTGGTCTACTACTTTGCAAGAGAAAACGAAGGTAGGTATTCAATTTAATTTTGTTCAAGTTACATGTGAGCTAAGAAATGAGAGATGAACAGAAATGCTTACAAATATTTGTGTAAAGAAGCCATTTCACAAGCATCAGCCACTTATCACATGAAAAGCTTCACTTGTCTCAGTATAGGGTGTGTTTACTAAGGCCATGTATAGGCATTAACATTTTTCAGGAGAATTGCTGCTGTCCTTGAAGATGCCACAAACATACAAAGATTCATTCAGTTTGTCCTGTAGGAAACATGCCTTCTTGCAAGATTAAATACATGTACACTCCTTTTCTGGTCTGCAGTCACTGCCTGTTTTGGGGAATGGGCTGGGGACAATGATTTTAAAGCTGGCAGGCCAGAGACCTCCCAGCCCAGTTTCCAACCCTGCTGGCTTCCACTTGCTGCCCTTCCACCCAGCTGGAAAACAGTGAAGATGGAAAACAGACTCGGGGAAGCTTGATTCCCTGTCTCATGGGTTTTAAATGACATGTGTGTGGCAGCCCAAATGGGTGGCACATGTGGCAGTTTAAAACCCTGTAGAGCCAGGAAAGCTCTCCTGGGCCAGTAGGGCAACGCTTCCTAAGCTTCCCCAGACCCGAAACTTCCTGATGCAAGGAATGGACTTTTTTCCTCCCTCTGCTCTCTCCACTTTCTCTCTGCTGCTCTACTGTCTGCCACTGCTCCCCACATCTTCCCCACACCTGCATCACCAGGGGATCAAGGAAGGTAGAAAAGTTGTAGGTTGAACACCTATACTGCTTCATCTCCCAGAAACATTTATAACAGTAAAAATACTTGAGAAATTTCTGAGAAATGAATGCCTGTTCCTAACCTCTAACATACCGTTTGTGGATCTTGTTGAAACAATTTTTTATGACAATATTTATATGATGGTAGAAATTAAAATCAGCTAGATGCTGTAACATATCTGCATACACATTTCATGATCCAAAAGTTGTCCAATTCTGCATATGTATAACTTAACTCACAGAAAGAGTTCCCTTCATTTCACCGAGATTGCAAAAATGACAGCACCATCAACAAGTGTCCCAGTATCCTGTTCCCCCACCTCTCCTCACCAAATCAAGTAGTTATATACTACTATCATATCTGTCTGGCCTAGATTCAGTTTCAATTGGTTGTCCTGAATACAGTTTTAATTGAATGGTTGGAGATATTTCTTCTGGCATCTCAAACCCAATAAATGGTGGATGCCAGGGAGCGTATTGAATAGGGGATAGACCACTCAAGAGATATCTAGTTCAATTCTCTCCCTTTGTAGTATCCATGTCTGCCACTTTTGGAGACAGGAAACAGTATTAAATGGACCACTGGTCTGACTCAGTATGGCACTTGTTATGTTCAGCCCCCAAATTCAGCAAGGCACTAAGAAAGGACTGAGACTGCAGGGACCAGTGTCATAAGCAGAATCCGGGTTTTCCATTTCCAGTGGAAAAACAGAGAATACTCTGGATTTTACGACAGGCAAACACAGATTTCTCATCTTACTAGAGAAACCCATGAATTATGCAGTTTTGCAAAGAGCTCTCTGCAGGCTGGCTGGGTTCCAGTCTCCAAGGGGCTGGGAGGGAGCAGGAGGAGGGCCCTCAGGCAAGGGGTGCGATGTGCATGTGTATGCACATAGCCACCAGGCAGCCTGGACAGCAGCTCCCACAGGTGGGCAGGATTGAGGGCCCCGTAGGGAGGGAGAGAGGGAATTGGGCAAGGCAGAGGGTTGATGGGGACTGCTGCCCAGCTGGACCATGCCTGGGGCTTGGGGTCCGGGGCTGCAATACACAGCTGCAGGGACCCAGTGGGGAGTGTGACAGGCCATGGGCAGCTCATCTAGGGGGCTGTGGAGTGGAGGTGGCTCCCTGCTGCTGTGTGCACTCCTGGGGGGGCAGGAGGGACTCATGCCCCCAGATCTTTGCATGCAGCGTAGGCTACCCATCGCAGGTTCAGACTCCCACCCTGCTGCCCTCCCCAGGACCTCCGCAGCCCGGCATGTACGACCCAGCACATCAGGGACATGCTGGAAAGTTGCTTGCCACTACAAACTGTTTTGTGAATACCCACAGGTCAGATAAATACTTTATCAGCATCTTGTGATCAAATATATCAAGGGCTGCAGAAAGAACTAGTAATATCATCAGGGCACAATTTCTCCTGTCAATCTCCAAGCAAAGATCACCTTCCAAGGCTAAAAGCACAGCCCCTGTACTATATCCAAGACAAAAGCCAGACTGACTGGGTTCCAAGGAGCCAGGAGCATCCAGATGTGGGGCTGTTTTTCTATCACTCCTCCAGTCATGTCTCCAGGCAGTTCACTGGTCAGCAACCACTGGCTCCTTGGACTTGTTTGATAGGCAGTGGTCACTGGCCTGTGTGTTCTGCACTTGGAATACGCATCATTAACATGTGGCCCAACTCGCATCCCCTTTTTCTCTTCTTGTCCCCTAAAATCATTTTTGTGCTTTCAGTGGCCTCCTTGATTGAGAGAAGCGTATAATTTTTTGGTTTAATTTTAGGGGTTTTAGGACCACTGTCCTTCATTCAACAAATAGGCCTGTGTCTGAAAGTGGCAGAAATGGATGCTAGAGGGAGAGCAGTGAAGGAGACAAACCTATAGTGGTCTCCCTGGCATCCACAATTTTTGGGTTAAAGATACCAGAGGAAACCTTTCCAAGTGTTTTGTTCAATGGCTATTAATTGATCTATCATCCATAAATTTGTCTTGGTCCTTTTCTGAACCCAGCTATGCCATCTTCCCCTACCACCTCCTGTGGCAACAAATTCCACAACTTAACTATACATTGCTTTAAAAAGTGTTATCTCTTGTTAGTTTTAAACCTCTTACTAATTTCAGTGGTTGTCCCTAGCTCTGGCGTTCTGGGACTTGATGAGCAGCAGTTCCCTGTTCACTTGGTCCACCCTCTTCATGATTTTATACACCTCTCTAATATCACCTTTCTCTGGGCTAATGACTCTGATAATTGCAAAAATATTATTCTGTGACTTTATGAAGTATGGAGAGCAGAAGGGAATTTGGAAATATTGGGCAGAGAACCTGTGTCATAACCAGTGAACCTACTGCATTGTAGGAATAGGAATCCATTGTAGTAATGTGGTGTGCATTATAGGAATCCACACTACTAAAAAACCAATTAAGAGGGATGTAAAAGACGAGTTTCAGGATGCATCCAGGTTCTCAAACAGATAATTTCATCAATTCTTCATTTCCTGATAGTCCCGGTCACTTCAGTTTGGATGTTTTCAGTGGCTTGGGGTTGGGTGCTAAAGCTGCTAAGTAATATCTTAGTGTAAATCACCAGTGAATACACTTGAAAATAGTATTCCTTTTTACTTATTTATATGCTCTAGGACAAAAACTATCCGAAGACAACCCATGATAAATGGAGGAATCAACGTAGAAATTGGTAATCCATCATACAACATGTATGAGGTGGGCCATGATCACAATGAAGGGGGTCTTTTAGATTCACATTTTACAGTAAATCCAGAAAAGGTAATATGGATTTTGAAATGGCAAAAGCGTGCTTGTTTTCTGTATTATAATCAAATGCTTTTAAACATAATGAGTTTGATTTTCTCTCAAATGAAATCTGAGAAATCTGAAATAATGAAATACGTTTGGGTTTAGCTGTTCCATATATGAGACGCATATAAAGGCAAGCAAGGTTAGTTTAGTGAAAATATCACAGATACTGCTAATCTTTGTTTTGCAGCTTAACATTTGTTGATGTCTTTCATATTTGCTTTTTTTTCTAGATGCTAAAATAAAACTAAACTGAGAGTCTTTATCCTTTATCCTAGCTTCATGTTGACTAAGATAAAGCTCAAGGAAATCATGAAAATGCTTATAAGCTATATTTCTAATTTCTTGTAGACATATTGAATAGAAAAATATGCTATGCATTCACTGTCCCTCTCATATAGTGCAAGTGTGAGGAAATCGTACATACATACAAGAGTGTAAATTATTTTAAAAGGTCAGACATTTAGAGGCCTGATTGGATAGATTTCCTACATTCATGCAAAAGCCAATACACATTTTCATATTACTGTAAATTATGTTGTCATTTCTAGAAGTACTGCTCTTTAAAGCTAGAACTTCCTGAATGATAAGCACTGGATGAATGGCTTAATGCTGAAACATCTCTCTCAGAACTATCAGCAATCAGAAATGTACCAAAGGGCAGCCATCTTTTCATGGCATTTTTGCCAAAGTAATCACTGAATTACTGTTAGCTCTAGGAATGATATCATCATATCACCCAGTCAGTGTGTAGCATAATACAGGTAAGATGCATATGAAGTAAGCTCACAAGCTCTTAGACAAGTTTGAATAACTGAATCATGAGTGATTGTTATACCGGACTGTAATACTTAATAGTAAGTGTACAGTGCTAATCTCATTCTATATATAAGAATCATCCAAACTATTGAGCACTTGTAATTAAATTCCTGGAGGCTGTTTTAATTGTAGATCATTCAAAAATCCTGTTTGGATTGGTGCATACCTTATTAAGCAATTTTTGGAAGTACAATTGAAAATGAGCTGTTCACATCACAGAAACTGAAATTTTCTGTTTATACACAGGCCAGGTATATAGGGGGAGGGCCTACTGCATTCAAGCTTCCCCACACAGCACCATCAATCTACCTAAACTCTGATTTGAAAGGACCACTAACCGCAGGGGTGAGAAATGATGATTCATTTTTCATGCTCATTCCATCCCAGACCCTTTACTAAATACAAAGTGTGTTATATAAGAATAGCAGCATTTTTGTTTAATTTATAATTGTCAAGAAATATATTACAAATACTAAGATTTCTCTTTGCTATAACAGAGGCCTTTCCATCTAGCATATTTCATTTTTACTTGCCATTGTGGTAAGATCTAAAACAGCAGATTTAAAAATGTATGTTTACAAAAGAGTACAGCAGTAAACCATGACATGCCTTTCATAATGTTATGGTAAAATTATGCCAACCAAATAAATATCCAAAGCATTTATGGGCATTTAGTGCAATTTATCACAGTAAGAAAAGTTTTTTTTAAGTAAATTCAATTGTGTGACCCAATATTTTGAGGGAACTTTTATATCTATTAAGCTAGATTTTAACTTTACAGTTTATTGGTAGATTTTTCAGACTCCAATTTTTTTTATTGCAAATGGCAAATATCTTCTCAAAATATTTAGTTCAGTCTCAATAAGCCAGACTTTAATATAGCATGATGTTTATAAACAATGATTTAAAGTTTAAACAGTTGAAAGAAAAGGACATTGATATCATTTATTCATCTCCATATACATCAATGTATATATTCATCTTTACATCATTTGTATTACTGCATGGTTGTGATGTGTCTTTAATGTAATTAAAATATAATAGGTTCCATGGGAGGCAACATTTTCTAGTTATTAAGAATAGAGAAATGGGCATTAGAAGATGTAGAGTATATTCTCTACTTTGTCATTGATTTAAATTCCCATATGAAAGTGACTCAAATTACTTAACATTCTCTACCCTTCTTTACCTATTTGCATTTTAATATTCACCTAATGCAGATATTATGAGAGATAATCTCTTATTATTATTTATAATGTATTTTGATATCTCCCGAAGACAACTATGTAAATGCTGAGTTTAATACTATTATGATCTTCATCCTTAATTATGGTGCTGTAAATTTAATTAAAAGTGAATCTTGTCAGTTTAAATAAGCCTACATTTCTTTGTCACCCTAAATTTCTATAATAATTACCTTACAGGGAAGTAAGGATCTTTAGGCTGTTGTGATCACAGAGTGGGTGGGACAGTACATCCCATGGGAGGCTGCAATGAGGGAGCTGAGATAGGGGGCACCCACGTGTATGGTGCACAAGGTTGTGGGGAGAAAGGAAGGACTGCCGGCATGTATGGTGTAGTTTTGGGAAATGCAACCTGGTAGCCTGTGACTTGCACAGTGCAGTATCTGGGGCATGTGCCTCGCACTGATGCAGCCCATACAGCGTGCAGCCCCATCACTTAGAAGCTGAACAGTCCTGCCATCCATACTAGCAGAATATGCAGCTTCTGACTAGATTATTACGAGTGATGCAACTGGCCAAGACATGGCAGTGCTTCAGGTCTCAGTTTCTTACACAGCTGGGGATGCTGGAGATTGAGGTTCTAAACTGTTCTTCTGCTTAAGTAAAGACAACAGCCAAGCAAGCTAGGAGATTCAAGTCTATGAGCTACAGAGAATAAAAAACTGCAACGCCTGTAAGACAAAGTTCTTCGGGTAAATCCAATAACTTTTATTAGTCCAACTCAAATAGTTGGAAACATACTTCTTTGCAAGCTTCCGGGTACAAATACCCTTCATCAGGTTACTTCCTCTGCCTGACAAAGGGTATTTGTACCCGAAAGCTTGCAAAGAAATATTTTTCCAACTATTTGAGTTGGTCTGATACAAAGATATCAGATTGACCCAAAGAAACTGGTCTGCCTATGTTCTTGGACCAACACAACTGTAACCTATACCCGTGTGACCTATAAAGAATTCAATACCCTTTCCAGCCATGGCATTTAAATTTATATATAAAGTTGAAAAAAAATCAGTTTTAATAGCAGATGTTCTTTTCAGTCCAAACATAAAGAGTAAAAGAAAAAGTGAAGAAGATCTGTTGTTATAACATGGGAGGAAAGCATAACTTAAGCCATCATGGCTGCTTACAGGCATGAACCCCTCGCCCCCAAGTACTTTACTTTCAGCTCTGTATGCCCCCATGCCAAGCCCAGTGCATTCCCAGAAAAGGCACCACATTAGTTTGACCCGACTCACCCAACATCTGTATAGATCAGACACTTCAGTGGAGATTTTTGGTGCTTTTATCTAACAGCTGATTCAATCAGCTGATGAGCTGGGTCAAATTTCTATTTGGTAAAATGCGGTTTTTGGGAGGTGTTTGTTTTCATATCTGTCAGCACCCCATGAGTCAACGAACAGTAAATTCCACATCCTACATACTTTCATAGGAAGAAAGCATGTAGTTTAGATATGTACGTGAGTGCTTTGTAAAATACTGAAGATGCTTAAATCTAATTGACTACAATAGGCTGTGGATTAAACATATATTATTCCAAAACACGTTCAGTTGTTGATGGGTTGCTGTGGTCTTAGAATAGGCTGTATGCAGAACCCATTGATAACAGATTTCTATTATTGAACCTAATACACAGAGTTTCACAGTCTTTATATTATTCAAATGTATTGTGAAATCTTCCAAATAATATGATGGGTAACAAAAACTAAGAGCCATTACTCATATTTTTAGTAATTGTTCTCATGTTGTTTGCAACTTTTAACTCATTTTACTCATGCCATTAATTACCTTAATAGCACATTCCATTTAATGTGAATACTATCTGAATAATTAGCTCCTTGATACGGCTTATAGATGTTCAGGTAAACATTAAACATGTCCACTTTTGCTTTTTTTCTCTATTTATTTTAAGAATTTTTCTTTAAAAAAATGTTTATGAAGATTAATCCAAATAACATCCTATATATTTATATTTTCTGCAGCCAACAAATTACTCTAATCCAGTGTATGCAAAGCTATACATGGATGGACAACATTGTCGAAACTCCTTAGCAAGTGTTGATGAAAGAAAAGAACTCCTTCCAAAGAAAATAGATATTGGGATAAGGGAGACTGTGGCATAATCTGCTGTTACCTTTTATACTCTACTCTGTATAAATGTATAAAATATAAGGATTACTTTTCTATGTACCAACAGTATTATAATTGTTTTGGCATCAGCATTACCTCTGGTTTTTTGTTTGGTTGATTGTTTTCTGGATTTTTCTTTTGCTGATGACTTTTGACTGACCATTTGTAAGGTATTTTTATGAAAAAGAAACTGCACTACAGTACAATTTACAACAATGCTGCTGATATAACACACCTTTGAATTTGTTAAAATTAAAAACCAACATATTCGTTTGTAGTGTGAATATGAACAATCTATTTTCTATGAACTTTTTTGGTTCTACTTAATCAATGAAGATATCTGCACTTTTTCATTATATAGTCCGAAAGCTGTAGTACAATGTGTAATTTTGTTTGTTTCAAATGGTGAAAGAATGATTGAATGGTCTACTCTCTTCTTTGTGCCCAGTAGAATTTCATTTCAGATCCTGATAAAAGTAGATATTTTTTTCATCACAAATCAAACATAACTTGCTTTTAAAATTAGCTTTTAGGTTGCCAAGAAGTAAACAAGACTTATAGACTCAAAACATCTAATGATTTGCATGAACACAAGTGATTATGTTTCAGAAATTCAGTGACTGTACATGATATACTAAACATATATACCATGTAAACAACCTTTGTATTTAGTAAAACCTTATAGGACATAGTAACAATATACCTTGAGAGTTGAGACATTACTTGCTGTGGGACAAGGCCTTTGAACTCCAGCAGTCCTGTAGTACAGTAGCCACCCGCCTAGAGCACAAGAGGGCATTGCCTACACATGTATTATTTGTGGAAGATTAATCCCCTATCACACACCGAGCAGTAGAACAAAAATAAAACATAAGCACACGCAGCCACACACACACAAAATTCAGCTTTAACCAATAATAACAAAAACAAAATAGTTCTTGCTTAGAGGTATTAAAGAATCCAAGATGCATCAGTTTTGTTTAATAATGATAGCCTGTGATGCCACTGAAGTAAAATATGGTCAATATTATATATTACTGAAACCCTATTTCAGAACAGTTGTTGTTTAATTTTGATATTTTGGGTTAAACGTCAAAATCCCATTATCAGAAGTGGAGAGTGTCAATATCAGTTTCTAGTAATTTCTCTGGTACCAGCTTATTTTATGTTGTTGTTAAGATTAATAAAAAAAGAAAGAAAAGCAAATTCAACTTGCCTTTTTAATTCTAATGGAAATAAGGAGTACAATGTCTTTCAGTTGTAAAAAAGAAAAAGAAATATTTTATACATAACTTTAAAGGCACAAATGACTTATTCACACACATACTGTGGAGGGCTCTTTGTTCCTCTGCTAGATATGACTGACTTTTAGCTATCATAATATATTAACCTAACAGATTAAATATGTTTGTGGTTACTCTTTATTCCCTTTGTACAAACATTACAAAAATTACTGCTGTTTTATAATGATTTTTTGTTGTACTATGTGCATGCAGACTACCTATTTCTAAACTTTGCCATACTGAGGCCTTTATAAACTCTTGATTTATGTAATACTAGTGCAATTTTGCTTGGACAATGTTATGCATATCACAAACTTTTTCAGGTTCTTGTTTAAGTACATTTTTTTAAATTGAACGGTATTTTTCATTTTGGTTATAATAGTCATTTTACCTATGTTTCTACAATGAAGTGACAAATACTTTATAAAAAAATGTTGACTGACTTATTTAAATGAAAATCTACATACTTAATTCATTGTGTTGGCTAATTTTTAAATTCAGGGCACACCATTTTGTAGGCAGTATAAAAACCAAAAAGGAAATGAAATTAAAGGAAAGTATGAAAATTCATTGTACCAGGAGTAACAATCACTAAATTCCATTAAACCAAAAAGTTTCTGTTCCTTGAAAAAATTTTGTTTTCCATGTTTGCAATAGTTCACAAGTTTGGATAACTCAGAAGTTGTTATACTAAACACTAAAACTTAGTTTTTGTTTTACAATAATATTGAATAAATGAGTATGGTCAGGTAATATGTTAATAGTAAATTGTAAAAAAATAATTTCTAATAAATGTCATCTAAGGGTTCCATCCTGTTTCTGTTGAAACATTTGGAGGTAGGCTGTCTGAGATTTTGCATTTATGCCTTTAATGCAGAGCAGGAAAACCTATCTGCTCTGCTTCTTAACATGCTGCTTGCAGATGTGTGGGGAAAAATGGCATTTTATTTAAACTTGGCATGCTCCCTGCAAAGCCCAGCGCGCACCCAAAGAAGCAGTGCATTAGTTGCACCTGGCTTTCCCAACATCTGTATAGAGCAGATACTTTAGTGGGGCTTTTCTGGTGCTTTTATCTAATAGCTGATTCAATCTAGCTATTCAGTTAGTTAAACCTGATTGACAGCTATCAGATAAAAACATCAAAAAAGCCCCAGTGAAGCACCTGATCTAAACAGTCACTATGGAGCTAGGTCAAAGTAACACACTGCTGCTTCCAGTAGAGCCCCCCTGCCCGTCTATCATTACCCATGAATACTAAGTGTAATGAAGGCTAGGTCCTGGGTATGGTATAAACTAACACATTTTAACTTCTTCAAGATGTGCAACAGAAGTTTGACATTTTAACTATGCTAACTTAGTTGATGTAGGACCCAATGTTTTGGAACCCAGTGAGACATTCTGATTGTACTGACACCAATGTAAGTCCAGAGTTGGTTTATTCATTTTATTAAGTGACTGGCCATTCATTTAATTTCCCTAGAATTATTCCAGGTTTACGGTGGTGCATGTCAGATCCAAATCTAGCCATATACCTAGTGGGGGGAAGAAATTAAGCCCACAGCCTTACCTCTCCTAGTGCTGCACACAGCATAACTAAAGGCAGAAGAGCAAAAGATGACAGATGGCTTATACCTTCTAAAGCTTTGGGTTAACTGGATGCCATTTCAACTCCTAGTGTAACTTAGAGTACTTCAGTAATGCTTTGATTTACACTCAGCTGCAACAAACTGCCACTGGACTTTGCACATACCAGAAATAAATAGTGTGCAGTAGCATGCCAGTCATGCCCCCTGCCTTCACTGATTCAGTTTCATACATATACACCATGAATCTCACCTAGGGTTTCTCTTCACAGAAACAGACATCTCAGGCTTTGCACCAGCACACAGTGACTCAGAGATGTGACTATCACAGAAAATAGAATGAGCATCCTGCCCATAATCTATGCATGAATCCATCCATTCCCAGGAAAAAAAAAATGTATTCTATTGAGATAGCAAATTATCTTTAATTTTGGCTATTGCCAAAAATTAAAAGCAGAACAAAACAAAAACACATGCATTAAAAAGATCCCCATATTCATTAGGGCTGTGCAAAGCTTCAGTCACTGACCCGATTCAGCAGAGATTCGCCCCAATTTGGTGGTTGAATCTCTGAATCTGAATTGAATCAGGAGACCCTTTAATCTCTCTGAATCAAATCAGAACCTTCTAAATCAAGTCACAGAGATTCAGAAAGATTTGATGATTCAGACACAACTTTAAAGTGTTGTTTCTACATATCTCAAGGTAGTAGGTGGTTTGTGAATGCTGAGATGAAGCATCCCACAGGAGTGCAGGGTGGGGGGAAAGGAGGGTCCCCAGTGTGCTCAGCAGCAGACCCGAAAGTGGACCAGAAGCACTTCTGGGTCCGCCAGGGAGCACACAGGGTCCCCCCACCATGCTTCTTCATCTTGGCGACTGGTGCCTCCTGGTTCTAGGGGAGTACCTGGGGTCTTTCCATGGCTGACTACTGAGCTGAGGAGACATGGGGTGGGGTGCAGCGGCATGTTTGGCAGTGGACCCAGAAGTGGACCAGAAGCAATTCCGGTCCTTTTCCAGGTTTGCTGCCAAGCACACGGGAAGGGGGGGCATGCTCCTGTGGTACGCTCAATCCACCCCACCATCACAGCATTCATGAGCCACACCTGATACCTCAAGGTATGTAGAAAAAACATTTAAAGCTGTGTCTGTGGCCAAATCACTGCTTCTCCAAATCAGCATCAAATCTTCAGATTTAGATTCTGCCAAATTGAATTAGGATAGTAATCTGAATCAACTAATTGAATCACTGTCCCCAATTCTGGCCAAATCCAAATGTGAATCGAATATGGCCTATTTTGCACACTTCTAATATTCATGTTTCTAAATCTCTCAACAGTTTAGAGTAGATATAAACTCTCATCCTATGGCTCACCTTCATGACTTATTGGAATTTTTATTATGAGTGATTCATAACAGAATAAGGAATTGTCCTTGTACAGAACCAGCAACAGCAAGATATGATATATATTTGTCATCCATTACCAATTACGTTTAAGGAACTGTATAATATATGAACACAGTGGGAGATAGAATCAAATTGCATTATGTATAGACACTAGAAAAATGTGAAAATATTTTGGAATAAACATTTTCATTCTGATTTCTGAGCTCATGGTAGCTACCTTGATAGTCATAATGTTTGCAGCACCTATTTTGACATAGGGCAGACAGTGTAAGTTTACCCTAAAACATTCCATCCAGCATTAGTACAAGTTGAATAATCATAGAAATAAAATTATTACTTTTTTATTCAAATAGGAAGCAGTAATTATTTAAATTTGATTTCGAAAGCATAACGAAGAAAGATGGATAAAGATTTCCAGTCCCTTTTCCTTAAAATTCATTTAATAAATCACAACTTTTTTATAAGTGGCAGTGACCAGCAGGAAAATCAAAAATATGAGTCATAAATTATTATTTTGTAACTTAGAACAAGTGCAATATATAAATGCAGGCTGTAGTCATGTTATATGCAGTGGCACAGGATCTGTTGCAGAAAAAATAACCATCTCCTTCATGTTCCTACATGTTCCCTTTTTCATGGTCTTCTCTGGCTTTCTGCTCTCTCTGGAGCTAACAACTAACCACTGGGATACCCTCTCCCTCCCCTGAAAAAACAGGAAAGGATCCATTTCCGGTCAAAATAAAAAGACATTTCAAGGGTAACCAACTCTAAAAATCAAGACATTTATATGTGGAAGAAAGGAGTCCAAGGTTGAAACTTGCCTCTCTATTCTGGGCATCAGAAATATTTCTGGCATTTGGAATTTTGAAACTAGAGAGACCAGAAGTATGTCTGACAAAGGGGGCTGAAAACTTAGCATGCAGTTATCACCTCCACACATGTAAAACATGCACAAAGAAAATAAGGATTTCTAATTTAGAGCTCACATTGTGAGCTGACTCAGAAGAGTAAGGGATATAAAGCATTCCTTTCTATTCTTGTGCTAACTACCCACATCAGTACAGTATATGCAAGTTGTGATTCAGATGCCTTCTATTTGTAGTCCTAATCCTAATGTAAGAAAATGGCTCATATATAGCTATAGCCCATATTTGTAGGAAGAAGATAAGGAAGGCAAGGTGACTGAGATCAGGTTGGCGACTGAAATCAAGGACAACAAGAAGTCCTTCTTTAGGTATATAGGGAGCAGGAGGAAGATCAAGAGAAATGTGGGGCCTTTGCAGAATGCGATGGGACAGCTGATAAGTAAGGAGAAATCTAAACTCTTTAATGAATACTTTGTGTCAGTGTTCCTGCATACAAATGGTAGTCATCCATCTAGTTGGATCCATCTTGTTCTATGTAGGGTGAGGGGGGAAATTGTCAACCAATGGTCAGTGTTGAACTGGTGTGGGAGCACTTAGCATGGCTGAATGTCTTCAAGTTGGCAGGACCGGATGGACTACACCCAAGAGTGCTGAGGGAATTGGCTGGATTCATTGCTGGACCATTGGCAAAGGTATTTGTAGACTTGTGGTGCTTGGGAGAGGTCCCAGAAGACTGGAGAGGGGCCAGTTTTGTGCCAATCTTTAAGAAGGAGAGGAAGGAGGATCTGGGAAACTATAGGCTGGTCAGTTTGACCTCAATACTGGGTAAAATTTTGGAAAAAAAATATTAAGAAGTTAATTTGTGAGAGACTGGAAGAAGGCATGATGCTGAAAGATAGTTAACATGGTTTTGATGTGGACAGGTCTTGTCTGACCAAACTCATGTTCTTCTATGATCAAGTAATGAACCGCTTAGATGGGAGAGATGTGGTTGATGTCATATACTTGGATTTTAAAAAGGTCTTTGATATGGTCTCTTATGATGCTCTTAGAAAAAAAATAATGAGGGGAT
Organism: Caiman crocodilus; assembly: GCA_030014935.1. Classification (NCBI taxonomy): domain Eukaryota; kingdom Metazoa; phylum Chordata; order Crocodylia; family Alligatoridae; genus Caiman; species Caiman crocodilus. The sequence continues at coordinate 13,743,120 of JAGPOW010003685.1, forward strand.
TGTGGAATGGCAGAGTCCATGGTCAGGTGGGTTGTGAACTGGCTAAAGGCTCAAAACCAGACAGTGTTAATGAATGGGTCTGTATCATCTTGGCCAGTTGTGTCCCACAGGGTTTGGTTCTTGACCCCATGCTGTTCAACATCTTTATCAATGATTTAGATGAGGATGTGGAAAGCACACTGACCAAAGTTGTGGATGATACTCAGTTATGGAGAAAAAAGGCTAGGGGGTAGGATGTGGATCCAAACAGACCTGGCCAAGCTGGAAAGGTGGGCAGAGTGGAACCAGGTGCAGTCCAATAAGGATAAATACAGAGTGCTTCATTTGGGGATAAGTAACCTGTGCATGAATATAGTTAGAAGGAGATGTTCTGGCCAGCACAATGGCTGAAAGGGACCCTCAGGGTTATGGTTGATCACAAGATAAAAATGACACAACAGCGTGATGCTGTAGTTAACGGAGCTAATAGCATATTGGGATGCATTAACTGATCTATTATGAGCAGGTATAAGGAAGTGATAATTCTTCTCTACTCGGTGCTGGTGAGACCCCCCAGCCGGAGTATTGGGCCCAGCTCTGGGTGCTACACTTCAAAAAAAGATGTGAATAATCTTTAAAGGATCCAGAGAAAGGCCACAGGGATGATTAAGAAAGGACAAACCTTATGAGGAAAGACTAAGGGATCTAGGAAGATTTAGCCCGGGGAAGAGAAGACTGAGGGGAGAAGTGGTGGTCATCTGTAAGTATGTAAATGATGAATATCAGGAGCTGGGAGAAAAAAACTGTTCACTAGGCTGGCCCAGGGAAGGAGCAATGGCCACAAACTGTTAGAGGATGGTTTCAGGTTGGATGTAAGAACTACTTTATAGTAAAGGTGACCAGAATCTGGAATAGACTTCCCCTGGAGGTGGGGCAGTCCCCAACCTTGAAAGTCTTCAAAAGGAGACTGAACAGGCATCTTGCTGGGATCATTTGATCTCAGCAGTATTCCTGCCCAGAGCAGGGGGTGTGGATTTAATGATATTTCAAGGTCCTTTACAGCCCTTAATTTCTATTATTCTATGATTCTATGACTCTGCATAATCAGTAATAAAATAAGATATGGTAAAATGGATAAATGATACAACTCATGGAAAATAAAAAATCAGTCATGGTTGATTGTTAAGAGAAAACTCAATTTTTCTTGTTTTCCATACAAAAATATATATTTGAAGTATATCTATGTCTGTAAATATGTAAAATCAAATCAAATACATACCTGATATCTTTAATTGAAAGCTCAGTACAAAGATAAGTAGAGAGGAAGCTACATGCAGCTGCCAGAGGAAGAGCAGAAAAAGTATCAAAAGTCTAAAAATCCTTTTTAACCCATTTTCTTGGAGTTACCGAGGACCAGACGTTATTCTCCTCAGTGGGCATTTAACCAATTCTACTCCACCCTGTTTAAATGCAAGAAAATTCATTAAAGCATCTAATTTTGATCCCTAAAAAGGAGTCACAAAAAAACAGCAAGGAGGTGGTGGACTCATTTATCTTTTATATTAACAGTTTTTCAGCAATGCAGGCACCTAAGTGCAATTCTATTTCACCAGCACTGAGTCCACTTATATGCTTAATATATGGAAGAGTATCTGGGCGTTAATGTCTAGCCCCCACGTGCATGTGGTGGTTATTGTTTGTTTTTCTCATAACTAAATGAGTTAGTGTGAGTAATGAGATGAATGCCATGTGTGAGATTATTAAATTCCCTCCCCCATCTTTTTCCTGTAACATTGCTGAATTGCATACATGCACAATGAGGCATAAGCACAGCACCAGAAAAGTATCTTTTATACCAAGGCAAAGAACAACAATTGAAATTTTACATTATCCCCGGCACAGAGATGGAAAGATGCCAGAATGAATACGAGAATGTTTTATGCTTTCTAAAATGGTACACTTTGACTGACATTGCCAATGCTATCCAGATCAGACCTGCCTAGATGGCAGCCCATGACCCACATGTGGACCCCTGAAGTGTTAACCTGCAGCCTCCAGGCTCTTGGTCAAGAAAGCTGCTTCCTTCATCACTCTCCTATTAATGCCACAGATGTCTCCAGCTCCCTGTTCCTCCTCCAGCTTCTGCTTACTGCCCCCAGCCCTGGGAGACAGCCTGCATTTGGGATGCATGGGAGGATCCTGCTTGGTTTGGGAGTGCTGACATGCTGCACCAGGGTGTGCCTGCCATACAGCGAGGCACAGGGATGTTGGCACCTCTTGGACCTAAACAGCATGCAGCTGTGGGGGAGGGGTCTGAAATGCTCAACCACTCAGAATTTGGGCAGCTCTGATTTACTATGTGGTACATAAGAAATAAAATAATCTCTTGGATATTTCTACAGCACAAGCAGAAAGAGGAGACATGATGTAAATAGCCGATTTTTCCCCTTCATGCAATAAGGCATGAAGTACCCTGGTTACATCTCTGAATGATAACATAAATGATACAAAAGATTGTGAAAGTATAATGACTTTCCTTCCACGTCCCATACACTGACCAACCCCGCAGTAAAGGGGAGGAGTGCGGTTTCGGAATGAAAGTAGAAAACATCTCAAAAAACCACTTTCTAGTTCTTTCTTTTTCAAGTGACAGACTCTGTGGGATGAGCAGTGGATGTGACATGCCTCAACTTTAGCAAGACAAGTTTCTTTGGGTACATGTGATATCTTTTATTAGACCAATGAAATAGTTGGAAAAATTGTTCTTTGCAAGCTTTCAGGCACAGACACCCTTCTTCAGGCATAGGGAGAGTCTGCTGTTATTTTGTGCTCTCCTGGATGGAGCAGAAGCCAACATTGAAAATGCAGGTCTGTGAAAATGTCAATGTGTAGCAGTGAGGATCGGGGGAATGGGAGATAACAGGTGTGAGACACGTGGGTGGAAAGAAATGTTGAACGATTCCAAGGCTTTCAACACCGTCTCCCATGACATTGTCATTAGTAGTAAGCTACGTCAGTCTAGTTGAATATACTGTAAGATGGTTGTGTAACTAACTGGTTGTTTTATCCTGTTGAAAAAGCAATCTGTCCTTGATCTAGTACTGTGTAGCAGATTCATTAATGCTTTGGAGGATTGGATTAAGTACACAAATAGCAATTGTGCAGATAATACCAAGATGAGTGGAGTGACAAACACTTTAAAATTTGGGATTAAGATTCAGAATGACCTTGAGAAATGCTTCCTATGGTGATTTAGTCAGGGATGATCTTGTCAGGATCCCTCAGGTCCTTTCCAGCTCTGCCTTTCTATGATTAAGTGATTTTCCAAATGCACTCAATTTCTTGAGACATATCCCAAAGAGAAGTATTTGGTGATGAGTAGTGAGTGAAAGTGCGATCTACCCATATACTAGAACACTTTTTATTGGAGCTGCAGAATCATAGAAACATAGATTCATAGAACAATTAGAGTTGGAAGGGACCTCAGGAGATCATCTAGTCCAAGCCCCTGCTCAAGGCAGGATCATCCCCAACTAGATCATCCCAGGCAAACCTTGTCTAGCTGGGTTTTGAAAACCTCCAAGGATGGAGCTTCCACCACCTCCCTGGGTAACCTGTTCCAGTGTTTTACTACCCTCCTAGTGAGAAAATTATTCCTGATATCTAACCTAAACTTCCCTTGCTGCAACTTGAGGCCATTGCTGCTTGTTCTATCATCTGCCATCAATGAATACAGTCTAGCTTCATCCTCTTTTGAACCCCCCTTCATATAGTTGAAGACTTCTATTAAATCACCTCTCAGTCTCCTCTTCTCTAGATGAAATAAGTCCAGTTCTGTCAGCCTTTCATCGTAAGTTATGTGCCCCATCTTCCTCACCATTTGTTGCCCTCCACTGGACTCTCTCCAATTTGTCCACATCCTTTCTGTAGTAGGGGACACAAAATTGAACACAGTACTCCAGGTGCCCTTACCAGTGCTCAACAGAGGGAAATAATCCCTTCCCTTCACCTGCGGGCAAGACTCCTACCCATGCAGCCCAGTACGCCATTAGTCTTCTTTGCAACAAGGGCACACTCGTGGCTCATATTCAGCTTGTCCACTTTAACCCACAGGTCCTTTTCTGCAGAGCCCCCAGCCTGTACTGGTGCATGGGATTGTTCCATCCTAAGTGCAGGACTTTGCACTTCTCCTTGTTGAACATCATGAGATTTCTTTTGCCCCAGTCCTCCAATTTGTCTAGGTCTGTCTGAATCCTAGCCTCATCCAGCATATCTACTACTTCCTCCAGCTTGGTGTCATCTGCAAACTTGGTGAGGATGCACTCTATGCTGTCTTCCAGGTCACTGATGAAAACATTGAACAAAACCAGCCCCAGGACCAACCCCTGGGAGACTCCTTTTGATACTGACTGCTAACTAGACATTGAGCTATTGATTACTACTGTCTGAGCCCGATGCTCCAGCCGGTTTTCTGTCCACCTTGCAGTCCATACATCCAGCCCAAACTTCTTTAGCTTCCCTGTGAGAATGTTGTGGCAGACGGTATCAAAAGCCTTGCTGAAATCAAGGTACATAACATCCATGGGTCTCTGTGGGTGCAGGGAGACCAGATTGATCTGTCATGTCTACAGAAGCCCAGAAGCAATAGAGGAGAACTTCTGAATGATCTTATTCTGTACAAATAGTAGTAAACAGGTTTGTTAATATCCACAATGCAAAATGTGGCCTCCCTTCAATCGGCATGAAACTTGGAAAAGAAAAGTGGCAGGTTGATTACTTGACTGTTGGAATATTGAGGAAATGTTAAGCAACAACTTTGAGTTAGTCTTTAGTATCACTTTGTCCTTGTGGAATTCTGCATGTGGTGTCCTAAGATTATTTACAACTATTTGAATTGGTTTAATACAATATATCAGATTTACCCAAAGAATCTTGTCTGCCTATGTCCTTAGACCAACACGGCTACAACCTAAACCTCTGGTTCATTTCTTGTTTTCATTCCATCACTGTTTTCTTCTTCTGTCCTAAGAGATTGTAGTTAAGGAGATGTAAAAAATCAATTTGACTCCACAGTAGAGTAACCTTACTGGAAGTCTTAACAAACCTGACTCAGTGTCTGTATCTCTTCTTCTTCAAAAAACAGAGATACTTTCATGGACCCCTCTGCCAGGAAAAGCTTCAGGTAGGACCAAGTTTCTCCTTTCTTTTTTTTTTTTTTTTGGAGTTATTTTCAAAAAGGTGTGATGTATAGAGGTCTTGTCCAACACATGTGTTTCATCAAGATATACTTAGACACTAAGAATATTCAATATTATTTGGTAAAGGTGCCTTGCACAAGGGGCAGAATTTGAACTCTAGGAAGTTTTTGACTCCACTGTCTCCAGTGCTCTCCCAGACTTCAAGACTTCTTTCTTTTCTTCCTTTTTCCACTTCTGCCTGTGAGTAGATGTTTCTTGGGAGTGAGCAGATGTCAATGAGCTTATATTTAATAAATCTAACTATGCTATTGATTAAAAGTACAGTTCTTACTAGAACACTAAGTAAAATCTAACTGGAGGGATTCCATTTTGCCATCACATGTAGCCCATTTCTGAAAAGGAACTTCAGCTACTCCATTCTTGTCAATCGACAAATGCCCCAAATTGTGGCAGCAACAAAAGGTAGCATATTTTTCTGTTACTTTTTTGTGATGGGCGTCTGTTTGTTTTGTGGCTAGAGAGTGCAGTCAGCCTGGAGTTGCCTATGTTCTCCAGCTAGGCAGGAGACCCAAAGCTGCTCACCTTGAAAATTTCCATTCCCATAGTAGGCAGGATTGGGGCACCTGTAGCCTTAAGGCACCTACCAAGATCCTCCCATTTGCAGAAGCTTGCCCCAATAATCCCCAGATAAAGCATTCCCTTGGTGCGCATATTGCACTGTGTACCTTTGCAAATAGGGGCACGTTGGGTTCCCTGCTTGAAGATGCATGCTCTGGGAATGCTGCAGCATGGTTTTCCTGTTTGCAGAGATGCACTCCAAGTGTTGTCCAGCACAATTGGGTCCTCGCCACTCACTCTGGGGAGCTGCAGGGGTTTAACCCTCTAGGACAATAGGTGACTTCAGTCTTGTCCAGTGAGGCAGATTAGCTGTGCTGGATGCATTCCAGCATAGCTGATCTGCTTATTTGGCAATCTTTCTAGCTGTACTTACTGACTGACAAAAAATTAAAAGGAGATAGTGAGCTGTATATAATATAATCTAAGAAATAGAAAAATGTCAGTTAAAGTAAAATTATTTATTTGGACTTTTATTGGGTCTATTTTGAGCTTTGAATTCTAATACATTTAAAATCATTAACTAGTCCCACAGAAAATCTTTCTAGTTCTGATTAAATGTCCATTAACAGCTTCATCACAACCTGTGAAATGCTTTATTTCCATTCCTTTACCCATCATTTCTAGCCTTCTGGTCTGGGCAAACAGTTGCTATGTTTCTATTATTACAAAGTTAAAAGTAAGCATGTATTTCCTAAGCATATATTGCAGATTTAGTGTTCTCAGTGTCCTCATCTGATATTAATCTCTTAGGCTTCAGCTCTGCTGGTTCATTAATGTGTAGTAATTCCATTGCTTTTTGTTTGAATGCATAACTCTCCAATTTTAATTATTAAGTATTTCTTGAAGAAATGTATTTTTCTGAATACTATTCAATGTCTTCAATGGATCATCAATAAGGAGTTGTCAGAAATTGATAGGGTGTAAATTTACTCCTTTGAAGGGGACCAGCAGAAGTTGTGTGCAGTTCTAAGTGTGACTTTCACTCTGAATTAGTACTGTAGAGCTCTTTTTGCTGAGTTTCTATATTTCTGCCTCATTGATATGTCACAGCGGGTAATACACAGTCAAAAAGCTTGTTTTAATTGAAACAAAATAAAGGTTGCTCTTCATGTGATCTAAAACCAACCAGTGTTAGGGTTCTGATATATTATTTGGCTCAGAAAATTTTAACCCACTTTTAATGAATCCACTTGGACAGCTTCATTGATAATCTAAGGCAATTATTACCTATTTTTCCCCAGTTACCTGGGAGATGTAGCCTGGTGTCACTATCCCCCTTTCCTTGGCTTTGTCTCCTTTCTTACCTGCCACACCTTGGTCCTTTTTTTGTTTCAGGAGGTAGGTGGCAGGGTCAGGGGTTGCTCTTGCTTGGTGTAGTGTTTGCCAGGTTCAGTGGTGACATGTATGGGGGTCCCAGGGGTGTATGTGCACCCCCTGAGAGTGCTGGTGCACTCTCTGACAGCCAGCAGTCCCCAGTTAGGTGGAGGGAGTAGGTGGGAGCACCAGTGCCCCACCTGCAAGCACTGACCATGGAGTGGGAGCACCATGGCTGCTTCCCAGTTGGTAAATTTCCCCCCAGTTGGTGAGATTGGCTGTAGGGGGACCTCCTTGGTTGCTGACTGGTTGTTGGGGGAGGCATGTGTCCCCCCCCTTATTAAGGTGGCACCAGTCACTCATGCCAGATTTTGTTTCTCAGTCTTCTCCACTTCACTCTTGGAAGGGGCATCTTGCTCTTTTACTCTTCCTCTTCTCCTCTCAGCACCTAACCTTTTCCCCAGGAACTGAGCCTAGTCATGGATTCTTCTCAACATGTATAGCTCTTTATTTTCAGGATGGAGCTGTGACTTTACATTTCATCAGCTCCTATCCATAATCTGGAGCCTCCACCCCTTTTACCACCCTTTGTGAGTCAATCAGGTTCATTTCCCATATCTCTGCCTTGTTACGGCTCTTCTGGAACCTTCTTCCTCCCCTTAGAGTCTTACCACAAACCATTGGATTAGTCTCCAAAATATTGGAACAAAATGACACAAGTGCCCACCTAACAACAATCTTCTGCCTCTGATATGGAGTGGCGGGGGGGGGAAGAAAAAGGATCCACAAAATCATATCTTGTCTAGTTAGTCTCTATATCTTCATTCAAAATCTCACTAGTAGGATGCTTCACCCCTTTTTCCTGTCTCTATCAAATTCCCTGCAGCTGTGTTGTTCCTTCTTAGCATCAAGAATTCCTCCGGACACTGATTCCAGTCCATCTTGAAAACTCTACCCCCTTCCCTGCAGATCTTCCAGCAGGGGTGTAAGTAGCCGAGTAACTCTGCCCAGCCCACTTCCTGGTCCTGTGAAGGAGATGTTAATCACTTAATTGGTGATTATCCAATTATGATACCCACTCTAAGACTACCAGCCCTCTATATTCCTGCCTGTGGTTCTCTTCTGTTCTTCCATTCTTTTTAACTGATATGGTCTCTGTCCCTCCATCTCTCTCCCCTGCCTCACGGCTGGGCCAGGCTTCCGTGTTACACCACTTTCTATTAACATTTTATTTTTAATTTTCAGCTATTTTTTCCAGCTCTTCATAAGCTGCAGTGAAAAAGACAATAGCCTCTTCAAGCCACTAACAAACATTGGAGAGAGAATGAAACAATTATAGCACTATTGTAGTCAGTAGGAAATCCCCATTGCCATCAAAATAGCAAGGATTTCACTCATTATTGTTGCCTTCAGCTATATTTCAACTTAAGGCTTTCATTCTGTTTGTAAAGTTAATTATCATGATGATACTGACAGAAAAATTCACAGGTCAGTTTTACTCCTATCCAAACCTAGGTACAGGCGTGACACTTAATCTGCATTAAGCACAGGGAAAGCACTTTAAAGCTGTAACTGAACAGATGTTCACAGCACTTAGTGTTTTTAAAAGGGTCGATTGTGCTCTAAGTTAACTCTCAAAGGATGTGCTATGAGACCAAAATGCCTTAAGTTAGAGGCTTTTTTGAACTTGGAGCCACATCCATCATTCATTAAGCTAGGTAATATTTCCTGGAATTTCAGGGGCTCCCTCCAGGGGCTTGCCTTGGCTGTTAGTGACAGCCTCTGATCCCAGCCAGCTGTGAGCCACAGCTGGGTTAAGGAGTGGGGTGGGAAGGGGACTTTCCATTCCCACAGCTACCATGACCCTGCACTATGCTGCAGCACAGCCAGAGGAGGGAATCTTTGCTCCAGCTGTATCCAGCAGTGGCAGTGTAAGTTCCCTGTGCCACTTTTGGCTATTCAAGAAACTCTGGCAGGGGAGAGAAGGAAAAGAAGCTCCCCCCCACTGCAGGAGAGCTGGTTCTAGACCCCTGAAACCCTAAACAGAAATGCCGGGGGGGGCAGGGAGGCACTCAGATAGTGGGGGGGCTCCTTGTCCACTTCCTATGCCAGAGATTCCAGAGCAGTGAAAAGAAACACAGGGAACTTGCACTGCCACTGCTGGCTGCAGCTGGGGGAAAGGAGTCCATTTCCTGGGTAGGCTTCCCACTTCCACCAGATTCCCAGCTCAGGAACTTGGGGAGGGGGGCTGCCTAGCAGGGGTATCCTTTTCCAACCCCCCCATCAGAGTTCCTGGTACAGCAATAAGTGACACAGGGAACTTGCAGTGCTGCTGCTGGCAACAGCTGAGTGAAGGGACTCCTCTCATCACAAGCTCCTGCCCCCCTCCTCCGCTTGCTAGCTGGGTTCTGGGGGGAGCATACTGTCGCACCTTCAGAGCCTTAATTCTGACAGGCTCCTAGGGCAAGAACGAACGCTCTCTAACTAATTTCTTTTTCCCGCACTAGGCTTTGATTTCCTTTTTATTGGCTGCTAGACAGATCAGATATCGCGAGATCGCTGAGATAAGGTTGCATTTACTCACGTGGTCGTTAGTTGCAATTTATTGGTTCGTTTTAC
>JAGPOW010003685.1:13760747-13775747 GCA_030014935.1 Caiman crocodilus
CCTCGTCCAAGTCAGCAACAAAGATGTTGAACAGCGCGGGCCCAAGGACCGAGCCCTGGGGGACCCTGCTGCTCACATCTCTCCAGGTCGAGTACAACCCCTCCACCACCACTCTCTGGGAGCACCCTGTCAGCCAGTTCCTGGCTTTATTGGGTTGTCTGACCTTGAAAACATTGGCTTAGACACCAAGATTAACTTTGTACCATACTTAGAAGAGAAGATACCAGTCACTAAAATATACCCAGAGGAGTAGAAGTGGGGTGACTATTTGTCTAGTTCAAGCAAGGCCAATCTGTGGCAAATGTGCCACAAGTGGCATAAGCAGACTGTGTGCACGGCACGTAGCTGACTTGGGAGGTAACAGGCAGCATGGTAGTATGCAACTTCTTTAGGAAGTTTCTGTAAATCTTTCAGGAGGTTTTTGCTTTCTTCTCAAACTGACAAAACATCAGATCAAGTTTCTGAATTATTTTTGGTCAGAAGCTTTTCCTCCATGTTGTGCTAAACTTGAGTCCTTATACTGGACTCCAGTCCACATGCATTTTTTGCACCTTTGCTCCTGTGCATGCTGGAAATTTTGTTACCTACAGACCACTGAGACTGATTTCTTCTTTCTGCATGATGGTATTTGCATTTGTGTCCATAGTATATCTTCCCATAAAGACGTGGTTGGATTCTGTGTTCCGGAACAATTGGTTTCTTCGTAAGAATACTGTCAAGATTTGGGCCATAATGGCCAAGAAGATCATTAGGTGACATGTATGTTGTACCGTCTTGTACTACAAGCGCACACGTAACTAGATTCAATTTCTCACAAGTTGCGAGACCCAAAATCGGTGTCAATTCCTGAGGTACCACAATGCATAGTAATTTGTAAAAACTATTTTTACATTGGATTTTAGCAATGCATCTCTCTTTCACTGGTATATTTGCTCCTGAATATCCAGTTATTTTATTGTTTGCTGGATTCACTTTTGGTTTCAAATTTAATTGTCTATATTAATTAATATTAAGCTGTCTAAATTCTATAAATCGATCTGGTAAACTATTAATCTGAACTCTCCAGTGTCCAATTTAAATGAAAGCATTGTTTCTCGTACTTCTACTGGCAAAATCCAGTCCCCCTCATTGTTTGTCGCTAGATTTAACAACAGTTATATAAAATTGTTCTGGTCTGTGCTCACCTGTATTTACACAAGATTTTTGTTTGTGCATCTGCAACACCTGGCAAAATTATTCTTGTAATTGTTAAAACAGTTTTCCAAATGCAGCCCAACATATGAAGCCATGTTGCCTTCTGCACATGATATACATCTGCCTGTGAGCTCCCTCTCTCAGAAGCCTCATCGCCAATGGACAATTCTACTCTGAAAGGAGGCTTCTTACCAGCAAAAAGTTCCACCCTCTGAGGTGGCTTCTTCTAGCTACTTTTTCATGCCGTTTGGTGCATTTAGCTCTGCATCCTGAGGCTTCAGAGTTTCTGCTGCCTTGCACATTTAGATAGTCTTTTTAGCAACAAGTATCTCTCACACAATAGCCTTTCTTGCAAAATAGGGACTATGATGAGACAAATAATCCTATCTCTAGTCAGAGGTTCTGTCATATTCCCCAAAGCACAGTTCTTACTCAGTCTCTTTAGTTCAGGAACATACCGATCTATACTTTGTTCTGCTGTTTGTTTTGCATGTTAAAACCATGTGTCATTCAAAGGTCTCGTTGTTTGGCATGCAGTATACCTCAAGTTTACACAGTAGTACACTTAACCTCATAGTTTAGTCTTCTTTGAAGCTAAAGGTGTTATAAGCAACCAAAGCTTCCTCCCTCAAAATGTGCAAAAGATTGAGGAACATTTTTCTCTTCTGCCGCTGACTGCTAGGTACTAGGAGTGTGTGAAACTGGCCCTTTTCAATTCAGATTTGGATTTATCCTGAGTCAGGGAAAGTGATTCGATCTGTTGATTCAGCTCGCTGTCCCTGATTAGATTTGGCCAAATCTGACTCCAAAAATTTGGTGCTGATTCACTGAATCAGTGATTTGGACACCGGCGCAGCTTAAAATGTTTTTTCTACATACCTTGAGGTAGCAGCGTGGCTCGTGATCACTGCGGTGCTGGGGTGGATGGGAAATCCCACAGCAGCACAGGAGGATCTCCAGCACGCTCGGCAGCAAACCCAGAAGTGGACCGGAAGTACTTCTGATCCACTTCTGGGTCTGCTGGGGAGTGCAGGGCCCCTTCATGTTCTCCTGGCCCAGCGGTCAGCTGCAGAGGGATACCAGGTGCCCCCCCCAGACCCAGGAGGCACCAGTCGCCAAGGCAGAGGGTTCAGGGGAGCCTCCCAGCATGCTCCCTGGTGGACCTGGAAGTGTTTCTGGTCCTTTGATATGGTATCTCATCCCATTCCCATAAATAAATTAAGAGGCTGTGACATAGACATTTACACAGTTTGGTGGGTGGCAAATTGGCTTAGTGGTTACACCCAAAGAGTGGTAGTAGCTAGGTTGGTATCAACCTGGAAGGAAGTGGGCAGTGGGGGCCCGCAGGGTTCAGTCCTTGGACCTGTACTCTTCAGTATCTTCATCAGTGACTTGGATATGGGTGTGAAGTGGACTCTGTTCAAGTTTGCAGATGATACTACTAAATTGTGGGGTGAATTGCATACTCTAGAGGGTAAGGAACGATTGCAGGCAGACCTGGACTGGTTGGAAAAGTGGGCGGTACACAATAGGATGCAATACAACAAGGACAAGTGCAGTGTGCTATATCTAGGGCACAAAAATATCCAGCACACCTACTGGCTGGGAAGTGACCCTCTCAGCAGCACAGAAGTGGAAAGGGATCTCAGAGTCATAGTGGACTCCAAGATGAACATGAGTCATCAGTGTGACAAAATCATCAGCAAAGCTAATTGCACTTTATTGTGCATCAGTAGATGCATGACAAATAGAACCAAGGAGGTGATATTTCCCATCTCTGCGGTATTGGTCAGACCACTTTTGGAGTACTGTGTTCAGTTTTGGGCACTGTACTTTAAGAAGGATGTTGATAGACTCAAGAGGGTCCAGAGGAGGGCCACTCATATAGTTAGGGACTTACAGGTCAAGCACTATGGGGAGAGATGGAGGGACCCGGAGTTCTCCAGCCTCCACAAGAGAAGGCTGAGAGGTGATCTTGTGGCTGCCTACAAATTCATTAGTGGGGATGCAGCAAGGGATTGGAGATGTTTTGTTCACCAGGGCACCTTTTGCAGAGCTCAGGGTTAACCCTCTCCTGCAGTGGCATAACTTTAAGATGCTTAGAGGGCATTTAGAACATAATAAGTTTTAACTTGCAGCTGGTTATGCTTTAAGTGTGCTTAGTATGGTCCAAGTTTAACATGCAATTTCACTCCTGGAAGTACTTTGGAAGTTTTCCAACTTTGTATACTTTTTTAAAGATTTCTGGGAAACTGAATAATAAGTATATAAGTAGCATGTAGTTTCTGTATATACTGTTGGACTGTTGGTATTTGTGGTGCATATTTTTCGGATGGACAAATATTACCCAAGCGACCAAAAAATTTTGCTTATAAAAAAGTATATAATTTTACTTTAATCTCTTTAAGTATTTTGTCAACATATTTTAGGCTGATTAAATCCATTTTTATGTACTAGGATTTAAACACCTGTCTTTTCTCTCTCAATGTTTCTTATGAGAGCTTGGGGGATTGGGGGTCAACATTCAGAGTGACAATGTAAATTGAAATTAGAGAGTACTCAATATTCTGTGTAGCAAGTCAACTTAGTAATGCTAGATTTTTTAAGTTAGCTGTGTAGACAGGGCACATAAGATTTTTTTTTTTCTGAGGGAAGTTTACTGCTGAAGGTATTAATGTAGTTTCCACTACAACATAAATCTGCAAGCTGAAACTCTTGTAAGCACATCGTGTATTGTTACTGAGAGTGTTCAGTGAAAAAATGAAAAAAATGTGTTTCTCAAAATAATGGTAGGATTTCACTGCCTGTGGCTGCACTTTTCCTGTACTTTGTCTAGGAAAGACCCAAATATAGTTAAAATTCCATTTGATCCTATACCTAGAAAGCTCCTAAATGGTATTACTAATACTATCAAAATTCAAATATTAGATAGGAATATTTGAGTGTGTAGAGATACCCACAGGCTAAAACCTATGTGGATACAATGTTTATTTCTATTTCTTTTATTTACCTCACTATAGCAGTCTTATACTCTTGTGTTCTCATGTTCTTATCAGCCTGGCACCATCTTTTCTAAAGAGGATGACACAGAAAATTATATTTTTTCATGTTGGGATTTGTCTTTCAAAGTATTTCAAAGTAGCTGTGACAGGAATTCTTGTGGATACTGCTGCAAATAACAGTACTGTGGTTGGTCAGCTTTTCTTCAGTCCCATAGGATCTCTTGTGCTCTGAATTAGCTTTGTGGCACTCTGTCCCTTCATTAGTCTTTTATGAAAGGAAGAAGCATGAATGGTCTCTGAAGGAAAGTCTATAGTTTATCAGCAGTATTTCAGCAATAGATTGAAACACCTTGACTATTCCCAGTTTTCTTTCTGCAGGGAAAGCCATTGAAGGATTGTAATTGCAGTGATTCCAGATTATTAAGAGTTTGTGCTGATCGGGTATTTTCTAAACCCAAGCTTGAACACCTTACTTAGGAAAATTTCTCATTGATTATAATGCATATTTTGAATATATTTAGACCACAGGATTTAGCACATCACTAGTAGAAGGAGGGGGAAAATGGTTTCTAGAAACCAAATTAAAAATGAGTCCCATTAAATAGTTAGCTTGCCACAGTGTTTTAGGGGCTGCCATACACTAAATCTTCCTATGAATTGCATTGAAAAGGATTCATATGCATAAAGCTTCTCTCAATCTCATTATGAACGCATTCGGATTTCCTGCTTCTCTCTGTCCTGCTGCCAAATCTAGCACAAATATAAAAATGAAGGATGGAGAAACTTCACATGGCTCCAGAATTTAGGGCAGTTTCCTTGAATCTAGACATTTGAGATGAAATGAACATGTAATTCTCAAAAGAGCTCTTACCCCTCAGCATTTTTACATGTCATTCTACTAATTCTCTTCCCCCTAACCTGTAGGGAGAGATAGCCATGATATGAAAATTCAAGTGCTCCTCTCCTGACGAGTCTTGGCCCCTAAGGATTTTTTTCCTCTGGGCGTTGAGCTAGAGCCTGCCCCCACCCAAAGGCACAATAAACCCAGATTAACTCGGTCACCAATTAGGTTAGGCAACTTATATTAAGCAAAAAACTAAAGAACAGCTTGTAACAGGGTAATATTAAGAACAGTGTCAAACAAAGAGAAACCAGTAAGAATATACATATACAAAACCCCAACAACCTCAGCTCAGTCTAAGTTTGTGACTTGTTTTGTCAGAGCTCTCTTCTAGGGCTGTGCAAAGCTTTGGTCGCTGATCGATTCAGCGGAGATTCAGCCTGATTCCCTTTGATCTCCCTGAATCAAAGTGGAACCCACTGAATCAATTCAGAAGATATGGACATAGACATAGCTTTTAATGTTTTTTCTACATACCTAAATGTAACAGGTGTCTTGTGGATGCTGAGATGCTGGGGCGATGGAGCATCCCATGGGAGCATGGGGGGGTCCCCAGTGTGCTCAGCAGTGGAACCAGAAGTGGTCCAGAAGCAATTCTGGACCACTTCTGGGTCCACCACAGAGCACACAGGGGATCCCCACCCCCCAGCTTAGCAATTGGTGCCTCCTGGGTCTGGGGGAAGCATCTGGGCTCCCCCCACAGCCAATTGCTGAGCTGAGGGGCTGGGGAGAGGGGGCTGTGTGCTCCACAGAAGATCCAGAAGTGCACTGAAAGTGCTTCTGGTCCACTTTCAGGTCCGCTGCCAAACATGCAGGGACCCCCCTATGTTCCTGTGAGGTGGGGGTGCCCCATCCACCCCAACATCTCAGCATTCATGAGCTGCTGGTACCTTGAGGTATGTAGAAAAAATATTTAAAGCTGTGTCTATGCCTGAGTTGTTGATTCTCTGAATCAGCATCGAATCTTCAGATTTGGACTCAGCCAAATTAAATCAGGACAGTGATCCGAATCAACGAATTGAATCACTGTCCACTGAAGTGGGCTGAATCGGAATCTGAATTGAATATGGCCCACTTTTCATACCTCTACCCTCTTCCCCTCAGTGATGATACAAAGCTGGTGAGGATTTCTAAGCCTCCACCCCTTGCATTGGGTAATTGGCACCTAATTTATTCAGGATAAGGTGATATGTTATCAAATCCTCAATAGTAGGATGGGTGGATGGTCACTCAAGATCACCTTTTCCTGAGGTAAGTCTCCTCAATAGCTGATTTGACAAACCAATCACTCCACAATAATGATAACCCACCAATCCCACAGACCCATGCCATACTCCAATCAATATAAGACAGACAATGGCATACAAATGACACCCTCTCACTCTGACACCTAGTTATATTCAAAATCTTTTTGCTCTTCAAGTCACAATGAAAACATCTCGTGAAGACTTTCTGTACCTGTCCCTCTGCACCTGTTTACACCACACTCCTGTTGATCACTGTCACTCAAAAGATACCCCAATCACAATGTTGTGCACCCATCTCATCCACCGCTGCATTCATCACTCTAGCTTTGCACACAGCACTTAGTCTAGCAGTTAGCACTTTCCCTTGGACAGTTTTCCCACCAAGAATCATGTGCACTGCACATGTCCCATAGGCAGACGTAGGTCAATGACATTATTGGGGTGGAAAGTTCAGATGTTGCGGGACCCTCCCACCTCTCACCAAAGTGCTCAGGCTCAGGAGGGAATTAAACCAGGAATCCATCCCCAACATACCTGCCTTCATCATATGCTTGGCTTCTGCTCATTTGCAAAGACTAATTAGACCTGTAGGCAATTACCTGTAGTCTGTATTTAGCAACTTCCTTTATCCATTTTTGACATGTCCTTCCTGACCTCCTAATTTTCAGCAGACCTCTGACATTTGTTTATACTTGTACCCTATTGCTCAAGGATTTCTTTGTGAGTTTTCTTTTAATTTAATATATTATTTAGTATTAAACCTGGCAAGTTCAGAGCTGCCTCAGAGAGAGAGGAATGCATAATTAAAGATGAAAATTTGCTTTTATATTTAAGCTATGATCTGTTCTTTCTCTTTTCCTTTTCCCTTTCTTGTTCTTTGTCTAAACTATAGGCATTATTTCTACTCAAAAATCATCTACAACTTACAGTCTTATTAAACAGTGTGAACTATGTCTTTAAGTCCCTTGTTTTCTTTGATGTAAACACCTGGATATGAGGAGGAATAAGGTAGAGCATCTTAAAGGCACAGTTCATGCCACTGTAAGTTAGAGGGTCATTCATGCTTAATGAACCCACCAAAGAGAAAAGATAGAATTCACTCATGACCATCTATTGTTCTTTATTGCCCTTTTAAAATGTATAGTAAAACCTTTTACTGAAGCATAAAGACAGCAGGGGGTTTTGGTTAATGACAGGCTGTGAAATGGGCTTTGCATATAATGTTCCTTTTGATACTATTTTGTTTTTTCCGTGGCTCTGAAAAATAATACAATGATAAGGAACATCAGTATATGCATATGTCTTTTGAATCTTCATTCTGCATGCCCAGAAACCTGATGCTTTAGAGATTTCAGTTTGTATATGAAAGCTCTGGCCCACAACTGAATTTTTTCAGCTTCTGCATGAACTTTCTATGTGTAGAATCAAATGTAGATTTTAGTGAACTTAGCTCTTCATTAGACATATACAGATATTGTAAGGATGCAACTTTTTTTCACTATTTCTACCAATCACCCTTTTTTTTTCAGTGACTAGTGGCACCATCTTAGGACTTTTGGTTCAGCTCCCAACTCAGCCATGGACTTTCTGGATTAGTGCATGCAGGTTAGTCAGGACTATGCCCAAAAAAGAACTTAAGTAATAGGGATGTGTGAAACCCTACTGCTCCATTTTGAATTGTATTTTACCACTTCGAAGGGACAGTGTTTTGAAGCACTGTTCCATTTCATTTTGTTGAAACTGTTTGACTGTTTCAACACGTTTTGCCCATTGACTATAATGGGGAATCATGAAAATGCATATAACTTTTTCATTTCTTTCCTGACTTGAATGAAAGCAACCTCTACCTCAGCATCCTCCGAAGTGCCTTCTGGGGAAGGAGACCTGGCTCTAGGGGAAACTTGAAGGGTGTAGCACAAACTCGGATGATTCCCTATCCTTCCCCAGAATTTCCCTTGCTATGGCACTTGGCTCCAGCTCTTCCTCTGGCACTGGAAAACGGTCATGCTGGTGCTGCTTCTTGTCATGGTGGTGGTGGGGGGCTGTTTTGACTGGGGCTTTTGGAGGGGATGCAGACTCAGGCAGTGGCACTGCTCCCCACTCCTTGCTGCCAGTAGAACCAGAAGCCTCAAACCTGCTAGTTGTAGGAAAGAGGCTGTGTCTCCCTTGGGGGGGGTGAGGGGTGGGACTTACAGCTCTCCCTCTACCCCGTCTTCCACCCTTCTCTTAAGGCTTGCCAGCTACCTTTCCAGCACCTTCATAGTGTGTTTGGTGTGCTTGAAAATCTGTGTGTTTTTCTGTAATGTAATATGTATTTATGTAATATATGTAGATAATTGTATGTATGTATTTATGTGATAAATAAAATACATAAATGTATATATGTGTTCCTGTATAAATTGTACATTATTATATGCAATATATGGTGTGCTTCCCTGCACAATGAATGGAATGCATACTGTGAGAGAAAGCGCAATTTCTTTTCTGGGGGAAAAGAATCAAAATAGACTAACAAAAACAAAAAGAGGATTTTGCAGGAGGAATAAATTGAAGGGAATGAATTTTGAGATTTATTTAAGGGTATTAGGAAAGGAAAAGGTACTGGAGGATCCCACTTGCTAATAGCAGGCTAGCAAATAGGAAGTGATAGCTTTTCTCTGATGCTGCTGAGCTGCTGCAAGACACAGCTCAAAAAGCTGACCCCAAGGCACAGATAAAGCTCAGTTGTACACTGTTACTCCATCCCTTCCCCAGAGCACTGGGATTGGATGGACCTCGGGAAAGGATCACAGTCACTGGGCAGCTACCTGGTCAATATGAGAGCAGTCCTTCCTCCCTCTTCCCCTCCCTTTCCTTAGTTTCTCTTCAGCTGCAAGCAAGCCCAGTTTTAAAACTTGAAATGTTTTGAAACTTCCAAACCATTTCAAGTGCCCTAATTTTATTTCAAAACTGTTTCAAAGCCTTTCATTTAATTTTGATGTCACTGTTTTAAGTTTGAAACAAGTCATAACAAAACACCTGTTGAAATTTTGCACAGCCCTATTAAGTACTAGGTGTTGTGGCAGCTAGCTTGTAGGCACCTGGCCCCTCTAATAAAATGCAGAGGCGTAAGTTAAGCTGTCTAGGTAATGTGTAGAGTCAGCGATCTAAGAATATGTTACCAAACCTGTCACAGGCCAACTGGGCACTGTGAGTGTATCAAGATGGTTTACACGTATAACAGTTAACAAAAAAGTTAAGCTAATAAACAGACTATAACAATAAAAGTTAAAAGTTGGCAGTGATAGTAAGAACAGACAGACAAATTGACAGAGTTCTCACTTGGTTGGCAACTTATCGATAGTCCCTCAGTGCCAGGTACACAGCAAGTAGATCCAGCGAAGTCAGGCATCCCTGATCAACGCTGTCGGAGGAAGCACCAAGGAAGATCCCTTAGTCAGGATTTGATCCTTGCTCACACTGGGAGTCTGGAGTCCAGGCTTGGATCAGCAATGACCGTTCTGTTCCGTCTTTCCGACTGGTCACCTGACATGTGTGTTCTTTTATATCTTGCCCTAGTCTAATCTGTTGGCTTCAGAGCCACTCACAATCTTACTTGACAGCTGTTACCCTAGGGGATTAAAAGGTGTTAGAAATTATCATAATGGGTTACTGCCTAAACTTGGGTTTGCCCAACAAGCAAATCACACCACATCACTTTGGGGTTTGAGATTAGCATTTTCTCTGCCTAAATTCAATCCACCTAGCTACTTCCTCTTTGGAAATTTTTGGAATGTGTTAATTGTACCTTGTGGTCAGGTTTGTCATTTTTACTGATCTTTAAGCAAGAACCGTCAGGTCAGCTAAACTTTGCAGTTTTGTTTTCTAGTTCTGCTTCTTGGGGCCAAGTCTAGTTTTATGATCGGTACAGACAGTTAATTTTAACATTGCGATTATACTTGTGACAGACAGGGTACTTTTTGTGGGTTACAATCTTGCAAGCTTTGCCTTAGCTAACATTAACTATTATGCCATTGCTAGGTGTTCTCAAGAAGCAGATCTTATTTGCTACAATCTGCTCATTAACCCCTTTGGTTCTGGCTGTCACACAAAACTCACTCCCCGCCGCCCCCTCCCCCCCCCCCCCAAAAAAAAAAAACCCTCAGTAGGGAATTGCATAAAGCCAGAGTATCTATGACTTGTCTCCCACCTCTTTTCAGACTTAGGAGCCTTGTTCAGTTGTACTGACAGATGCCTCCCTTCACTCCAAATTCACAGCCTTGACTTTGGAACCCCAAAA
Source organism: Caiman crocodilus (assembly GCA_030014935.1). Classification (NCBI taxonomy): domain Eukaryota; kingdom Metazoa; phylum Chordata; order Crocodylia; family Alligatoridae; genus Caiman; species Caiman crocodilus. The sequence continues at coordinate 13,771,371 of JAGPOW010003685.1, forward strand.
GTAGGTACTTTAGTCTTTTCTTTCAACAAAGAAGCAGGGGGTCATTCTTTCTTCATAAAATAAGACCAGAGAATGGAGAGAGACAGCTTCAATTTCCTCCTTTCCTTTAGGGGACTGAAAGCTACATTTCCCATAAGTACACCCTGACCAATAGACCCTACTGTCACTTTCCTGTGGAAACTGTTCCACTATCCAGAAAAAAAAAAACACTTTAAAATGTTTCAGTCAGAGAAAAAGCCAGACATTGCTTTCTTCCCGTCAATTAAATCTTTCAGTACTTGTCCTGAGAACAAGGATCTTCAGGTAACATCTAAAACACTGCTGCCATGACAACCCCTCTTTTATTTCATGATGTTTATTCTCTCTGTGCCTCCTTTATCTCAATAGCACAACACACAAACCATCTCAGCCAGCTTCAGCAATTTACCCTCAAAAAATCCTTTAGCCTCCTTTTAAGGTTTTGTTACTCTGGTCATTGACTTTACGAAACACTGTGTTGTCAGGAATTTCTGATTCTGGACACATTCCTTTTCTACTTTACCCAAGCTGAGCCTCCAGCAACAGTGTTCCAGTCCCACTAAGATGGACATGATCACGTATAAATATCTCATCCATTCTGTGTTTCTCTTTTAAATGAAATCGGCTGAAGGATAATTTTTTTCCTTTGTGATCAGAAGCAATAATACCTATGGCACTGGAGCATACTTACAATAACTATCTTCTGAGCTTATTTAAAAGCCCTAGTTTTCTGTGCTTAATCAACTGCAAAAGTTATTTATTGCATTGTATACACAAGCATCATGAGCACTATGCCTTAATTAACTGTGTCAGCCTTGGCTGTCATTTTGACACTTGGCTTTTATTGGAATGAATGTTAAGTTCTGTCTTTTCTGATAGTTCTTTAAGCACATGTCAGCTTTGCATACTAGATCCTTTTTGCAATAATCAGTTTCAATTAACTGTCTTTAATTCTTTCTCGCGTTTGTTCTCCGGTAGTTTTGCTAAGGTCTGATTGCATTTGCTCACACAATTACTTTTTCTTCATATTTCCCTGGCTGGCAATCACTGGCCCAAAAGTGTTAACTCCTGTGTCAATTATCATACTTAGAAGGTGGTTAAATTACTAATGCTAATCCTAAAAATCAACCAACCACAAAAACAAACAAAAATATATAGAGAGAGAATCTGATCTTGTAGATGCTCCAGAATCTGTGTGAAATCTATCTTGACTCCTGGGGTGCATCTGGATGAGAGTGCACATGCAGGAGCACAAGCCTCCCTTGGGACAAACAGAGGTGGCAAATGTCCCTGCATGCATGTTCCAGCACATGGCAAAGTGACCCAGGAGGGGTTGGGGAGGCTGGGGCTAGCACAGGGGTGGGCAAAATGCCGCCCATGGGCCAGATGTGGCGCACCAGGCATTCTATCTAGCCCACAGGGCCCCTAAAAAATTTAGAAAATGAATATTTATCTGGTCTAGGCTGCCTATTATGCAATCCTCGATAGCTTGCCAAAATTCATTAAGTGGCCCTCCACCCAAAATAATTGCTCTCCCTGGGCTAGCACCTGTGCTGCCCCAGCAGCCTTACCTGGGGTCCTGTGGGCTTCTGGGGACAACAGCTGTGCTGAGCCACCAGCTCAGAGCCTGGCCAGCTCCCTTTCTGGTGGCACATGCTGCTGCTCCATGCACCATACCATTTTTGTCAGTGTCTTTTTTTTTTTCTTACCTGGGGAGATCCCAGAGTAAAAAAACCCATTGTGCAGCAAATTAGCAGCACAGTGAATGGGTGCACGTGAGCCACGTGCAGTATGCAGTGCCTCAAACTGCTAATGAGGCACCACGACTGCATGTGCGCACTCATCTGGATGCACCCGTGGAGGGCATATTTTCATTTAGTGATCCAGGGGCCACAATGTTGCTACTATTAGCATTTACCACCCCCACAATCTATATCCAAGATGAATGCTCTTTTTTTTTCTTTGTCAAGCTTTCTGAGTTTTGTATCTTCACTCTGTGCTTAAGGGCTTTATAACTCTGATCTTCCTCCCCACTGTCCTTAGCATATATATATTCCTCTTACCTCAGTCTTCATATTACAGTAAGTGCTATGGGAACCTGCCTAAACCGCCCTGCTCTCTTCTTTCTACATATTTCTTTTTTGTATGTAAAGCCTTATGCTCTTCCCTCCTATTGATTCTATCCTTCCAGGCGCACTAAATGTTAGATTTCTACCTTTTAGCTGGACTTAAACAATTGGATAGCATAGCCTCTTTTATCTGCCTTTAAATATATTGATTAGAGTTTGGAAATATTACTTTCTTTGTTCTTTAAAAAGTTACTGCAGAGAAGCTTTTCATTGCTTCAGCCAAGATTTCCCAAAGTGACCAGAGATTTTATTTGCCATATTTGTATTTGCCTTAATCCAAACTGAAGTTCAGGTTTGGATACTTAATACTTAGTCAAAATCAGTGTTCTTTGATTGTTTCACATTGTACACCTCAAAAGTCAAAGAACCAGGGTCAAGAATCACTTTTGAAAATCCTAACCCTTTTTCTTTTATCCATGAATAACATGCACTTCATGTAGAAGAAAAATCACTTGAGTTTGAAAATAGTCACAAGTGATTAAATTTTCTTAGTCACCACTTCACACACCATTTTTACAAGTTACCATATTGAAACAAAGGCCAGGTAACTACATTCCCTTGGTTCTCCTAAAATTCTCAAATTGACTTAAAAACAAGTCCAGCATGACTGTACACACATAATCATTGCAATACCTGTTCTCTTTGTAATTTGTGAGCTCAAACTACATCCAGGATGTTATGTCCTTACCTGACGATAAATGTTATCCCTTAATGAAGTCAATGGAGTTGAACTGGTTTACCTCAGGTGAGCATATGACTCAAGAACGGGGTGGAAAATTATATCAGCTGGAGGGCTGCTTAATGAATATTGGTGAGTTGTCAAGGGCTGCAAGGGTAGCCCTGCCCCTTGGCAGGTGCTCCAGCCCCAAGTCAGCATCTTCAGACTGGAAGTCCCACCACTAAGTCCTGACCTTTGCCAATGAAAGTCCCTTTCCCTTTGCCCCTCCCAAGTAGTCATTTTGAGAGAGGGAGGTCGCCATCTCGGAACCAGAAAAAACAAATGATGTACTAAAAGTCAAGCACCTACCATAACATATTTTATTACAAAATATATTTTTGACATGATTTGTGTTTGCATGTAAAGGTGATTGCATAATAGCTCGAAAATAAAGTCCTACTCTTATGTATTGTGTGTGTGTGTGGGAGTGTGTGGGAGGTATGTCCAAGATGGAGTTCCTGAACACTGGGGAAGTTGAGGACATCCCACAGTGGCTGCAGCAGTGGCAGCAGCAGCCCTGTCTGAAAGCTGTGTGCTGGCTGGACCACAACTATCCAGCACACGAGAGTGGGAGCTAAGCACAGGAGATGGGTGGGGTATAATTAATTGGTGGGTGCCTACCAGCCAGATGTAATTGCCTGACAGGCTAGATCCAGCCCACAGCCTGTATTGTACCCACCTTGCTCAAGAATGTATCTTTCTAAAGATGCAGCCCAAATACTTGCCACAAAAAGAGACTGATTTAGTGCAGTAGTGCTCAACCTTTCAGTCCCACAGACCAAATATATGGCGTCTGACTGGTTTGCAGGGCAGATCCTGTACATGGGGCTCATCTGTGGGCCTGACCTAGTGCAGGGGAAGCACAAGGGGACAGTTCACATGGGCAATCTAGCTAGGCCTGACCCCATGCTCTGGCGCTCGCTACAAAGTGACCCCGCACACCAGTCCCACCATGCACCAGTGCAATCTAGCTTGCAGTCCCATGTCATTAGCCCATGGAGCTCCCCACAAGTCTGAAAATTTGGCAATTAACACTGCTATTGCTTCCCTGCTGCCAAATGTCTGTGGGGAAAAGAAATGACAGGGCTTTGTGGGCTAAATCTATTCTAGCCCATGAGCCAGAGGTTGAGGATGATTGCTTTAGTGTCTTAGACATTTTCTTTTATATTATAAGCCCCAGCTCCTCTCAGGTTTTACCATGTGAAGTATGCTTAGATACAATGCAAGCAACAAGATCTGCAATGTTCCGTATTCCTATCGTTTCATGAAAAATACTTAAAAAATAAAGGCTTGTTCTGGTTTCCAGATCGTTGTCAAAAGACAAAGGGTTAAGAGGATAGCCAGAGAATGTACACCAGGAGATTGGAAACACCATCTCCAGTCAAGAGAACACCAGATTTTGTCTTCTCTTGTAATGATGGGGCTGAATCACATCACAACGGCCATGGACTTTTGACTTTAAAAACCTGCAACCTAATCTGGAGGTGTATTTTAAAGCTTCAGCCTCTCTTT
>JAGPOW010003685.1:13778247-13794644 GCA_030014935.1 Caiman crocodilus
TGCATGGTTGGAATGAAGTTAGACAAGCTTTCAAATGCAAGGCATTCGTCATCGGGTCTGAGAAAAGAAGCAGGCAAATCAATGACTAAAGACAGTAAGTAGGGCTGTGAAACGGGAGACAGGAGAAATTCTTAGGGGGTATCAGACAAACAATTAGGAGAAGAAAGAAGCTTAATCAGGACCTTTCAACCAGGAGCATGATCATCATCACCTTTAGAGCGCATCTACTCATCTCCATACAATGACATTGTTATTGCACCATGATTCAGTACTTCCTTTTCAAAGAACTGAAATTTGGTGCAGCAACTGCCCGCTTACATTTCCCCACTACATCTCCATAGCGTGCTACTACAGCGGTTTAGATAACAATCACATTTAGACCTGCATGATTGCTATGTCGCCATAGTACACTGTATGGAAATGTAGCTCATCACTACACCGCCATAGGGCGACGTGTAAAAGTACCCATAGTGTGTAGGAAGAATTTGAGGAATGAGGTATATTACAGTATGTGATATAAAGTCAGTATCAGTGTTCAGTTCTTGATTCTTTCTGTCATTCTCAAAAGGGACCACCCAACATCTCTTTGGGACTCTGGAGTCGAGGCAGCTTAGTCCCACAGGTACCAATTACACTGACACCTACCGAAATAACTTCCACAAGAGCACATTTCAAAATATGTGCATATATTAGTATAGAGCGCTACTAATTATTATTAGTCATTTTCTGAATTAGTCCAGCACATGTTCATTTTCTAAACAAAAAAGTAAACTGCAACATTTTGTCATGCCATAAAAGGGCAGAACAATACTGTACAGAATAAATGGTTTTCCTCACAAATGTAAATACTGCACACAAACAACTACATTAAAAAAGGTTAAAGTTTCAAGATTAAGCACTCAAGGGTTGGGAAATACCAGAATTAAGGTTATATGTAACTTGCTTGTGTGTTCATTATGATACAATCTTTAAGTGCAGGATGATATACTATTTTAACTACAGAATCCTCTGGACACTTCATCCAGACTGAAGGCTCCCAGGCTACTTGTCCTAGCCTCTCTGCTCTGCTACTTCCCTTTACCTTCTTATCAGTTCTACCTCCCTACTGTCACCAGTCACCAACATTTCCTCCCTATTTCTTTCTCCCCAGTGGTCACCCCCACTCTTTGTCCTACCAACTCTTTTATCCTCAGCCCCACATGCATGGATGATGGTGGTCCTCAGCCAGACCCCCCCACCCCCACACTACCGCAGTATATCAGTCCCATCCCGTCTTCCTTTCCCAGTTTGCTCCCTCCATAAATCCCCACCCTTTGACTATTTGGAGTCAAGTCCTTAGTTCTAGCTGTGCCAGCTGCTGCAGCAGTGCAGCACTAAAGCTAGTTTAACTGGCCCCTTATACTTTCCCTTAGTTCCCCTTTATATAGGAGAACACAGGCATGTCTACACATTGCCCTATGGTGTTACTCTTCTGTGCTTTACTACTTTGTTGTGGAAGTACTACAGCATGGCACAGTAATTGCCCATACTGTGCCATATGCACAGCACATGGTTATTTTTAGCTGCTACTTCACTGTAGTGGCATGTATAACGGGGAAGCACACTGTTATAGTAAAGTAGCTGCCAGTCACATGTAGAGCCTTGTGATCACTATATTGCTGTAGCATGTCACTATGGTGACATAGTGTGATGGGTAGTTGTGCCCTATGTGACTCCTGGTCCCCAGCCAGTGGAGTAATTTTGCCAGCAAAGTGGGAGTCGGCCCAAGACCACCTATCTCCTAGGTACTAAAAGTCTTCCCTCCCTTAGCAACATAAATCCTTTCTCTCTCCTACAGCTCTAACATCAATAATGCTCTGAACACTTCTTTATAGGCAGTCTTTTCATCACTCCTCCCTCCCCATTTAAAGTTTGTCCTCCTTCTGCCAATAAATTTCCCTCAATCCTCTGTCACTCTCGAATTGCTCCATGCATCTCCTGAACCATCTCCTTCCACTTGCTGAAGAGCTTCACTCAGTATCTCATTGTGGGATTAGTGCATCAAGAGACACAACTGTTATGATGTTCACAGCTTGACAGCTGCAGGAGAAATGTCGGGAACAACATGTGTCTGTCGACATGGCCTCCTCTGACCTCATGACATGAAAGCTTTCAACTCTGTCAGCAAAGACATATTATGGGGGTTCCTAGTGAAGTATGGATGTCCTTTGAGATTTGTCACCAGTCTCTGCCTGTTCCATGATGGTATGTGAGCAGGGGTTCTCAGTAATGGATCTATTACAGATCCCTTTGAGGTTAAAATGGGAGTTAAGCAAGGTTGCATCATCACTCCAATGCTCTTAATAGTCCTTGCCATGATGTTACAATTTACCACCAACAATCTTCCAGCTAAACTACCAAATGGATGGGAAGATGTTTAAGCTCAGCTGATTCCAAGCCAACACTAAGATGACCATGAGCTCAGTCATTGAGCTCCATTATGCTGATGATGCTGTAGCGTTCACTGACTTGGTAGCAGATCCTCAGGTATTCGTGGCAGACAAGGTTCCTTAGGTGAATCTGATATCTTTTATTAGACCAACAAAAATAGTTGGAAAATAATTATTAAGCAAGTGAACATTTTTACCAAGGCATACAAGGAAATGGGACTGGAGAGGGGGCAAGCTGCTGACACACTACATAGTCTCAGCCTTCTCCCTCAGTTTCTTCCCTTTCAGGTGGGTTGTGAAAGTTGGAAAGCTCACTTCTGTCTCCCTAAACTGAAAGTTGTGGGTGAGAATGAGGAAGAAATACAGGCTTGTTTCTTAAAGCCACAAGGTGAAGGACATTCCCTTTACTCTACCATAATGTTATGGCCATCCCACAGCACAGGGTTAAATTTAGGGGAAGGGAAATGTGTCTTGGCCATATTTATGTCTCAGTAGTCCTCATGACATGCTTGGGTATAGCTATGAGCAAAGAAGGGGAGTAGAAGAAGCCCTCTGCCTGTTATAATTTGAAGGGTGCAGTTCAGCCACAATATCTAGGCCCTTTAAGCACCTTTGCTTTTCTCTCCAGGCTCATATTAAGCTGGAAACGGGAGGATCTATGATTTACAAAAGTTTCCCTGAGAATCCACAGTTGTTATTTAACACTTATCCTTCAACCCTTGGCTAGGTTCAGAAGAGTCCAATGGGCAAAAAATATTGAATGCATTGAACCATTTCCAATTGCTTTGTAAAATGTAAATGTGCCTTTTTAAAGTGCAGTGCGGTTCAGAAATGACACCAGGTGAACATCAGGTGCGAGAATCGTGGGAGTGTATTAATCCAATTCTTTTGTCATGGGTTTTCCTTAGCTCTGGTCCCCCAGCACAGGTGCAATTATAGACATGTTTATCTCTATCTCGGTGGTTGTAGTTCATTTTATGTCCTTTGGACCCAAAAGGCATGTTCCCATGCATAAAGGTGTGCATTTCCAGGGGCACAGAAAGCAGCAGCACACATTTGTGCCTGTGTCCTAGGCCATGCCCCTACATATGCACTCTGGTATGAGCCAAATTGTCCCAAGTGGGCTAGGGGTTGTTGCAAACCACATGTCTGTGCTCCTCTGAACATGCCCTGAGTGACTGTAGGGTAAAGCATCAAGGGTGGTATGCCTTTCAACTTCTTTATTAATTGCCCAATTGCATATAGTTAATGCAGTGGGTTCTTGCTCCCCCATGCTTTATTGGCCCTAAGTGTCTAATCTAAGTTTGGAGAGAACTTCATAGTTCATTGAATTGGGATCACATAAATTATGAAGTAGATTATTATTCACCAGACAGGGAGTCACTACATTAAACCCAGCACTCCCAGGGCTCTCTTAGCTGTACTATAGCTCCCTCCTTGTTTCGCCTGTTTTGGCCTGTTGCAGCAATTATTGTGTGAGTACAGATTTGTCCTATCTATATTGTAAACTTTTTTGTTCAGCAGCCCAGCTGGAAAGAAAAGATAATATCCAAAATAATTAAGTAATACCCACAGCATAGCTCATGCTAACATTTCTTCTATGAGCCATCTTCAGAGGGGAGGTATATGAGAAGGAGACCAAAATGTCAGAAAGCTGACAGCAGAGGCGGACATGAGAAGAATTATAGGCATTCAGCAAACATTAAAAGGACAATAACACACTGGCTTATGGCTATTTATTTTTTATGAGAGACTTTGGCAGTATTTTGTTTGAAGTTTTGATGGCCATATGTTTTCCAGGGAGGCACAGTGCTGTTTGTAAACTATGCTATAATTGAAATTGAATTTTTATGAAATGTATGTGAAATATGATAACACATTAAAATACTCTCCTTTGGAGAGTTTCCTCATTGATTTTTTGTTGCATTTAAATCTGTTTACACTCAAAGGACAAAATTACATTCTGCCGGTCTTCATTTCAGGCACACCCTTCCTTTTGTTTTCCGGAGGCTACACATAGCAAAGCAAAACACTTTGCTGTTCCTATCTCTTCCAACGCTAACATTTCTTTTAGTGAAATGATGCCTTACACTAGAATTGGCCTCCTTCCGCCCATCTGGTTTAACATGCTATTAACCCCTTGATGACTTCACCCTCCCTTTCATTTCAATGCTGTACATATATTTATACTTTGGGTCCCGTCCTGTCTTCCTGGAAACGGATGAGAATTTTGCTGTTGACTTCATTGGAAGCAGAATCAGTCCATATAGGCTGATATCGCGGAGAAAATCTTTAGCTGGAATAAACAGATGCAGTTCGGTTGGCTTCAGTGGATCTATGCTTACTGACATCACCTGAAGATCGGCTGCCACGCACAATTTTTTGTGTGATGCAGAACCTATTCTGTGGGGGTGGCCGGATCGCTGCAACTCTTATTCTAAAGAACAATGAATGTTTATGTGTCAAAATGTCATTATTTTGAATGCAATAGGAAAGTGGAAGGAAAACAAAAACAGAAAAGGGGGGGGTGAACACTGGTTTGTTTCTAAGATGCAGCTAGTACTGTCACTCAAAGTGGGCCCATATGAATCATCAAAATAGAAGTGAATGTTTTGCTGGGATAAAGACAGATAAAAGATAAACTGTCCCTTGCTTTATTCCCAAAGGCATCTATCACTTCATCAGCTCTGCTATAATCCTAGGTGCATTTTTCACTCTAGGGCTGAATGTACTAATAGATTATAGAACTAAAACAATGCATTTTACATGTACAACAAGCATAAGATATTTTGATATTTTTCCCTGTCACTGTAAGGAGAATAGCTAAACACTATCACTGGTTTCTACTGAATATGCCACTAAACTAAACCTACCCTCATTCCCCTACATCCTTCTTTTCTTTCACCTCTGCTTGTTTCAAATTGATCTAGCATGCTCTTTGAGGAGCTCTTCTTTTCTGATATTATAATATAGCATTTGCTCCAGTGGATTAGAACACTAAACCACCAGCTCCGGTAGCTCACTGCAACATGACAGATGCTTCCAGACACCTTAGAGAAAGTTTCCCTGTTCAGTGGCACCTAGCCATTTGTTCAGTGCTCTCCACTGGGTAGAGGTGAAAGAGGCAGCCTTGCCTTCCCCCTGCAGCAATCCGCTGATGTTCTGGAGAATAAGATTGCATTTCATTTGTTATCTTAGTTTGTGCAGTATAGTGACAGATGCTTTTATTGATAATAAAATGATCCACCTGCTTTTAATATCTAGCAACAGCATATGACTCCATAACCTCGTGAGGAAGCAAATGCCGCAGACTGTCTACAGACTCTGTTCTTTTTGTGTCCTTGCATTTCTCTGGGGTGTTTGCATTGCAGTTATTATTTCTACTTGCTATGTTTGTGATTTATACAGGAAAGCTCAGTAAGCACGTAGTATATCTGGCGGCAAGAGATACTGGCCATTGAGGTTCTGTGCTTCACCTCTTATGGAGTTAAGCTGACTAAGATGAAAGATCAGTTTGGGACCCTTTGGTGATATAGTACATGTTCTTAAAGTGGACGAATCAAGAAAGTTCAATTCTTAAGTAAAAGTATTTGAACCTACAGCTCAGAATTAGGACATGAATGTTAGAAATGGACGATGGTATCTGTCACCACATTTGAAATGCTCATCCTAGTCTTCAAGGACAGTATCCCCATTTAGCATTCAAAAGTACTGTGTTTGACAGTCAAAGGGATACTACTAAAACCTTTCAAAAGTATCAGTTCAATTATAACTACTGTGAAAGATTCATAAGGAAGCAATAGCTTCACTCAGATTTAACTTTTTCTTCCTATTTAAATGTACTCTGCTAGAAGAGATGCTAGATTAAAAGATGCAGTTTCACATAATAAACAACCTGACATTTATTTACAGTTCACTGGGCCTCTAGATCTGCAAAATCTAAATACAAACGGAAGTCTCTCCCACCCAACAGTTTCTGCTTCCCCACTCCCAGCACCCAGCACTTTAATCTTCCCATCCCCAGAGAGGAGCTAACTCCAGATATTTGATGATCAAAGGGAAAACACATTCCAAAGGCAAAGGCCCTTTTAGAGAACATTCTCTTTTTTAATTTTTTTTTTAACACCCAGAGCCTCCAGCTTGGCAGACATGGCTCTAAGCCCTGGGAAGAAAGCCCCTTGTTGGAGAGTTTCAAAATAATTTGCCAGGGAGTAGAAGTATCACTAACTTGACAGTTACAATTTGCAGAATGGAAAGCAGAAATATAAAAGGAAAGATTGTTGTGAAGTACCTTGGGCCCAGATTTTTAAAGTTTTTAGCAACAGTCAGTGGGGCATATGTTTCTTTACCATTTGTGCACATTTGAAAAGTCCACTAAGAAAGTTTGAATACGTTGGTCAAAGTCATCCAGTAAATGAGGAGCAGAATCTAAGGCTAAGACTCTTTTTTTCTAGCTCTGTGGTTTACTTTAATCACTTGCTTCCCTGAACAAAAACCTCTAAGTTCAAACTAATGATACAGAATTGAAAACAGCAGCAGTGGCAGCAACAAAAATAAAAGAGGAAGAAAAAAAGAAGGGAAAAAGGAAATCAGTGTGGGAAGAAAGGGTAGCAAGAGAAAGAAATGACTTGAAATGTGAAGGAAAGACAAATTCAAACTGAGTCCTCTTTAGACTCGGTTGGCAGACAGGTTGGTAATAATAGGTAAAAAAAAACGTTTTTTTCATGCTAAGAGACCTTTTAAACAAATGATGATCATGGAATACAATGCACGTTTCCATATTAAAAAAATAATATAATTTACTCATCTATTGAAAACCGTATTAAATAGTACATTTATAACGCAGTGCACAAAAGGTTACAGTATGGTAAAAACCCCTCCAGGTACTGCAAGTTGGAAATCAGATTCAACTAAATCACATAATAACCCTCAACATAACCAGATAAGGCCATATGCACACAGTAAATTTGGTATTAACTGGATGTGTCTGCACATGCATTTGATCTGGGATCAGTTTACTTGTGAGTAAATTACTCATGAGTAACACTCCCAGGCAGGTGTCTACACAAGCAGCAGTGTGGGAGAAGATGCTCCTAGCAGCAAACTGCGCCCACTTCTTGTGGGCCTACTATGGGGCTTTGCCACTACCATGGGGACCTTGTGGCTCCAACCACAGCTACCAGCAGCCATCATGACAATTCAACCCCACCCTCTGCTCCCTGGCCAGCCACTTCTTTGGCCAGGAGCAGCACGCATGACATAGGGACATCACACAGCAGCTGTCTCATTGCTGCCTCTGTCTCCCCATGCCATGACTGCTCCAGCCCCTGTCCCTTGCAGTGATGCCTGGCAGCAGGTAGCTACCAACTAGCAGGTCACTACTAGGGGCCAGGCAGGGCTACAGTTTGGGGCAGGGCAATGGGTGGCATGTAAGCAACTACCAAGGCCAAGAGGGTGTCCAGTACTCAGTGGTCATCCTCCAGAAGCACCTGCAGGCTCCAGGTAGGCTGCTGGGGGTTGGCCCCAGTGGCCAGAAGCTGCCTGCAGGTGTGGTCTAGGTGCTGACAGGCTTGGCAGGAGCTTTGTGGCAGCCTGCAGGCCTGGATGGCATGGACTTGGAAGCCCTATGGCATGGCAGTGCCAGGGTGTAGACAAGCTAACACAGCTAGCCTGCAGCCTGCGCAGGTGGACATAGTAGCCTGGTGTAGCCCCAAGCTGCCTCCATGCGACCCTGTAAGGTTTTACAGGCCTGGGGCCAGGGCAAGTAGAGAGCCAGTACAGTGCTGCAGCTAGCCTGAAACTATTCCCCGAGTAACAAGCTTGACCAGGAGCAAATTTAGTCATGAGTAGCAATGGTTATTGCACGGTAAGTGTGACCAGGTATAGATGCACCCACAGATACCTTCTCTAGGTCCTGTGTCCAGACACCTTTACTCACACAGACAAATACCAGTCATTTCTGCTGGGAATGAGAATGACCTGGTTGATGGGAATGAACATAGGGCCTATACCCAGGAAACCATCTACTTGGAAAGGCCTTAAAGGTGGACTCCAGAATTTCAGTCGCTCCTGAAAACCTGGTCATGTCTAATTCTAAGGGACATCATGGTCGGGGAAGAGCATATTTGCAAGCACTCACCTACCGTGCACATTTTCTGGTTCATTTGGAGTGTCTAGCTACTTCCCTTTTGTTTTGACCATAAATATTGCATGGGGATAACTCAGCCTGGGTTGGTTTGTAGAATGGCTCCCACGGAATTCAGCAAGACTCGACGCCACAGTAAAAACAGTGGGACAGAGTCTAATCAACTCCAAAGGTGCCTAAAAAGGTGGAATTTAGGCACCTAAATTACAAAGATGGGTCCTAATTTACCCAATTCAGCAACCTAAAAAAAATCCAAATTTTGTGGGTACTGTACATGCTCAGAAGCGATCCCTGGCACTGCTGCAACCCAAGTCAGTGCTAGGAGTTGCCTAAATTCACGATCCCTTAGTGCGGGAAAGACCACACACAGCAAATGTTTGTTCTTGAAAGGGCATGTAAAGCACAACACAAATACCTCTGCTGCTTTGGTGCATAGTCCAGGAGTATCATAGTATCATAGTGCTTAGGATCAGAAGGGACCTAAACAGATCAACAGATCTGGCCCCCTGCCCCGAGCAGGAACGGGTGCCAGGGTCACATCACCCCAGCCAAATATCTGTCCAGCCTCCTCTTGAAGACCCCCAAGGTAGGAGAGAGCACTACCTCACTTGACAGCCCATTCCAGAGTTTGGCAGCCCTAACTGTAAAGTAATGTCTCCTGATGTGAGCCTTCTCTCTAACAATTTATGGCCATTATTCCTAGTAAGCCCAGTTGGTGCCTGAGGGAACAGAGCCTCTCCCCATTTCCATTGGTCCCCCCTGGTTAGTTTGTAAATGACCACCAGTTACCTTCTCAGCCTTCTCTTGTGGAGGCTAAATAAATTCAGGCCTTTAAGCCTCTCTTTGTAGGGCCTGCTCTGCTGCCCCTGAACCATGCAAGTGGCTCTCCTCTTGACCCTTTCAATGCTAGCCACATCTCTCTTGAAGTGCGGTGCCCAGAACTAGATGCAGTACTCCAACTGTGACCTGACCAATGCCATTCAGAGGGGAAGGATCACCTCCATAGACCTGCAGATGCATCACAAGGTGCAGTTAGCCTGACTTACTGCTTCCTCGCATTAGCAGCTCGTGTTCATCCTGGAGTCAACAATGACTCAAGATCCCTTTCTGCCACCATGTTGACAAGACGGGTGTTCCCCAGCCTATAGGTGCATTGCTGTTTCCTTCTCCCTAGATGCAGCATTCTGCACTTGTCTGCATTGAATTCCATCCTATTCTTATCTACCCACCTCTGTAATTTGTCTAGATCTAGGTGGATTCTGTCCCTCCCCTCCAGTGTGCCCACCTCACCCCACAACTTGGTGTCAGCAGCAAAATTGGACACTGTACATTCCACACCCACATCCAGATCACTGATAAAGATGTTGAACAGTACAGGCCCCAGGATTGATCCCTGGGGACTCCACTGCCCACATCTTTCCAACAGTCACCAAGTTTTTTTTAGAGAATGTGGTAGGAAACTGTGTCAAAGTCCTTAAAGTCCAGGAAGACAACATCCACCTCAGCGCCCTTGTCCAGGGACTTTGTGACCTTATCATAGAAAGAATGCAGGTTGGTCAGGGAGGACCTGCCTGTGCTGGTTGCCCCTGAGTATTACCTCCCTGCTGGGACCTTGCAGATGTGCTCCTTGATAAATTTTCTCAAAGGTCTTCTCAAGGACTCAGGTAAGATTGACTGGCCTATACTTCCCAAGGTTCTTCTCCTTTCTCCCCCTTCTTGTAAATGGGGACCACATTGGCCCTTTTCCAATTCTCTGGTACGTGGCCAGTGCCTCATGAGTGCTCATCCAGCCATACCAGGGGCCGCACTATGACCCCTGCCAGTTCTCTCAGCACCCTCCTGTGAAGAGCATCTGGACCTACTAATTTAAACACATCCAGCCGCTCCGAAATGTCCCTAACTAGGTCACTCCTGACCCCAGGCATGGTGGTACCTCCCCTAGGTCCATCTGCAATTCTAATGGGAGAGATGTCCTTGTCCCTGTTCAGGAATATGGAGGCAAACAATTCGTCCAAGAGGTCAGCTTTTTCATTTGCCACAATTACCAGATTGCCAAGCCTATCCTGTAGGGGCCCCACTTTACCTGGTGCCTTCTTCTTACTTCCTATGTATTTGAAAAAGGAATTTTTATTATCCTTAATTCTGGTCACTAGCTCTAGGTCCATCTCTGCTTTGGGCTTCTTCCTAACAGCCTCCCTGCAGTTCTGAGCAATGGAGGTATAATCCTTCTTCGTGACAGCCCCTTGCTTCCACTGTTTGTACACCTCCTTTTTTTGCCCTCAGCCATCCCTGGATGCCTTTGCCAAGGTATGGGGGCTTCCTTCTTCACACTCCTGCCCCCCCTTGGTGCACATTGGGACTGACTCCCTTTGAGCTCAGAGGATGTGTCCTTGAGAAACAACCACCCATCTTGGGCTCCCATTTCATTGAAGCTCCAAGACCCCAATGACTCTACTACTAACCTTCTTAGCTTAAAGAAGTTGGTACTTCTGATGTTGAGGATCTCTGCCTTGCTGCTTGCTTTTACCACCCTGCACTGGATAGTAAATCCCAGCAGATGATGATCACTGTCATCCATGTGGTTGAGTACCCACAGACTCATCACCAGGTTGTCGCCTATGGCAAAAACCAAGTCCAGCAAGCCATTTCCCCTGGTGGGACTATGCACCTCCTGGGTTAGGTGGAGGTCCTGTATCTTGGCTAGGAACCTATGTGAGTGGTTGGACCTGACTGACTGCTTCTCCCAGCAGTTGTCTGGGTAGATCACCCATGACAACAACATCCCTTGACTTTACAGCCTCGGTGAGCTGACCTTAGAATTCCAAGTCCAGCTCATCCCCCTGGTGAGGCGGCCTGTAGTAGATGCCCACTATCAAGTACCTTTCCCCATGCCCCACCTAGTAAGAGTGCTTGCCCAAAAAATCAGAGACATGAATTCCAGATCCTTCTTACTCAAAAGAGTTTTAACTCAACATCTCTCCCTTCCTAGAAGAGTTCCCCAACCATCAGCTGGTGGTCTAGGCTAGCTAGATAACTCCCTCCTCTACCCATTGGGTAGCCATGGGGTAGCCCTATTCATGAGGCCAGAAGGAGAGCAAGCAAAACAACATGTAATGCTCAAAGGTGTTTAGATATCTCACAACTCTCATTGGTTTAAATAAAATCAATTAAATTAGGAGTTAGATGCCAGTCCTTTGAGGATCTAGAAATGAGATACTACATTGGACAGTGCCATAAAGTTGGCTATAAATAAATGAATAGGCTCATAAAATAATGACTTGTTTAGCAATTTGGGAATAGTGACATTCTAAGTCAAAACAATGTCAAAGTTCTGTGCTGAAGATATTAAATGAACAGGAGTCAGGACACTCAGGATGTATGTTGCCTGCAGAAAACTTTTGTGGGAGTTAATTTTGCAATGGCATTACACTGACAATGTCTATAACAAAATATATATTAATTATCTAGTCACATTATAGGTGATGTAAATATATGGATAATTATTTTTTATGTAATGCTGAATAAATACTAATAGATAGCTTTGTATTTCTGCCAATTTTTTACATTAATTATAAAATGTTTGACAATATTAATAAAATGAAATGTTTAATGCATGAGACTCTAGTAATTAGTATATTACACAAAGTATTTATGATGTTATCTCTCCATCTGTGGAAAGAATAAGGTTTTTTTTTTTCTTCTTAAGTTTAAATAGAAGTGGAATGTTGATCCATACAACAAATATAGTAAGTCAAAATTCATTTTATAATAGTTTATATGGTTTTGTACATAAAGATCTGGTTTTACAGATCTCCCCATCACAACAATGTTCAAGTAGAAATTTAGTATGGAGAACAATGTTAAATATTTAATGGCATAATTAGATTTTATTAATGTAATTGTCTTTACAGTTCATATTAATAATTTATGAGGACTGGTTTCCCTTTCATTATTTGTTTATAATTTGTTGCAAATTTCCATAAATATCATTCTTCTGCTGGAAAGCAATGAGAGTTTTGTGGATGGCTCAGCTGAGCATAAGATAAAGTAAATTGCATCCTATTTTTTCTCTTCTACTGCAGATACCCAGTGAGACAATCTTGGACATAGAACTTCTCTGATGTGAGAAGAAACCTTACTTAGCTTATAAGTTACTACATATGATAGCATATGGTATATGCTACTGAATTTTGCTTTTCTTGCATAGCTCTTGAACATGCATTTTCAGGTTCACATGGAAATTTAGAGGTAGAATTCTAGCAAATATAGGTTATAGTTGGTAGTAAATAAATGGATGATTTTGTAGTGATGTATGGTAATAAATGTGACAAGGGCAGGATTTCATGCCCTGTGCAAGCACTGGCCTGCCCTCTGTCTACAGGTCAGCCACTAATCCAGCACGCCTTGATGTAGTAATATCGATGTGATAATTAGGCTGGAAGCTGCCCATTATACACCTGGATATTGTGGAGGCCATCTGCAGCTCTGTTCCACCCCTACACTGTGGCCCAAGCCTTGTAGATGGCATCTCAGGCAGGCAACTCAACTGTCCCCTTTGCCCATTAGCTGTGGCCCCTTCCCTGAGACCTTCAGCTTCCATTTAAGTCCTGGCCCTGCCTCAGGCCAGTTGGGACCCTGAGCTTCTCTGCTCTATATAGGTCCCTTGTGGTGGGCCCCTGGCCCTTCTGACCCCTATCTGGGTCCTGGCCCCAGCATTGACCAGTTGGGTCCCTTGAATTAGGTTTAAGCCATCTGCCTATACTCAGGGATCAGAGTCCCCTATTCCTGACTCAGGTGCTTTACAAAAGGTGTGCCTGGCACCACAAGGTCACTCACCCCAGCAGGCACAGGTGTTTCAAGAAGCTTATCTGGCCTTTCCTGGATTAGATGGATCATATAACCCTCCCAAAGGTGAGGGCTGTGGTTAAGGTGCCCCTACCCACCTTTTACCAGGGTGGTAACTGGCCTGGTATTTTCCTGGGGTTCCCATGCCACTGGGAGGCCCACCAAACCACCCATTCCTGGCGGGGTACAGTTTTATGTCATGCCCAGGTCCAGAGCCTCCTCTTCCTGCCTGCAAGATGTTCCCATGCAACAGCTCAGCCACACAACATATCTTACCTGCTCTTAGCAGCAAACTGCTCTTGTTTATATAGGCAGGCAGAGTTCTAAAATGGCTGATATAATCAAACACCTGTTGGCTGCTTGATCTAGCCCTTAAAGTGGCAGTCACTACTGGTGCCCTGCCACAACAAACTATATGTAGTCAGCTGTAATATGTGACCTCTACTATGCCAGGTCACTTCTGATTTGCCATGAAATTTACCCATTCACTAGATAAAGAGAAAGAAAAAGGGCAAATAAAGTGTTTCTCTTTAAGACCAGAAGAAGAAGAATCTGGGAATGATGGATTGGTCAGTCTGACCTTGATAACTGGGAAGACTGTGGAGCAGGTCATTAAGGAATCTATTTCTAAGCACTTAAAGGTTATCAAGGTAATAATGTTACCAAGGTAACATGAAACAGTCAACATGGATTTGTCCAGAGAAAGTCATGCTTGTCCAGTCTGTTTTCTTTTTTACATAAGGTAATAGACTTGTTGAATCAGGGACAGCAGTGGATGTGATATACCTTGATTTTAGCAAGGTTTTTTTATCCTGTCTCCCATGCCTTTCTCATGTGTAAGCTAAGGGAATAGAGTCTAGATGGAAGAATTGTAAAGTGCATCCACAACTGGCTGTATCACAGTAATTAAGTAGTAGTCGTCAAGAGCTCATTAGAAAGAAGCATCAAATGGTCCATCCTGGGCCTGATATCTCTAGTACTGTTTATTATCTTCCTTAATAATTTGGGGGAGTGCACAGTTTAGCAACTTTGCAGATGACAGTGAGTTGGGTTGACTTGCAGACACTCTGGAGGGTAAGATTAAGATCAGAATCATCTTGAAAAATTGGAAAAATGTTTCAAAATTAATCTAAATAAATTCAGTGAGAACAAGTGCAAGGTCCTGCATTTGGGATGGAACAATTGCATACATAAATACAGACTTGGTAATGACTGGTTAGATTGCAGTACTACAGAAAAGAACCTGGGCATTATAGCAGACCAGAAACTGAATATAAACCAACAGTATGTCTTTGCTGCAAAATAAGACAAAGAGCATAATAAGATGTAGGATCAAGAGTATCATTAGCAAGCCAAGAGAAGTGATCCTTCTACTCTGTCTGGCACTGGTGAGACCTCACTTGGAGTACTGTGTCCACTCATTTCGGCTTCTCATTTCAAGAAAGATACAAACAAGCTAGAAAGTGTCCAGCCAAAAGTTACAAATATTATTAGAGGTTTAGGAAACATGACATATGAGCAAAGTTTGAAGAACTGGGATTGTTTAGTATGGACTATTGATTTTATAACAAATACCCAAAGGGTTTGTCTACACATTGCCCTATGGTGACATATTGATGTGCTATGTAAAAAAAAAATGGTCTGAAATTGCAATATGAGAAATTTAGGTTGGATATTTGGAAGCCCCTTCTTACTCTAAGGATAATTGAGAGTTGGAACAAGCTATTTAGCTCTCTAGAGATGTAGGCTTTGGGATCTCTGCCCTTAGAAGTTTTTAAAAGCAGATTAGGCAACCACTTGATGGACTGGGTTAAATAGGGAAAATCTTGCCTAGAGCAAGGGGTTGGATTTGTTGACTCCTCGAAGTGTCTTTTAACCCTACTATTTTATGAGACTATAATTTAACACAGTATGTTTCATTCCTGTTTACATTTTGGGTAAACAATGTTCATTTTCTTGCATTGAAAAACAGTTAAAAGGAAGCTGCATTATTTTCACTTTGCAGGAATATAATAAGTATGCTTGTGTGTTTGTGTCCATGTACATACATGCATATATACATATATCTGAGTAAATTCAGGCTGAATAGTGCCTGTCTTGGAAAATTTCAGCCTGTTGATGTGAGAAAATGTGGGCAAGATGGGGTGTTTGTACCCAAAAGCTTGCAAAAAACAATTTTCCCAACCATTTAGTTGGTCTAGTAAAAGATATCACATTTACCAAAGAACTGTTTCTGCCTAGATTGTTTAAGGAACATATATATATAAATATATATATATACACTTATACCA
The DNA here is from genome assembly GCA_030014935.1 of Caiman crocodilus. Classification (NCBI taxonomy): domain Eukaryota; kingdom Metazoa; phylum Chordata; order Crocodylia; family Alligatoridae; genus Caiman; species Caiman crocodilus. The sequence goes on from JAGPOW010003685.1 coordinate 13,793,958, forward strand.
ATCCTAAGATTGCAACATCTTTTTTAAATGAAGCTGAAATCCTTTTGACAGTGCTCTAAATCCATATAAATATTCTTCCGTACAATTAATTGCATTTACACCTTTACATTAGAATGCATTTGCTTTAAATTACAGTTATTCATCCCTCTGTCTATTGGCTCCACATCTAAAGAGACTGCTGCTCATCAGTGAGTCCAGGTAAAGACAACTTTTTACTTGAACTTTTTCATCAAAGCCACTCTCAGGGTAGATAGAACTCATTTAGTGATACCATTTCACCTTCTAGGTTAACTCTGGGCACATCATTACCAGAAGATGTTCGCTAATTTAGCGGGAGTTTAGAGAAAAAGTATAGTTATGATTAGAAGGTTGGGAAGAGGAGTCTGGGAGGAAAGAGTAAATGATCTGTGTGCCCAGCCCATTCACAAACTACTAAAAACTCACATATATTTAAAATATCTGAAAATCAGAGAGGACACTTGATTATGTAGCATGGGAGAAAGAACAGTGGAGTGCTAGAGCAAACTACCAAGAAAGGCTGTGGAAGCTCCTTTTCAGAGCTTTTTTAAGAATAGGTTAGACAAATATCCCCTACATATGCTTGATCCTCTCCCATGCAGAGGGATGGACAAGATTTTCTCTTGAGGTCCCATGCAGCCCTACTTTATGATAAAAGAAAGAAAAAAA